>JARHVA010004638.1:260000-705000 GCA_037957365.1 Torreya grandis | reverse complement strand
TATCCTATCTTGTGTCATCATCCTCACTCTCAACCTATATCAATGTATTATCTCCTCTAACCCTCTTCTCTATATCAACATCTATGTCCGCTCCTACCTTGTGCAAAATCTTAATATCCTCTACATAAGTGATTTTTACATCATGAAGATGGCTAGCCTCCATAGTATATCTTCTACCTTATACTCATACTAATGATCATCCTTTGTCCCCTATAATAACCCTTTTTATACAAGATCTTAAACTTGTACCTCATGATTGTCTACTCAAACTATCCACCAACCTCTACCGTCACGTCCATGGTGGTGTCTATGGCATAGTCAATCTCAATGGTCTCTATCTATCCCACCAATATGCATACCCATAAACCACTCTCACATCAATTATGTCTCTCCAATAACTCCATATAATAGTATGTAACTATGTTTAGCTATGATCGGTGATGTCTGGATCAACAGTTACACCCCACTATGGTCTGTCCCTCATAAAATGTGTAAAAACATGCAGTCCAGCTGGTATATGATGCCTCACACCAAGCTATCTTATCACATTGCCCTCTTATAAAAATATGTATCTCCCAAATGTGGTTTGTGTGTCCTAATAATCACATGCCATCCCTATGCCAATGTGTCATAATCTATGCATGTGTTCAAATGACCAACTAACCTCTCAATCATAATATGTTCTCAATACCAAACTCATAGTAATGTAGATGGCCCAATCTCTACCCAACCTTAATACACAAAATGATGTAAATCAAGGTATAAGTATTCTAAAATGCATGGACCCCATGTGAATATCTCTTCTATATCCATCATGTTTCCAATCACATCTAATAACACAATAATACATATCCTCATACTCTTTTCAATAAGCAACTTACCACTAATAACAACCATGAGTATGATAGTAAGATAATCCATCTCTAAATTGGTATAATGGTCAACATCAATCCTACCTCTCATAATAGGAATCGATCCATCACCAAAAATATAACATAATATAGTTTTATAAGGACCTTATCCCTAATAAACACATCTACCTCATATTAGATTACCTAAAATCTGATACGTGTGCTCTGGTTTAATCATCATCTCTCCCATTGATAAGTGAAATGAGAATGTATCATTATGTCATGTCCTTATAAATGTTATCAATAGAGCTCTATCTTCTCAAACCTTTGGCATCTATGGAATATAAGATAATCTACTCACCTCTAGTATGCCAAACTCATACTTAGTGAAGCTCACCATCTGTACCATCATTATAGATCTCTGCTCATGCATAATGAGCATTAGTAATACCTCCTACAAATCAAAAACATTATAATTTCATTAATTTTACTAAGCATTAAATTCCTCATTATTACTGCATTCTAAATACTAAAATAAAATAACAATACAAATCACTCACATAAACATTTTTTTCTTTCCATTCTATTTTATCATTCTTCATAGCACAAAATCACTACTACAATTTATAAATTCACTCTTGATCTTTAAAATTTTGATTTATACCCCTTCTAGAAAAATTATTGCTACCCCAACAAAATTGATTTTAACACCTATAATTTTTCTACTAGGTTTCATGATTTCACTACCACCAAAAATAACAAAATTATCATTTTTACCTAAAACAAAATTGCTAACCTGTTTTGCAATTTCATTGTAATGTTTAGTGAAATAATTGTTTCCCCTAATGAAATCATTGATTTTGATGCCAAAATCATCATTTTGATAATAGGGGTTTTGTTTTCTCTAACTTTAATCCCTAATAAATGAAAAAAAATAAAAATAAATTCACTTAATAGAGACCCACTCCTTTTAGGTCTTTGTAATATCCTCACTCTCTCTACTCAGTGATCATGATGTGGAATACGATCCATGTTTCCTCACACATCTCAGAGCAAATCTTTCCATTCATAATTCTTAGCACTAACCTTGGAAATCAATTTACATAAATGATTTTCTAATCCCCATTTTTTCTACTTATATTATTCTATACTACCAAATATATCTGCCCAATCCCATACTTCAACTCATTCTTCATCCATTTTTCAAAAGTTATAAAAATATTAAATCAAATAATTTTGAATTTGTTTCCAAAATCTTGCAATAATCTATCTTCATAACATCACCACAACCATTTGTAAATTAAATATATGTTTTCTATTTTTAGATACGTAGTTTATTATTATTGGGATATATCATTCCCAAAACCACTCAATCGACCCATGCATCATTAGCACAATAGAAGAGTGCAATCTCCAAATGGTTAAAATATTATCTTTCAAATCCATACTCTAGTTTCACTTAACTAGGGGCAACCTTTTTACAAAATTAGCATCTTGCAAATTTGAAGTCAATTATGTAACAAATTGATTTATCATTTGTCCACAACACTTTGTGCATTTCCTCTTTTTGTCAAGTTTGAGTGTTTGTCCATTTTCTCATACAAACCCTCAAGGGGCCATCATCATACTCATTTTCATTCATTTAGGGTAATTTTTTTTCTTTTTTTAACCATCAACACTTTATTTCTTTTACTATTATTAAAAATAGTATTGCTTTGCAACACTATTTCAAATAGGAGCAAATCTAGACACTTAAATTTCATTTAGTGTCAAAATGCACCTAAATCATATTAATAATTCTTTTTAAATTAATAAATCACATCTCCTTCCAATTACAAATAATTGAAAAAGTCAAATTAGTCAATTACACACACTTACATCCTTATTTTAAATAATAAAATCTAGATTTTTCACCTCATCCAAACATCTTCCACCTTTTTCTCCCTCATCCCAGCCAAATAGATAACTTTATCAACCTCATATGACTCATCCCCTAGGTTTTTGATAAAATTGACTTTGTCTTACTGACTCAGCTAACCAACCCCATACTTCTATCTACCATTTTGAAATGGTCTTCATCCTTATGGGTGAAGACTCATTATCCACCATTGATCATTTGGATCATTGAAATTTTTTAAATAATCCTCCATCATTGGATCATTCTCCAAAAGTGTATAAATAAACTTGAAAACCTTCATTTTCAAGAATCCTGAGTTTTAAATCTATAATGCAAGTCTTATCCATCACAATCACATTCAGGAAATCAGAGTTCTTTACACAAGTGAGTTAAAATGAATCAAGGAAAATCAAAGACTTATTTTTTCACCAAAAATCTACCCATTATCCTTTTCATTGGAAGAGTGAGCACTACATATTTAAAATAACAAATTGAATGTATATCGTAATGGAAAAAACTTGCACATTTAATAATAGATTTTTTTATTGTTGTTTTCTTTATTTGTTGCTATACCATAGGTTTGAATTTAGTTTAAATTAGGATTAGTTTATTTTATTATCATGTCTAAATTAATTTCACACAATACTTAAGATCAAACTCACTGAGAAGCATGACCTACTTAGCCATTATTCATGTTAAAGTTTTTATGGATAGGAGATATTTGAGAGGATCAATTTCATAAATGATCTTTGTTTGATTCTTAAGCATGTGGTGATGAATTTATTGTGAAGAAAAAACAACCAAAAGACATATTTTTACGATAGGAGAGTAATTGATCTCATAGGACACCAAAGTTCTACTTAAGTAGTAGACTTTTGTTTCTATCCATTGTTCATTGTGTTGAGCCAATAATGCCCCCAATTCATATTGTGTTGTTGATATATACAAGATAAAAGGTTTGCCTAGAGTAGGTGAAATTATGAATGATGGATTGGAAATATGTTATTTAATATTTTCAAATTATTTGTGACAAGATTCATTCCAATGGAAAGGAGTATCCTTCTTAAGTAGAAATGTAAAGGGGTGACATATGTCTACAAGATGTGAAATGATCTTCAAATTGCTTAAACTTTTCCTTTCAAATAATGCATATGTTTGAGATTTTGGGTAGAGACATGTCTGTGATAGTTGTAAGTTTTTATGGATTAACCTCAATGCCTTGATGTGACATTATAAGTCCCAACAACTTCCCTAAAGTAAACTTGAATACATATGATGTATGAAACCAACCTCCAATTTTTTTTCAATTGCTATTTCACAAGTAATGTTACTTTGGATGCATCTTTATAAAATTTTGTTTTACTAGTTTGGAATCCTTATGGACAACAAGATTATGTAGAAATAGTAATGAATCTAAATCTAGCATATCAGCATATGACCATGTAAACACATCTTAGAATTCTTTGAGTAAGAGTGTGAAAATGTTTTTTTCCTCAAGATCTAGTGATGTATCAAGTTGCATAATTTTATAGATTCTCATTTGTCTTGATGTTAACCTCAATAGTGTTTTGAATTAAGAAGGTAGATTATTATTAATAATTTGTAAGATTTTAATGAATATTTATTTCTCCCTAAGGTTCTTCATGGTTTGGATCTTCTTCTAAAAATGCATAGGTTGTTTTTATAATGATTTAATAGTGTTAATGTGAAATTAGAATCTCCCTAAAGTATGTAAAATCATCCAATTTAATCACATATCCATTTTTTTTGTCCCTTATTGGGATGTGATCTATGATTCTCAATAATTTAGATATTACCTCACCATTCTATAACCGATTAAGCAGAGGTAATGGTTGTTGGTCCCACTAAATAATGTTTAGATAGGTAAGGTCAAACAATAGAATCATGTTAGGGGATCAGTGTCTCCATATTATTATAATTGTCGATAGGTGGGAATCATATTAGGATAAATATTAGGTTTTTATTATACTTACCTAATAGGATAAATATTAGGTTCTTGATTATGATCCTGGATTCTTGATATCTAATATGATTTTGTATGTTTTTCAATTGCATAGTATAAGTTGTAATATTGTAATATAATGTTGTCATGATTTTATAGAGACCATTTTTAGATATTTGTAGAGAAATTGATAGAATATATGTTCTGGGTTTTTCAAGAGAATCTCATTTATATGGTACGCAAGTTTAGATAAAGATAAATTATCCAAAAAAATGATTTATCTTTGATCTCAGTCATTACTAGGGTTTCTCAGTGAAATCTTAAGGTTTTTATTCATGGTATTCATAGGATTTTTTATTTTCATGTTAACTAGATATAGGTGGGAATCAGTCGCTTAAGTTATCTAATATTATAATTGTGTAAAACCTAATATTATCCTAATATGATACACTAGTCAATTGAAAAACATACAAGATCATAGGGTTTTTATTATACTAATTTATCTTTATCTAAACTTGTGTACCATATAAATGAGATGCTCTTGAAAAACCCATAACATATCTTCTATCAATTTCTCTACAAATGTCTAGAAATGGTCTCTATAAAAGCATGACAATATTATATTTCAATATTACAACTTATACTATGTAATTGAAAAACATACAGGATCATATTAGGGGATTGGTGTCTCCATATTAGGTTTTACACATACATCTAAAGTTATTAATATGTGTGTGTGATATCTATATATCCTTTCTAAATTACATTAAAAAGGACTAAATTAATAATTTTAATCAATCTACTGCTTCACCCCCTCTCAATAGATAGTTTTGATCCAATAATTGGTATTAGATCCATGGTTCCTTAGAAGAAGCTTAATTAGCTTGAGTAGATCTTGGATGATGAACACAATGGGTAGTCAAGAAGGATCTTGCTCAAACAAAGCACCTCTCTTTTATAGATCAAACTATTTATTTTAGAGTATTAGAATGGAAGCATATTTATCTTCATTAGGGTTTAATGTATAGATGTCTATTATAAATGGATATATAATGCCTACTACAACTCTTACTGATCAGGCTGCCAAGAAAGCATATGAGATCAATGCCAAGGAAAATAATTCTATCCTTTATGGATTATCTAACCTCAAGTTCATTAAAGTCATACACTATAAAATTGTACATGATGTATGGAAAAAGTTTAAGAGCATCTATGAAGGTGATGATAAGGTAAAGTAGGCCAAACTATAAACATATAGAGGCAAGTTTGAAAGCCTTAAAATGAATGAAGAAGAGAAAATTATAGACTACCTCCTAAGATTAGATGATATAATCAATGCAATCAGAGGCATTGGAGAAGAGATGAAAGATTTGGTCATTTTCAAAAAGGTCCTAATATCTTTCCCATCAAGGTATGACTTTAAAATCTCTATAATAGAGGAAGCAAGAGATCTAGATAAGCTCACTCTAGATGAGTTTCGTGGAACCTTCACATCCTATGAGATGAGAATGGGAGAAGGATATACTTTAAAGACAGAAGTTGCATTTAAAGCATCCAAATAAGTAAAAGTAGAATCACCTACATCTATATCTAAGGATATTTATGAAGAAGAATCCAACTTTGTCAAAAAACTAAGAAGAGGATCTAAAAAGTACAAAGGTAAGCTACCCTTTAAATTATTTAACTATGGTAAGGTAGGACATTTTGTTTTTAAATTCCCTTGTAAAAAAAAGGATAATTCTAAGCAAGAAGAGAGGATTAAAAGGATGAAACCTCACAACTCTAAGAAGAAGTGCTTATTTAAAATTAATAAGGGATTGTACATAAAATAAAATAGTGATTCACTGGATGAGTGTGATCTCTCAGATGATGACCATGATTATGCCTTTATGGCTTAGGGAAATGAATCATTATTTATGACATTAGAATCAACCTCTTTAGATCAATAAATAGAAGAAGTTAAAGACTTAGATGAAGAAGAGGATGGAGAAGTGGATCTAGAGAGTGAACTCAACTGTGTTGTAAATGAAATTGAAATGATAAGAAAAGAGAACATAAAGTAGAAGAAGTAAGCACAAAAAGAGATTGAAAAAGTATCTAATAGTCTTAAAAAATATAATCTGATGATAGTTATCCTAAAGACACAAGTTAAAGAGGCTAAAATAATAGAATATGTAGTAAACTTTGAACTACAATCTAAATCTAATGAATTCTTGAAGGTAGAAGTAGAGATAGTGGCTTTGAGGAAAGAACTTGAAAAATCCAAAGAATAAATAGACAAAAATCTAAAGTTTATAGGAGCTTCATAAATTCTTGATGAGTTAATCAACTCTCAAAATCCACCAAAATAAAGAACTAGTCTTGGTTTTGAAAAAGGGAAAAGTCCCATAACCAGTACATCTATAAACTTATATGGCAAGTTCAAATAAGAAGGATAATCAAGAATAAATAATGAAAAAGCTTGTGAGAATACATCTAGAGATACAAAGAAAGACACAAGCACAATTGATGTGAAGAAAGCTGAAGAATAAAAGAAGCCTAAAGAAAAGAATAAGAATAATGAGTCAATATCTACAAATGCAAGGAATATGTAAAATAAAAGGTAGATAATGAACATGGTTATATAAGGATTAGAAACTTGAAGAAGACAGAGTTAAGAAGACCTCCTCATCCTACACAAATAAATTCTATGACCAAGTATTCCTCATTTTCCTATGGTTATTGTTATCCCTATAATCAATTTGGTCATAGGGCTAGTCAATGTAAAGTTATTCCAGGAAAGGAGAATAAAATTTTAAAGCAAAAATTCATTTGATCCCTTATTAAATACAAATGTAATATTCTATAATTGTAATAATTGTGGTCACATAGCTAAACAATGTATAACAAAATTTGTAAGATTAAAAATACAATGTGAAAAGAAAATCATGTATCTAAATATGGACAAAGGTTCAAAAGTCTCTAAAAAGGGGTAAAATAAGCCAAATAAAAAACCTAAAGATGTGTGAAAAGTGAAATATCAAAAAAATTTACAATCTATGATTGCTCAAACTACACTCCATGTCAAGGAAAAAAATTGTGTATAATTGATAATGGTTGCTCAAAACACATGACTAGTGACAAGAGCAAGTTCATAAAACTAAGTTAATCTAAGGAAGGATTTTTTGGCTTGGGAGACAATAGTGTAGTAAAGATCCATGGTAAAGGAACCTTGAATATAGATTTTAAAAATTCCTACACATGATGTCCTTTATGTTAAACTATTGAAACACAATCTGCTAAGTGTCAACCAAATATGTGACAATGGATATAAGGTCACATTTAATGCAAAAGGTTATAAGATAAAGAGATATGGAAGATTAGCTATATAAGGGAAGAGAACTGAAATTAATATCTATAATATAATGAAGTGAATGGTAATAGATACTTGGTAGGAAAGGTTGATGAGATTTGGTTATGTCATAGAAGAATGGGTTATGTCAACTTTGATAACCTAGTAAAAGTGAGATCAAATAAGTTTGTTAGACATATAACTAAGATAACAAAACTTTCATACACTACTTGCAAGGAATGTTAGCAAGGCAAGCAAATAAGGGTCAAATTTCAAATGAAGGAGTATGCAACTACAAATCCTTTAGAGTTAGTTCATACTACTCTTTGTGGTCCTACAAAGACAAGAGGATCCAAAGTAGAAAGATACTTCATGTTGCTAGTAGATGATTATTCAAGAATGACATGGGTAACCTTTTTGAAGGACAAGCCTTATGCATTTGAAAGATTTAATATCTTTAGGGCCATTGTAGAGAATGAGATTGGATGAAAAATCAAATGCTTAAGATTTGATAGAGGTGTAGAATTCACCTCAAATGAGTTCATATAATACTGTGAGAAGCATGTAATCAAAAGTCATTACTCTACAATAAGTACTCCACAATAGAATGGAGTTGTTGAGAGAAAGAATAGAACATCTAAGGAAATGGCCAGAATAATGCTAAAAGAGGTCAAGTTACTTGATGGATATTGAAGAGAAGTAATACAAATATAAGTATATATCTTGAACAAACTTGAACTAAGGTAAATAGTAATAAAACTCCTTATGAACTATGGTATGGAAAACGTTCCTTTGTTAGGTATTTTAGAGTATTTGGAGGCAAATGCTACATTAGGAGAAAAGAAGACAAATTGGGAAGCTTTGAAGCAATATGTGATGAAATAATATTTCTTGGTTATTTCACCCAAAGTAAAGTCTACATAAGTTACAATAAAAGGCTACAAAATATTATAGAGAGTATCAATGTCAAGGTTGATGAAGGATTGAAACATGTTAAACCTGTCAAAGACATCTATGAAGAAGAATGAGAGTCTAAAGAGGAAGTAACTAATGAAGAACCTAATGAAGTAAATGAAAAGGCACTTGTAAGATTTTTTCAAAAGGATCATCTTATAGAGTAGATAATTGGTAATAAAAATGAAGGATTTTAGACAAGGAGAAGAGTTTCAATGAAGAAAGAGCAAATCAGTTTTGCTTTAATGTCTAAAATTGAACCTAAGAGCTAAGATAAATCTAGAAAGGATGAGAATTGGTTAAAATCCATGGAAGAAGAACTAAGCCAAATTTAAAAAAACAAGACTTGGGAATTAGTTTCAATACTTTTAAATAAAAATGTAATAGGCACAAAGTGGGTCTTTAGAAATAAACTCAATGAGGATGGAACTATTATAAGGAATAAATCCATATTCGTTTGCAAAAGATATGCACAAGTTGAAGGAATAGATTTTGAGGAAACATTTACTCTAGTTGATAGATTAGAATCCATAATAATTTTTTTGGTATTCTCTATTTATAATAAATTCAAATTCTATTAAATGGATGTTAAGTCTAATTTCTTGAATGGGAACCTAAAATAGGAAGTCTACATAGAATAGCTTGAAGGTTTTCAGCGATCAAAAAAATAAGATCATGTTTTTAGATTAAAGAAAGCTCTGTATGGTCTAAAATAGACACCTAGAGCATGGTATTCAAGATTAGACCAGTACCTACAAAAACAAGGATTCAATAAAGGTTGTGTAGATAGTAATATGTACTTCAAATAAAAAAATGAGCATATGTAAATTATTGTTTTATATGTATATGATATCATTTTTGGTGGTAGAAATAATATTATGTGTAAAGAATTTTCTACTCAAATGCAAAATGATTTTGAGATGTCTATTCCTGGAAAACTTTATTTCTTCCTTGGTCTACAAATAACAAAAATTGATGAAGGGATATTTATATCCAAAACCATATATGCAAAGGAAATGATCAAGAAGTTTGGAATGGAAGATAGAAAACTAGTAGGTACTCCCATGATTATTGGTTGTAAGTTGAGCAAAGAGGATGAGTCACTTGATGTAAATCAAACTATGTATAGATCAATGATATGTAGCATGTTATACCTAACTATATCAAGACCTGATACCATCCAAGCAATGTGCATGGTTTTAATATTTCAAGTTGATTCTAAAGAATCACATGTTAATACAATGAAAAGGATCTTTAGATATATCAAAATTACTATTGACTATGGCCTATGATATCCCAAAGGTGAATATTTCACTCTAAAAGCATATACATACGTTGATTGGGTAGGAAATGTGGATGAGAGAATAAGCACTAGTGTTGGTGTATTTTTCTTAGGAAACAAACTTGTTTCATGGCTGAGTGAAAACAAAGAGTCAATTACTCTTTCTACATCAGAATTAGAATATGTTGCAGTAGTGGCATGTTGCACTCAAGTATTGTGGATGAAGAAAACACTCAAAGACATCAAGTTATAATACAAATCACCTATCTTTATTCTTTTTTACAATTCAAGTTTTATTAATATATCAAATAATCTAATTATGAATTCCATAACTAAGCATGCATCAATCAAGTATCACTTCTTATGATAAAAGGTTGTAGATAAAGAGGTCATAATGGAATATGTACCAACATAGAATCAAATTGTAGACATATTCACCAAACCTCTTCCCAAGGAAAACTTTGAGTATTTAAGATAGAAGTTTGTAGTGGTGGCTCGTACATCACATCATTAGATCCTAGTGATAGGGCATGAGTCTAGGGGGAAGATCACACAAACATTATTAATCCCTAAAATAAGAGAGAAAAGGAAACTTAGGTATTCCTATTTTTGAAAAATTCTAATGATTTTATGGTTTTAGATTCTTAGACAAACTTCTTTATCTGATAAAGGGGGATAAAAATTTGGACAAATAGTGAGAAATTTGGAGTCCTTTTGTCATTGATGTCAAAGGGGGAAAAAAAGTGCAAATGCTCTTTATAAAATTTTGAATAATGCTTTATGTTTATCTAGAGCATATGTTCAAGTTGTGTTTTGGAAAGTGTCCAAGGTGTTTTTATCCAAGTGTTCCATTGCCTAAGGGGGATAAATATTGAAATGAATAGCTTCAGCTCATGTTCATCATAATCTAGTGCAATTAATGCAAGTATAGTCAATGACAAACAAGGAATAGAGTGTACATTACTAAATCAGAGCATTTATTTTTCCATCAATGACAAAGGGTAAGATTCTTAGAAATATGATTATCATTTGATGTGAAAGGGAGATTTTTGGCATTATAGATGTCATATATGTAAGAAGATTAGACAGGTTTGATGGAGAGAAGAGCATGTCTTTCAATTGCATATTATAAGTTGCAATATTATGATGATTCTATCAAGACTATTTCTAGACATTTACAAAGAAATTGATAGAATATTTGTTATGTGCTTTTCAAGAGCATCTCATTTATATGGTCTACAAGTTTAGATAAAGAGAAATGAGCCCATAAATGATTTATATTTGCTCTCAACCATTACTAGGGTTTCTCAGTAAAACCCTAAGTTTTTAGTCATGGTATTCATAAGATTTTAATTTTCATGTTGACTAGATATAGGTAGGAACCAGTCACTTAAGGTATAACTTAAGCCTTTCTCATCATTTTGCAATCAGCCCCTTTAACCTAACAATTACTAGCTTGGAACAATGATCAAAGACCTTAATATTTATTAAGTCATCAACTTAAGACTTATTCAAGATTGATCAACAGATAATGCTAAATCACATGATGAAGATCCAATGATGTGTAGAAAAAAAAATATGTCAAAGGTACCTAAGAGTGAACATGCAAGTGCCAAGTGTCACAAGCATAAGGATTGATAATGTGAAAAAGGAATACATGAATGATAAGTGTCAAAATCATAAGTACTACTAATAAAGTGCTCAAAAGGCATGTGCTAGTTTCAAGTGTCATAGGTGTAGGGACTAATAATATATATAATTCACTCAAGAGTGCCAAGTTTCACAAGCATGGGTAGTAACAGAAATGTGCAAATGGCACTTAAGAGTGCCAAGTGTCACATTTATGAGAGCTTATTAGATATAGAACTAATGAGTGTATTAGTTTTTCAAAGGATATAATGATAAACATGTGATTTTTCAATGAATATCAATGGAGTGTAAGGATTAAAAGAGATTAAAGTGTTTGATGTTTAATCATAGATAGAGGTAACATCCATGCTACTTTTGAAGATCTAAAAACACATAAGAGCTCAGATCAAAACATCATTAGATGCATTTTAAAGATTAAAACATTAAATCTTGGAAGCCCACAAATATCTAATAGAGCATATGAGCCTATTAGAGTTTAATCTAATGGTTGCTTTTTAAATTTGAGACATTTGAATGAATATCATCATATCATGGTGTGAAACTTAATATCATTGTTTAATATTTAAATATATGGTCATCTCAATGGTTAAGTGATGTAACATATAGATAAGATGCATTATACAATATAGAGAATGATATAGATCATTACGATCGATATAAATTGTGTAATATGGCATATGCATCAAAACTAGAGCCTGATATATGTTAAATATAGTAAAAGACAAATAATTATGGTATTAATGTATGAATTAAAGAAGTAGGAAACTTATAGGAGCATGATATGTTAATGACCAAGTATGAACATATAACAATGTGAGACCTAGATCCAATTCATATATACATCATCTATAAAATGCAATATGTGTATAAAAAGTGTCTAACAAATAAATATAGAGACATAGAGAAAGTGAGGAAGAGAGATGCAAAGAAGAGTATGAGTAGTTGTAAAATAGTTCTATAATAGAGAACTAGATTCATTTTTTAATCAAATATTATAATCAAGAGTTGTAACTCCATAATAAATCTGATTGGTAGGTGCCATCAAAAGAGCTAAGTTGGTGCTTAGTCATGGAGTTAGTGCTTCCTTAGAGTAGGTGATCTTAAATCAAGGGATTGGTGTCTCCTTAGGGTTGGTGCCCTTAAACATTATAACCAATGAGGTTTTTGATTGTGAGGTTGGATTAGAATAGTATATTCTAATATCTATTCTCATGGTGGTTTTTCCTATATTAGGTTTTCTACATAGATCTAGTGTTATGCATGTGTGTGTGTGTGTGTGATATCTGTATATCCTTCCTGAATTGCATTAAAATGGATTAAAGGACTAATTTTAATCAATATACTAATCACCCCTATCAGTAGATAGTTGTGTTCCAACACTCCTTGGAAGAATCACTAATGTAAATTATTTTAGTACTCATATTAAGTTGTTTAATTCAAATATCATGTATGTATTTATCAGTTTAAGACTTATTGGTTATAATGTACCTTGTTCATCTAGACCAAGGCCTTTTATTTTGTAGTTCATTGTTTTACACATTATGGATTTAACAACAAAGTATTATTTATTTAGGAAACATGTAGTTTGTTCATCAGAATAAATCCAATAAGAGTTTAAATATTTGATTTGTTCATCATAAAGGAAACCAATATTTATTAATAAAGTCTTGAAATTTTTAAGAACCACTTGATTATCCTTTCTATAGTGGGGTATGCCATGATTACTATGAAACATGTGGATTTTTCCTAAGTAATGAATGTCATGAATTTCATATTTTCCCATCCCGTTATCTAAAATGGTGAATTTATATGGAGGATATGGTGTGGATTGTGAAGTGGAAGTCCCATTTGTGGATGCTTGACTTGTGGATTATTGATTTTCAAATAGTAGATTGAAGGATGTTTGAAGTAACTTATCAGGATGAATATAACTGGATAAATTTTATGACTCCTCAATAGGGGCATAATTGTCTTCAATAACTATGAGATAAATGATTATTGATATCATCCTTGTAATAATTTTAAATATTGGAAATGTTGAGTATCACTAGGTATAGTTACTTTTATTCCATCATGGGAAACTTCAAAGATTGGTGCAAGGTGCATGGAATGATTTTCATAGTATAGATCCATAGACATCAAAGGAGTATATTATATTGAAGTTCTAAGTCAAGTACATGATCTAAAGTCTCTTAAATGACAAGCCCCACCATAAGAAGAAGATAAATGGTGCCCATAGAATCATTCTCATTATTTTATTCCCTTATGGTAATAATATTAGGTTATCATGTCGATTATAAATATCCCAAATGTTTTATTAATATAAATGAAGATAAATTCCAATCTAAATCATTATCTATAAACACCATTTTTACTTTCTGTCTAGAGATAATGAGTCTATATAAAATGGTAAATTATGCATGGATCCCATTAAGGAGACATAATAATGATAAAATGTGAGTTTATGTTTAGTGGTTAATTGTACAAATAATTATTTAAAATTAGATGGGTTAATGTCATGTGGGACTTTATATTCTTATATGGTTTTTTAATGCATGTCTTTATACATAAGAGATGTCTTAAGAAGATATACAATATATGTATGACCCTATGTCTTCTCAAATTAATATATAATATTATACATTATCTCAAATGGTAGGTGAGGAATCACTTAGTATGGTGATCTTGGTGTGCCTTGTTGTAATGACATAATCTTGGTATTTAACTTTGATAAAAAAAAAAAGATGATAACTCATATAATCAATATAATTAACTATAGAATCAAAAAGGTGATTAGATTTATTGACTTTTTTGGTTTGGGATTGATATTTAACTTATTTATTATCACCTTTCTCATGTTTTATAAATGGATCTTTATATATACCTAGTTTTTTATTGTTGGATGATGAAGATTGATTTTCAATTTCAATGTCCCCACAATTAACAAGGTCTTAAATGTACTTTTTAAGCCTCATGCAATGTTTTATTGAATGCCCCTCGATTTTTGATATTCAAAATATTCATTGTCTTGATACCAATATAGTTTAGGAACATTATCTTAAAGTGGTTTAGTGTTGCGAAGCTGATTATGTTTGCAGTGATTTTTTTTTGAAATACCACATCATAGGGTAATCGAAAAGGAGTGAATTTATGTTTTTATTTTTCTTTTTTTCGCTGACCACTTGAAATGGTGATATTGTTGATAGTTTTCATGTGTTTGACATTGATTACACTATCACATAAAACTTTTTTTTATTGGAGAATAATTTAGGTTTTCTATTTAATTTGAAGAGGTATTGTCTTGTTTGAAATTTTTAATGACACCCAAAGTTTTCTCAATTACAACTCCCTTATCTATGATTTCATCAAATTATGTGGGATAATGGAGTTGTAATTGATAATCCAAGTATAAATTAAGATTTTTTATGAATATTGAAATATTTTGTTTCTCATGCTTGGACCATGGAAAATAACTTGATAATGACATCTATCTTATAAGAACAAAGAAAAATTTTAACCATTTATTTGTTTAGTATTATATAATTCTATCATGGTCAACTCATGTTCAATGTTGTAATAAAAATTATGCATAAATATTTCATTTTAGTCTTCAAAGTTAGTGATCAATCCTTTGGGTAAGTGAAGAAACCACTATAAGTCTTGGCCCCTAGACAACATGGAAAGAATCTTAATAGGTATTCATTATTATAGGTAATGTTTTCACATGCCATATAAATTTCTTTGAGATGTTCCCTAGGATCTCCCTTACCTTGGTTTTTATCAAACATGGGATGTTTAAAATGTATAGGAAAGGGTTTCATCATGGTGTTAACATCAAATGTATATGGATAAATTTCCTCAAATTTGATTTGTTTTTGGAAAAAGTACCATCTTCCAAGCCTTGGATTTTATATTTCATGTTTTTCCACTCATGAATAAAGTGTCATGAGAGTTGATTGTTTTGATTTAAAGTGGTAAATATGTTAGATGGTTGAGCATTAAATGGATCTAGATTTGAGATGGAATGTGGAAAAAAGTATTGATTTTAAGGTGGATTGTTAATGAATTGATTTGGAGTTAGATTTGAGTTAAAATATGGATTTGGATTCAATGGAGCTGTGAAGGGATTTTGATTTATTAGATTTAGGGGTTGATTTGTAAATGTATTTTGATCCATGTTTAAATTTGAAAATGGATTTGATGTTGAATGAAAAGATTAGTTTTTATTGATGTTCAGTTTGAATGATGAATTGGGGTAAAAGGTTGGATTAGGGTTTGTGAGTGTATTATTATTTGTTATTGTTAGTAGAGGTTAATGGAAAACCCTTCATAACATGTTAATATAGAGACAGGTTACACATGAAGTAAGACAAGTAAATAATAGACAATAATTTAGACTAAATATATTCATTAATAATTTAAAAAAATATTTCTATGCATAGAAAGCATACTTAGAAGAATTAGAAGAATTAGTATAAACTCTATGATTAACAAATTAAAAAAAATAAAGTATTCACCACACATATAACAATGATAAAAGTTACATAGGAAAACCATTTTAAAATGACATAAATTAATCTATATCACATTAGAACCATATCCAACTATAATTGAGTGTTATATATAGAATTTTAAAAAGTGTTGTCACTTCATATTTCAGCCCTTCTCTATGCCCAAAATGAAGGACTCTTTGCATTATAAAGTTTATTGCTTTTCTCATAAAGGTTGAATAAATTAAAAATATATAAGAAAAATACAAAATAGTGAAATTTGCACTTGTGTCCATAAAATATAAAATGTGATTTTGGTAGCCCTATTTTACTCTCAACACTGTCTTAGACTTAGATAGTTATCTTGTCTGAGACAAAGTCACAATAAAAAAACCTGATCTAAAGCTTGAGTTGAGGAATTGAACCAAAGAAAAGAGTTGTGGTTATCTAAGTGTTGATTATAAGTTTTCACCCTTTTCACACTACATAACCACCCTTTCAATTTTTAAATTAAGTAGTGTATTAGCCTACTGCCCTTGGAGGCTTTCAATAGGTTAGCTTAACGAGGAGGCCACCCTTTACAATTTTTCAACTAGCCTAGCCCCACTCCTAATGTTTAAGGTCAACCTAAAAAATTATTCAAAATATTTTAAATTTAAAATATTATAAGTGTGAATTAGCTTCTAATTAGGTGGTGGAATTATCTAGGTTGGTTATATACTAGGTTGATCTAACGATGCTTCTGATAGAGATGTGGATGAAGCACTTAGTTCTATAAAATATATTTTGGAGGTTATGTTTGCCATTATATTTATAGGTACTATATTTTGGAAATATTTTTATGTTGAATCACTTGATGTAGTTATTATGGAGGGATGAATTGAGGCTCATCAACAATTTATGTAATGGATGGATCAAGCAAAGACAAATCGTGATTTAACATTTTATAGTTAGTCAAAACTTCCCAAACCATAGTGAGCAATGTGTGTAGTAGTACTTGAATCACCATTAGGTTCCAAATATATTCATATTCTATAATGGCTATGAGTGCCCTAGAATTTGTTTTTTAATTCTTATGTCCTATGATAGCTCTTCCAACTAGTCTAGATGGCAACAAATGAACTACATAGAATCTCATTTTTCTAGGTCTATAGTTTTTGCATGGCATTGCCTCTTAAATCAAGTAATTACTTTAGTGTTATATTCATTGATTCAATGTTAGATGAATGATCCTCAATCACATATTCATATGTGTCTACCCTATCAAAATATATCTTATCTATGGATAATGATTTATTAAGTTGTTCTAATTCAATGTACCATGTGATATATGTTTGGATTGAAGTTTATTTATATCCATAACTTGTTCGCATTCCTCCAAGAGCTCGTATATTTCCTATGTTTCTACTTTTATGTTATACCCCTGAACTCACAATGATTGGAGGTTGTGCATAGCTAGCCAATATGTTATAAGTTGTGCTAATAGAGCCGAGAAATTATTTTCTCTAAACATGAACTAGTCACCTAAGACTTAGGTAACTAGTATAAGTTAGATTTTATCAATGAGATGGAATGCATTGGTCAATTAAATACTCAAATCTACATTCTCTTCTTATAGCTACAAGGCTTCCTTCTCCAAATTTAAATCCTTATACACTATTAATTCTTTAAAATTTATTGTACATTTAATTTACTTGGTTAGTGTCATTTATGAAGCATCCAAATATGTTTCATGTCCATTCATACCCAAAGCCATGGATGTCATTACAATGGTTTCAAGGGCCATCATGAAACAATCTAAAGGGAGATAAAAGGTTGTGCATTGGTTGGATGATGTGGGAACATCCCATAGCCAATTGCTAGTCAATTAGGGCTTTTTTATAATCCTCCTTTTATGTACCTCTTTTTGTATGAAGTTATTATTTCAATACACCCTCTAGTTTTTCCTTGGCTTTCACTTTTATCTTAGCTCTAGATTTAGCTTTTGTGTTAGCCTTATCCTTATTATCTACCTCATCTTTGGATTTAGATTTCACTTTAAACTTTACCTTAGCTTCTACCTAAACCTTAGCTTTAGCCATAGTGTCAGTATTGGCATTAGATTATTTGTTTGCCTTGGCTTTGGCTTCAATTGTAACCTTGGATTTATCTATGGTTTTATTATAAAAGGTTTATGAAAACCCTTAAGAACATGTTAATTCAAGGATAGATTATGTAGAGATAACAAAAGGACATAGTTGTAACCATATTTAGACTAATGGTATTCATTAAACAGATTAAATAGATTGATGCATAAATGAACATAGGTTTATTAGAATATTAACACTCAGCATAGAATTATATAATAAATAGATTAAGGAAAACAAAGCACTCATTATGCATGTAACCATGATAAAATATATTTAGGAAAACCATTTTAGAATAATTGTATTAATCTTTATCACATTCAAAACCATATTTAATTACACATAAGTGTTATATATAGAGTTTTACTCGACATTGTCTCTTCACATTCCAACCTTTTGATTTGCCTAAAAGGAGTGACTCTTTGAATTTTGTCATCTATCCTTATGATTTACAATGTTGCATACATACAAAAGATTATACAAAATAAAAATAGATCAATTCACACATATGTTAATCAATTATACTCTATGGTTCTAGTAAGCCTTGTTCTTCATCCAACACTTTTGTAGACTTAAATTGCTGTCTCATCCTAAGATAAATTTATAGAAAGATATTATGTTTTCAAGCTGAGGGAATAAACCATAAATAAGATTCATGGTTATAATTCAAGGTTCCATTTACCATTTTTCACCATTTTTCACTAGTTAGCTACCCTTTTAGGTTTTTAATAGAATAGCATAACTAGGTAGATACCCTTTATAGGTTTTCAACCAACATAGCCTCAGTCCTAATGCTTAAGGATTTCTTTAAAAAATTATAAGACTTATGAAAAATATAAACTTTGGAGTGCATAATACTTACTGAGTGGATGGTATCATATCTTGAAGTGGAAATGTAGTGGGCTACTTATCTGTTGGTTCTTCTTGTACTACAGATGACTCACTTGGTTGCATAAAATATTGTAATGGAGGTTATTATTTTTACTAGTTATCTAATTATGGATTCATGGTTATATTATTCTACTAGACCTATTAGAGATGTTATGATGGAATGAATTGAGGCTCATCCACAAGTTAGGAAATGGAAGGATCAATCTAGGAAAGATGTTGCTTAAACATCTTCTAATCCATTAGCACTTCCCACAATAGAGTATGTAATATGCATAGTGGGATATGAATCACCATCAACTTTTGAAAATATTTAGATTTTGTGATAGTGATTAGTGATTTAGTATTTGATACCTTGATTTGGATGTCTAGTACCATCTTGTCTAAATTATATGTATGCCTTTGAGCTTTAAGGTAAAAAATTGTATTGTGTAGAGTCTCATTATGCTAATTGCAAAGTTTTTGAATAATCTTATCCCTCAAATCTAGTAATCAATTTAGGTAGTTACTCATTGCATCAAAAGTAGTCATTTGATCATCCATTATAGATTTGATTTTATCTATCATTATGAACTTAGGTTTAGTGATAGGTAATGAATTATTTAGTTGTTTCCTCTAATTCATCATCCCTTTTGTTATTTGATTTACTTGATATATAGTGATATCTAAAACATGTTCATATTCCTCAAGTAGTTCGTAGATTTCTTCCATTTTTTATTTTTTATTATACCCTTGTGCTCATAGTGTTTATATATATTGTGCAACCAACAAGTCCTTTATGAGTTATTTCAATAAAGTTGTGAGGTACTTTCCTTCTAACATTACTTGGTCATCTAGAACTTGAGTAACTAATGTAGGGTAGTTATTATTAATTAGCTAGCATGCATTTGTAAGTTGATGGTTTAATTATACATTATCATCTTACAAATTCAAAACTTCTTATTCCAAAGCCAAATCCTTCTATGATATTGAGTCTTGAAATGAAATTGCACCATCAATCTACTTGATCAATGGAAATTGGGTAAAATCCAAAGATGTTTCAAGCACATTGGTAGTAAGGGACATAAATGTGGTTAGAGTCATTATAGGAGCTATCATGAATTGTGTCAAATAGATATAAAAGATGGTTTACTAGGTGGATGATTTGGAACATCCCATATTAATTGACTAGTGATTTAAGGTTTTGGATACAAATCCTCCTTCTACATACTTTGTTATGTTGCCAATCTCTACTATTTCATGTGTTATGATTCTTCCTTGGGTTTGGCCTCTTTTTCTTCTCTAACTTTAGCCTCAAATTCATACTTAGCCTTAACATTTGATTTAGCCTAAGATTTAACTTACATATTAGCCTTGGCCTTATCTTCATCCTTAGCTTTGTATTTTGCATCAGTCTTGGCTTTATCCTCCGCATCAGCCTTAGCCTTGGATTCATATTTAGCCTTTGCTTAGTTTATGGCTACCTATTCCTTGGATAATCACTTTTCTTGTTCCTTTTTAATGTGTTGTTCCTCTTTATCCTTTTTCTCTTTTTGATCCTTTTCTTGTGCCTTTGCTTCTTCTTTCTTTTGTTATGTAACCTATGCTTCTTGATGTTTTCATGTTGCCTCTACTTCTTCATCTCATTTCTTATCAGCCTCTATTTCATCATCTTAATTTTTTATCTCCTTTACTTCTTCCATTATTTTCTTTTGAGCCTTTACTTCATCAACTTATTTCTTTTGTTATTCTTCCATGCCTTATTGTTGACATTGCTTTTGTTATATAGCTGATTATTGCTTATATTATTCTTCATCTACATCTACCTTTCACTTTGATTAATTTATCTTTCTCTTTTTATATTCCTTTTTAACCCTTCTCTCTACATCCTTTTGTGTTTTTTGAAGGGTCCTCATGTTCTTGTGCAAATTCTTACAAGATTTTTGACTATGGTACATTAGTTTCCTCATATTATTGCATGGGCATTATATATTCCAACATTGTGAGTGATTGTGAGTCCTGTAAATTAGAATATTCCACAATCATAACATGATAATCAACCATATTTTTTCTATATGTTGGGATATGATTAAGTCCTTAATTTTGCCTCTTCATGGTCTGGCCTTGCATCTATTGATGTGTTTCTTATTTTAGTTTATTTTACTTACATCTCTTAAGTTTGATAAGGACATAATTATGTCCTTAATCATTATAGATGGTCAAATGGTGTCATGCATTCATGTTTTACCCAATAATGGTGGTATGATTTCTTATACTAGACATTCTTCTGGATGTGTAGCATAGGATCCCATAGCTATATCTACATGGAATATTTAGGTCATAAACATTTTTTGAGCTAATTTATTCCCTATAGTGTCAAAAATGATAGAGGGGAGAGGTTGAGTGATGTCAACCCAAATATCTTACCTTAACTAATTGCATACTTGATAGGTTCACACTACTTTATAGAAGAAAAATTCTTTCTCTTCGTCATACTCATACACATTGTCACTGATGTCTTCCAACATGGACTTTAGAAATTATTGCTCCTCAACTCCCAACTCTAAAAAGTCACACTTAGATATTATTTTAGGTAGATGGATATTCTCCAACTAGGAGTTTTCTTATATTATTCTCTTCTTTGGTGGTGGTGGTGGTGGTGTGGCTCACCATTTTGGTGTCTTTTTCTTCCCTTTGTCTACCTATGTTGGAGCTACTATTGGTTGTGGTGGTACTTGTGGTTATGTTTGATGTCATGGTTATGGTTTTTCTTAAGGATATGATTATGGTTTTACTTGTTACTAAACACGTAGGGGAATGGACCATAATGGTGGCACTAAGGTCATATCTAGTGAGTTTTACCTCAACAATTTTTCTTTGGCATCTAGCATAGTATTGAAAAATGGAAGGGAAGTCACAGTTTATTTTGGTAACTCATGTACATTGATCTACATATTGTTATGTAATTTTTATCATTGAAACATGTTATTTTAGAAATTACATGACATCTCAGGATATTTTTGGGTGTGATTTAATAATTTTTAAGGCCTCTAACCACCATATATTGAACATTCCTAATTACTCATAATATTGCATTGTTTTTATCCATGTAATGTTTACGAGTGTAGTAGTAGGCCAAAAATCCATAGCATGGTTGATCAGTCCTTCTGGTAATCTCCACTTTGTAAAGTAAAGAATCAAAACCAAAAACTAATACTATAATGTTAGTGAGGTGTTTATGAGTATATTTTCAATGTTTATGGTTAGCTCATATTTGATAAACTCAAGCCAATTGATTTTTTTTGGAAGTGTATCAGGTGATGTGTAATGTCGATCACACATTTTGTCACCTACTATATTATTTGCCAAAACTATTTGGTAATGAATTAAACTAAGATGTGTACCAAATTATCATCTATCAAATCAATGGGTATGCCTCTTCCTACCCTTGTCATGTATTTATCCTTAGTGTCAATGAATTGGTGGAATAGTGGGCTTATAAGAAAAGAAGGGTTTTTTGTATGCTAGGAGACCTATTGCTTGTGCCATGATCTTAAGAGTGATCCAAATTATAACATACTATGACAAATGAATAGACACTTTATTATACCTACTAATAAAAGTGAGAATTACCTCATCTAGTTGTCTGAATGTAGGTAGTTTGACCATTTGTTTTGCATCTGAGCCTCATAGTGGATGTTATAGAGCTAGGTATCTTATCTGTGTTGCTTATTATGGATCTATGCAAAAAAAAGTGGATTACATTTCATCAATGAATTCAAATAGGTATATGTCTTAGTATTTGGTTTACCATAGACCTAAGATAAAACCTATTTATTCTTTTTATGCATTTGATAGTGGAATCAATAATTTGAGATATCTCTATGGTTATTGTTGTGGCCTAGGTTGAATACTTGATTTCCTTGCTTTAGCTCTAGCATGAAAAATATGTGTAAGGTGTTTTAAAAGTATATCATAGAGTTCACTTATTGGCAGGAGTATGTAATGTATTTGCATTGTCCACACCCTTTATTATATAGCTTTTGTCACCCAAATCCATATAGTCAACTAGTTTAAATGCATTTCACTAATTACACATGAGTTTACCTCCCAAATTAATATCAAATGATTACTATTTGATGTAATAGTTACCATTTTCCATATAGGTTATTTGATTTACACATTTTTAGGTAGCTAATGTGACTCAATATCCTTTCATCTATCTTATTTATTTTATGAACCCACCTATCATTTTACCATGTGATCTAATTTGATAAAGAAGCAATTTACTCAAGTGTCTTATCATTAATGGTCATGAATGACCATTATCCATCATTTTTCCACACGATCTGGTCATCATTGTCATCCCAAACTTATTTTATGACAATTTTGTAATCATTACCAACTATCCTTTCTTTAGGATATCTCTTTGAATCGATCATAGTATATGATGCTAACCATTCCCACTTTGTTTTTATGTCTTTCAATCCAAAAATGATAGTGTAAAAACACTCTAATCCTTTTTAAAAACATAAAACAAAATTAAATCAAACTCCTAACTACATGGTGATACTCTATACCCTCTCTCATTTTCAGCAAAAAATGATAGAGACTAAAGATGACAAGTCTTAAGACTATAGACATTAACATGTCCTGGTAATATGGTTCCCTATAAGTATTTTAACATGATGGTACCCTATTTTTAGAGTTCTTGAATAATGTAGGGTCCCTTCCATCTGATGCATAATTTTCTTTCGAATGCATTAAATGTATTATCATATAGTAATATGCTTGTTCTATATGAGACTACTTAGATCACAAGTTATGATCATGCCATGAATTCTAACTTAACTTATATATCTCTAGTGTCCATTTTTTCCTTTATTTGATTTCCTACATTTTAACCAAAAATATTAATCATTGCTTTATGGAGTCTTGGTTGCGCAGCCTCATAACTATTATAATGTGTAGACTTGGAACAATGTACTCTATAGGCTTACTACCTCAAGACCATAAATGAGCTAAAATGGAGTGAAACCCATGGCACGCTATTAATTTTTCTATTTACCCACAGAATTTTAGGAATGTGATCCTCCCAATCATCACTTTGCACATTAAATATTTTTTTTATAATTTTTTGTAATACTTTTTTTAATGCTTTAAATTGTCCATTTACTTATGGATGATAATTCATGCTCTTATGGTGTAGGATCATAAAATTATTAGTAATAATCTTGATAGTGTTATTTAGGAAATGAGTTACTCTATTAATGACTAGCTTGATTGGGCATCTAAATCTTGTAATTATATTTTCATATAAGAATTTGGCATTGTCCTTCACACCATAACTTGGGGTTGTAGTAGCTTCTACCCACTTAGTGAAGTAAAATGTCACAATAATAATGTATTGTGCATGAATTAATTTTCTTAGGGGACTTATAGGTATGAAAAATTTGATTCTCTATTGTTCAAATGGTTTTTATGTGAGTATTGGGACCAAAGACATCTCATCATATTGATTTAGCTTTCTTATTCATTGGCACACATCACAACACTTGGTTACCCCATTCACATAATAAAACAAATTTGACCACCAAAGAATACTCTATAGTATTTTTTTTAAATGGATTTTCCTACAAAGTGACCCTTATAATTCCTTGATGTGCTTCTTAAATAAGTTATGGTCATTCTTGTTCTAATGCTACTCTGCACAACACATCATCCTTCCTAATATTGTATATAAATTCATTGATGAGACTATATGGGATAGCTTAGGTGACCATTTTATTTTTATCCCTTTCCATATAATGCATAGAGAAATTTCCTTTCTCAAAAATGTTTGCAATGTCTTCCATATTATCCAGGATTGTAGTAGCCCTCAAAAAATCTACATCTGGGGACTCATCCTTCATTTATTCTAGTTATTCACCTTTTGTAGCCTAATCAGATGATCTTATTACCCACCTATATATTTATACTACCAACATCAACTTAGTAACCAAGTATCATAATACCGAGTGGTCTATGAAAATCTAAAACAATGTGGTCAACAAATAATGTCAAAACTTTTACAATGTAAATACCATAGATAAGGCCTCTCTTTTGTATTTGTCTAGTTATTATATGATTTTTATAAATTCATATGTATAAATGTATGATATGATCCAACTCACCATCCCTTATCTATGATAAGATAACCATGATCGCAATACCAGAATCATCCACATGTACATGGAATGGATTTTTCCTATCAAGAAAAACTAAAATAGGTGATGTTTCCAACCTTTATTTGATCTCAATAAATTTTGTTTAACATTATTATGTCCACTCAAACTCTATATATTTTTTAAGTATTTCTTCCATCTATGCAAATATAGTTGTGTATCCTTTGATAAATTTTATGTAGTATCCCATATGCCCTAGAAAGGTGCACACTTTTGTAGAGTTGGTTTGGGGAGAATCCATACCATTATAATAATATTATTTTTAAAAAAACTAGTATTGTATCAATACATATGACATGGCCTAGAATAACACCAAAATGTGTGAAAAATAATCATTTCTTTAAATCTAGAGCAATATGTAGATCTCGACACTATTTTATCATTAACCATTATTTTGACAGATGCTCTTTAAATAAGAAAAATATAGCTTAATTTTCTAAATATAATTCTAGGAAATCATGACTAAAGTATTTAAATGAAGCTACTATAGCCCTAGAGAAAACTTTTACCACATTATTCAAACCAAAGGTAATTACCTTATGTGTGAATGACACCCATTCAATTACAAAGGTTGTCTCAGATTGGTCCTTTTCTATGATTAGAATCTAATGGTATATACCAAATCCATTCATGAATGAGTACACTTCATAACATACAATTTACTTTGAGGACCTAATCTATAAATGATATTGGAAATAGATCTTCGATACAGGTGTAATTATATGTGTGGTAGTGTCTAGAAACCCAAACCTTCCTAGATTTATTTGGTTGTATCACTATGTGACTCACCCAATCTTATTTTTCTACTAGATAAATGATTTTCAATTCTTACATTTGATATAGATCAACCTTTAATTTTATCTTCATGTTGGGGTTTAGCTTATTTGGGAACTTTTTAATGGCTCAAGTGCACTCTTTCAACTCTATGTGAAACTCCCCCAATGACAAATGTACACCTTTTAATTTAGATAATTTGATTTGGAAAACATTTTGATATTCTCATAGTAGCTATAAGGCCTTCAAGATCTATTATTTTCCCTAGTAGTCTCCCATAGTCACAAGCTTAGTAATTGACTCTGTTCTAATGTTTTATTTAATATTTTTATTAGTTATTTATATATTTATATGATCCATTGGGTAGATATTATTGTAGAGTATGATCCCCTTGATGCTCTAGAATGTTTATGATGCACAATATTTCCTCTTCAACTTATTTTATGATTTGAGCTATTGTTAGTTTGGCTTCCTATTCTGGTTCAAAGAATCCTTATAAATCCATAACTTTGTCACTATCACTAAATTCTACCATCTTTTATGTTATTATTTTACAAGTCTTAATAAGAATTTATTTTTATTGACTGGCCTTGTAATTTTGAATCATGATATTTAAATCATTATTTACTTCTTACTATTATGATGATGACTCTGTTGCAACTCCTAAATCTTCTACTCATCCGTGACATAGAAATATTTTTAGTTTTTATAATACATTATGCACCAATGGTTTATCATCCTTAAACACAAAATTTAAAATTAATTATTGTTGCACTTGTGTCCAATGTTTTGTCTCTCTCTTATGCTTTTGATGCATGTACGATTCCATTGATAATGTCGCTAGTGTGTCATTAAAAATGTGTAACCAATACATTGGTTCCACTCCTTACACAAACCATATATCTATGCATTGATGAATGTGCATCTCAATACTTTTTATATTATTGAATTAATTGTTGGTAGTAACTAAAATCATGCATGCAAAAACTTACATGCTTATTCCTAAGGTATCTTTAGTTCTCTATTCACTACCATCCAAGTTAAATCAATTTATTTTAGCATATAGCTGAGTGTGTTTACTCTTTGACCCACCTCTATCACATGGTGTTCTAACCTCAAAATTAATGGACTAAGATCCTTTATCATAAATTATTTAGGTAATTGATTTTTTGTGGAAAACACCATGCATTGTGACCATATCTTATGATATCCACTAGCGCACTTCAACATATGGGCATCTAAATCACCACTTATAGAAGATTTTATTTCCAAAGGTAACACACCTTTTAAAGTATGCTATATATAGTCCATTATTGTTACACTTTTATTATGTAATAAATAAACCTTTGACCTAGCAAGATATCACACCAATGGAGATATATAACCTTAAAGTTAAAACTAGGGTGCTAGAGATTTTGTTATCACTAGCTTATAAAATAGTTGCTTTATTATATGTGGTTGCTCCATCTATGGGTTTAAAAAATGACACTCAGTAGATCATAGTGCATTATTATATGTATTTATACTAACTTTAAATTGACTATTTTCACCAAAATCATATAGTGACTCTCATTCTTTCATAATTATGTAAGGCTTCTGCTCTAATTTATTCAAAGGAATGATAACTATCTTGTCTCCCTGATGAACCTATGTTGATTGTACACTATGTTCATAGTAATTTAACCATAATAATCCCATTTATTACAAATTAATTTATTTTAATGGGTCTTATATGTCTTCATTTCAATGACTTCAAAATTACCATGCAAACTTACTGTTGACCAAAATTTTACCCTAGGTCAAATTGGGTCAACCCCTTACATGTTCAAACATCCCCATAAGGTCCTCTAGATTTTAAATTGGTTACCATGGTCCGAAATGAGATCAATTCATACTTTTATGGTCATATATATCTTTTAACCTTTATCACATTTGTGCATTTCCTTAATGTCCATTTATGCCACCTTTTTAGTCATTTTAAGGAATTGTATGTGAATCTCATCAAAAGGAAAAAATTTAAGAAGTATGATAATGCATTTCATGTCATAAAATTTTAGATAAAGGATTTAAAACTAAAATATTTTAGGTCAAACATAAAATACAAGAAGAAGATCACCTGCAAAAAATTATTTTCAAATGTTTTTCTGGACTTAAATGACTCATTTGTAGGTATAAGTGATTTAGTAAGGTGTCATGGCATCCACATAGGTTATTTTTATGATAAAGTAGATTCAATAGATAAAAAATGGATGAAAACCATTTCCTCTATCCTATCACTCTCTTGGATACCTCAAAAAGGGTCAACAGTTTTCATTTGGTATAGATTAGGGAAGGGGAGTTGGAGTGATTGCACTTGGAGAAGGTTAGAGGTCCTTATGTGTTTACATTTCATGGTCAAAATTTTAGGATTGATTGTATGTGTTGTATAAACATAAATTAAGATTGTTAGTACATATAAAATACTTATAGAACCCCAATAGCTCCATTTTTTCTCATCTAATTGCACTATGGAAATTGATATATGTAAACCAAGTGATACACATAAACTTTCAATTCATATCTACCCATTTCATGTTAGCCTCAACATGGTTTGGCACATGTGATCATGGAAGGATAGATAGAACCATCTCATTATACTATAATTGAATACCAATGGTATGCAAAATAGTGTTTTGATAGTTGTAAATGAAGGTGTGAGGTGAAAGTTTGTGAAACAACTTGAAATTAATACCCTTATATAAAAATGCAATTCTTAATCTCATTTGATCATAAAAGTAAATCTAGTTTGAGGTCATAATGAACCTATATACTCACTACCATTTATAGGTAGAATTAATATTATGTATGTATCAGAGGTTAGAGGTGTCAATGATTTATGGGGGATCCAAGTTTTATGTTCAAAGCTCTAAAATAGGTATCCATCACCTTTAGAACTGATAACATATTTTGCCAATTCAAGAAGAGGGTTAAGTACTCAAAATTATGAGACCATTACCTACATTCAAACCTATATGGATAGGTATAGGAATTAAAATTCCTTAGAGGCTTGAGACATTAATAAAGTCAAAGAGATTCAATAAATGAGAATTATATGTCTAACCACAATGTATATTTCATATCTACTTGTTGAAATGGTGGAACATCCTCAAACCTCAACCTAAGATCAAACACCTAAGATCAATGTTCATGGTTGGAAGAAAAGTGCAAGGTACAAGGTTGAATAAATTTTTATAAGAGGAAGGTTTACCTTAATTTCTCCGAAAATGGATTATACTCCACATATTGTCATCTCATGGTCAAATTTTAGGAGGTCTATGTAAACTTAGTAGATTTATTCTTGTGCCCTAGGCTTAGAGGTAACATTTTAACATAAAATAAAATTTATAGGTTAAAAGAGAATTATGTTTTAATAGTATTTCAACTCATTAAATTTTTGAATGGAAATACTCAGAGAATTATAGTGTCATTAGGCTAAAATGAACTTGGAGAAATGCAGGTAACACACTAGTACATTGATGGTAAAGGGATGATTGCATGATCTCAAGGTAGAAATGAATCCATTCAGGTGTGAGATGGTCATAGTGACCTCAGGAGTAACCAAAAGTGTGAATTATAGTTTTAAAACATGTATCATCACCTATAGGAATCCCTTGGTTTCCCAAATGAGCACCTAAAGTTTGACTCAGTTAATAGACTAGCCTAAGCTAATGAAAGATGTAGGTTTGGTTGGTATGTATAGGTGTAAGTTGAAGATGACCAGGTTGAAATAACTCAAAGGGTGATAATATCAAAATTCCATGTGATCTTAAGAGGCAAGTATGAATATAATAAGGTTTTTCAAATGTTCTTAAGTCCTATTGAATTTAGCAATGCAATTTGCAGACAAGCCTATGGCTAGTTTTGAGAATTTGAATGGTTAAGGCCTCTATAAGTGTGATTAGGACTTATAAATTGGTAAAAAATATCATCATGGGGTTAAAAATACTTACATGGTATCCTTTATGTTATAATAATAGGATAAATGTTCATTTTGTGGTCTCAAACTTGAGACACTCCACAATCAATGTAACTTGTAGACCTAATGTAGTGATGATGAAATGATGAATGTCATAGTCTTAAGGCATTATGGGATAATGTGTAGGATTTAATTATATTTAAATTAGTGTTGAATATGTCTTAAAACCAAAACCATTCATAGGTGGTCACATACTCAGAAAACCCAATCTATGTTTGTGAGGCCTAGAATTAGACATGAACCTCAGGCTTCTAATGTCATCCCCATGACCATGTGATCTTACTAAGAAATTTAATAAATTTCATGGGATGGTGAAGAATTTATGAGACTCATCATTTTATAGAGGACAATTCAAATTGATCATCTTTGGCCTCAATTTGCCTTAGTGGTGTCCAGAATGCATAATAGCTCCCTGAGAGGCAACTTCTTTCACTCACATCTATATGAATAAGTGGATGGGTCTTAATCACATATGAATAATTGAGGGATGTCTTTAAATTAAAACTAGTGGCATTGGCTCCATGGTTAGGGGCCTAACCTTTATGAACCATTGCTAATAATCTAACAAACTAAAATATTCATAAGAGCCCAATGAGGAAAAGATGAATAATAATGCATCTATAAGGGGTAAATTTTCCTAGAAGATGATTTAAAAATACTTAGAATTCACTCAGTCTCCCCACCATTCAATTATTCCATACCATCACTTGTATGGATGGGTCAAATTCTATGTTTTCTACAAATTTTGAGGTAATTTGAAGGTATAAAAAGGAGCATATGAGTAAAAGACATGGTGGAAGGTGTGTGGAGATGTATTCTGATGGCTCAAACCCCATTCTCACCTTATTCATATATGAATATTCCTCTACTAATCTATTTTTTATAGGCAATCTTTGATAGAATAGTGAGAAGCAAGGTGACTACCAAGTTGGAGATGAGAAGTGTGATATTGAATCTTTTTTAGGACAATATGATAGAATATAAGAAAAATGTGTTTTGATGATGTGTCTCATATATCTATAATGAACTCTCTTAAGCATATACAGGTCACCCTAGTGACAAGTGTGAGAGTTTAGGTCTAAAAGGCTAGTGAGTAGTTTCAAAGAAGTGAAAAAAAATGGCAAGGAGAAGATCATTAGTTAGAGGGGTGCATAATGACTTGAACCAATCATGTTTCCACCTTATCAAGTTAATGCATATGCCTTAATGACTTCCAAGGTAGTTTTAGATAGTTAAGTGGACTCCTCATCAAGAAAGAAGCTTCAAGAAGGATAATGAAGTATCCCTATGCCAACTTTAGGAGGATGTCATATTTAAAATTGACACTTATTCAAGATAACTTCATGATATATTTTATAACTCATCTTGTATTGTAACTAGTCTTCAGTACTTGACACTTGTCATAGTGACTCTCCAATGCCACTCCTCTCTATTCTCCATTACTTTATTATTGAAGCCATTTTGGCATTGTAAACTATCCATAATTTGTATGTTGAAGCCTCATTAGTTTGGCATCTCTTTTTGCCTTTGAATAAAGTTATTAATATTTTTTAGTCTTTGAAATAATTTCATAAGTATGTCAAGTAGTCCATTTTGATGACAAGTGATGATTATTTCTCCTTGCTTCCATTTTGCTCTTGTATGTATTATGTAAGTAGTATCTCTTATAATAGGTCTCATGAAGTGTAAATGTTTGTTAAAGTGTATTTTAAGTGTGATGAATATTAGTAGTGTATGAGATTATAAATCGTATTCACTCACCTTTGGAAAGGCATGGAAATATGCCTCTATGTAGAAATACTTTTTCTAAAAGAACCTTGAGTTGTGATCAGTTTTAGCAATCTACCTTCATAGTGCAAGTTCTAAGTATGTTTGTGGAGATATCCTTGGTGTATCACCTCCATTGTTATAGGTTAATTTAATCTTTCCTTCTTCCCTTTTCAATGGAATAATTGATTAGTCTAGTGTAGTGTGTGATCCTAAATAGATAGATCAAAGGATTTAGCCCATAAGATAAAGATCTATCTATTGTAACAATATACCTATATTTATAGATAGTTCCATGTTATCCCAATTTTTATAAGGTCTGATTAACTTATATAGGGTTAAAATTTAGGTTATAAAATTTCTAACATTCTCAGTGGGACATGTGGTCCAAAAAGGTTGTTCAAGGTGGATGTTGGTCTTAACAACAAATAAGTTATAATAGTCTACTTCCTACAATATCTATTGATTCAAATAAATGACTCTTGCTGGCATAATAGTGCACTATTTCATGCCTAAGGTAAGCACAAGATCTCTTACTAAAGACATTATTTTCTATTTCTAAGAGCTTCTTTATTATTCAGTTAAAGCATATAGATTTGATAACACCCATCCTTACCCAAACAGATCATACCTTGCTCATAGACCTATAAGAAATTTTTTGATTGGCCCAATCTTTCAAAATCCTAAATCCACAATGGCAAGGAACCTACCTTGTATTTATTTCAATGGCTATATTCCTCTAAGACTAGCCCATTATGATATCATTCCCATATAAGCCCTCAAAAGTGTCCCTTCATACATAGGTGGATACTATCATTACCCCCATTGAACACATTATAAATATTGCCAAATTTTATAATTTACATCACATCATTGAGGATAATATATCTATCAATATGGTGGATGTCTCTTTCAAAGGGAGATATCTTGATTGGTATGGTACTTTGGCTATTAAATCTATCACCACATGGGATGAGTTGGGTGATGCTTTGAGGAGAAGATTTGAGGACAATAGTGACAACTTATCATTGACTGAGTAGTTAACCAACGTAAGGAGATCACATCAAGAATATATTCAAGAATTTAACACAAGGTTTCATAAGACATGGGATAGGATCCCAATTTTGGTAAGACCTACTACCCATTGTGTTTTCATTTATTATCTTAAGCCTTTTAATATTGATAATTTATATGATGGTAAAATTTATGGGAGGGAACATATTGCCTAATGCTTATAAAGTGTCCATTATGGATGAGAACCATTTTATTAAAAATAGGAATATTGATTCAAGACCCCTTATGCTTCTATTACCTAATTTTCAAACCTCTACACCTATTGTTGATCCCATCCCTACACTAAAATATAAGCTAGCTACCCCTATTCAGTCAAGTGAATTTAATGAGATAGAAATAATGAAGGCTCTTGAGCAAGATATTTTATGTCTAAACTATCAAGTTAATATACCACCTTTTCAATGTCAAGGGTAGCTAGTGCAAACAAAGTCATAGAATAGTTATAATCCCAATGCTCCTTTTACTTAAAAATAATTAGTGCCTACTAAAAATAACCTTTCTCAAGATCATGTTGTTTAGTATTTATGGGATCAACCTTATGATCCATATCCTTTTGATAACGAGTCCTTTAATGAAGCTTTCATGTAAAATTTGGGACTAATGCCAGTCTTGACTCAAGCTGAGGTACCTAATGGAGGAGAGATCAATAGAGAGAGTACTCAAGTGGGGCTTAATTTAATCAATTGAAATCAATATGAATCATGTTATGAATTTACAAGGGAAATCAAGCAAAGATTAAAGTCCTATAATAAGGTCAAATATAAAGGCAATTGAAAAGGTTCAAGGGGATGGTAATGGTAATGGTCCATAAATGAGATTTCAAACATCCCAAAGTGAAATTAAAGTATGTCTAATGTAAAAGTAGATCAAATAATTCATAATTCTAAGAGTTATTTCATACCTTGGAATTCTCAAGTTATATGTAGCATTATTCTTATTAGTGGACAAGCTAAGGTTAGTGGCTCTTTCACTAACATTGTAGAGAAAATGAAGAAGGATCATGTAAATGTATCAATTTGGGATACATTAGCAATACCTAGACAAGTATACATGCTCCAAGAAGAGTTGTCTAAACTCAACATGAAAACCAAACAACCTAGTGGGAAAGAGGTAGCCTTGACAAACACATTAAAGCATAGTGAGGTATAACTAAACAAAATTGATAAAGTAGATAAACCTCCTTCACTATATCTCTCTATCATCATTGGAAATGATTTGGTTCACAATTTTTTTATTGATCATAGATAAAGTAATTATGTCATTCCTAAGCAGATAGCTGATAAGTTAAATTTGAAGTATGAGTCTCATTACAAGGGAGTGCTACAATTGGATGGGTTAGCTATCAAGACAATTGGCATAATCAAAGGTTTGAAATTAATTTTTCATGTTTGTACTAATTTCACCATTCCTCAAGATTTTTTGGTTGTGTATGTACCACCTCACTTTGCCCTTTATTTGTCAAGATATTTTACTGCTCAGATTGGAGGATACTTGACTTCAAATTGGTCCTGTATAGTATTTAGGACTAGGTATGGTGCTAAAGTATCAGTCAAATTTGAACCTCTATCTCAATTCTATGTAGATCCATATGTTTCTTATACATCAAATATGAACTTTAATATTAGTGATGAAGAAGATAATCCTAGTGATCAAGAACCCCTGACACTTCTTGATGGCATAGTTTATTTGTACCTTAATTAATGGGGAGTTGAGCGTTATAGATTTGATCCATTTGAGAATATTAAAGAAACTAGCCTTGGTACATATATCCTTCATGAAGAATGTAATGTTACTTTTGAGGCAAATTCTAATGACACTAAGACAATATGAATGGGGTAACTACCTTTTGCACATAGAGGATGATGTTCATATTCTATTTGTAACAAAGTATGATCATCCTAGTGACCATTTAATTTTACTTGCCAAAGAGGAGAATATGCATGAAAATTAAACTCAATAAAAAGTAGATGATATGTGGAAACAATTCAATGCCATAGTGCATAAGTTTGAAGATGTAATTAGGTTTTCACCTATTCAAAATAAATGTATACATAATGATGAGGATAGTTAGGTACCTAATGAGTGAAAATAAGAGTATGAAGTCTTTAATAAGTAGGAAATAACTTTGGTAGACAATTAACTATTTGGTAAACCAAAAGATAGCCTTCAGGATTCCCAACAATAAACATATCATGATTCAAACACATTTGAAGTTGGGAATGGTTTCATAACTCCCAATGATTAGATTGAGGAGTGCCATATGGACATGATAAAGGTCAAGCAAGATGCAAAGTCAAATAAATATCTAGGAAAAATATATGGCATGTTCATGATAGTTCTAATTGATACACTTGAAAGTAATAGAAGCTCCAAAAGTGGTAAGACAATTGATTACCTCCATAAACAAGTTTCCATTGGTTAACATTCATTCTATGATGGTTTATTTTCATGGAGTAGTAGTGATTTTAGAAGCACTATTTTTTACCCTAGTTGAAGAAATGAATAAATTGTCCTTCACCTCTATTGTTTTAAGGTCTTGTATGTATTAGGAAAAGTGTGTGTTTTCCATAATTATTGGGTACATTTTTTGATGTGAGTTCTTAGTTTGTATTTTCCCTAAGTGATTAGTTATCACATGTGTGTGTCTTCCTTTATTTGATTTTGTGTGTGTGTGTGTGTGTCTTGTTCTATGTGTTTTTTATTGTTGTGTTATGTGTGAGTTTGGAGTATTTTAAGAGGCATATCAGTGTCAATTACATCATATGGGTGACTCTATTACCTAATAGAAGTCAAGGCAACTATTCTTTAACATAGCAACCATGCTACCCCCATGAAATCACCAAAATATTAACCAAAATTTTACCCTAGGTCAAATTGGGTCAACCCCCTGCATGTTCAAACTTCCCCATAAGGTCATCTAGCTTTGAAAATCTTCAACATGGTCGTAAATGAGGTTAAGTCATATTTTAAGGGTCATACATATGTTTTAACCTTTGTCACATTTGTATATTTCCTTAATGTCTTTTTACGCCACCTTTTTGGTCATTTTAAGGATTTGTACATAATCTCATCAAAAGGACAAATGTCAAGAAGTAGGCTAATGAATTTCATGTCATAAAATGTTATAGAAAGGATTTTAAAATAAAATAATATAGGTCCAATGTAAAATATAAGATCACCTATAAAAAGTTAGTTTCATATATTTGTACAAAATGAGGTGACTTATCTTCAGGTGTACATGATTCAAGAAGTTGTCATGGCATCCCCAAAGGTCATTTTTAGGATTAGATATCTTCAATAGATCAACAATGGATCTATAGCATTTCATCTATCTTATCACTCTCTTAGCTCAGAAAGGGTCAGCATTTTTCATTTGGTACGGATAGGAGAAGGGGATTTGGAATGAGTGGACTTGGAGGAGGTTATAGGTCATTATGGGATTCCATTTCATGGTCATAGTTTAAATATTGATGGTATATGTTATATGAATAATAATTAATAATTTTAATACCTCCAAACTACCTATACAACCCCAATGGCTTAGTTTTTTGTCATCTAACTATAATATGGAGATTGATCTATGTGAACCAAGTGATGCACATAGAATTTTATAGTATATCCACCCATTTCATGTTAGCCTCAACCTATTTTCACATGTGTGATCATGGAAGGATAGGCAAAACTATATCCTTGTGATAGAAGTGAATAGAAATGGTCTATAGAATAGTGTTTTGATAGTTACAGGTAAAGGTGTGAGGTGAAAGTTTGAAAAAAAACCTGAAATGAATGCCCTTATTGTGTAATGTGATTTTTAATCTTAGTTGATCATATAGGCAAATCTATTTTGAGGTCATAATAAACCTATATCCTCATTATCAACTATAGGTAGAATGCATATTGAGTATGTATGTCTCATAGGTTGGATGTGTCAATTATTTATGGTGGAACCAAGTTGTATTTTCTAATCTCTAAAATAGGTCTCCATCACCTTCAAGGCCTATAACATATTCTACCAATTTAAAAAGAAGGATAATATTTAAAATTATGATACCATTACCTATAGTCAAACCTAGATGGAGAGGTAAAATAATGAGAATAACTCAAAGGCTTGAGACATTAAGAAAGTGGAATAGATTCAATAAATGAAAATTCTAGGTCTAACCACAAGTTATATGTCATATCTACTTGTTGAAATGGTGAAACATCCTTAGACATCAACCAAAGATAAAAACACGTGAGATCAATGTTCATGGTTGGAAGAAAGGATTAAGGTACAATGTTTAATAAAGATATATAAGGGGAAGTTTTACCTCAATTCCTATGAAAAAGGATCCTAATACACATAGTCTCATCTCATGGTGAAAGTTTATGAGCTTTGTTTAAACCTAGTAGCTTTGTTCTTGTAGCCTAGGCCTAGAGGTAACATTTTAACATAAAATGAAATTTATAGGTTGAGTGAGAATGATGTTTGAATAGGATTTCAACTCAATCAAGGTAATAATGGAAATACTTAGAGAACTATAGTGTCATTAGGACAAAATTAACTTGGAGTAATGCAAGTAACACCCTAGTACATTGATGGTAAAAGAATGTCAGTGCTTAGTTTCTAGACCATTTTCTAAATGGACTCATTCTCACTTTTAGGGGTTTATTAATTATAGACATGGTTTCTATTGGTACTAGTGGTTAATACCAAGGTTTTTTGATCTATTGCATTAAATCCATTGTTATCAAGGTGATTCAAGAACCCCAAATTTTGGTTAGAAGTAGCATGTCTTAGAGGTAATTAATTTAGATTTGGGAGCTGGTTGAGGGTAGGCACATTCTATTTATTATTGGGAAAGACATTTAAGGTAGGTATATGTCATTTGACATTGGGAATAGAGTAGGCCATTTGTCCTTGAAGTTTCATTTGGTGATTAATGATTATAACCTTAGCATAAGCTAAAGCTAGTGTGTTCATTGGACCTAAAACCCTCTTGATCAATGCTAAAGTCATGGGATCAAGAGCATCCTTGTAGATTTCTAAGGCTAATGCTTGATCAATTCTATAAGGGTAAATTTTTATATTTTAAATATTTTGGAACCTAGCATTGAATGTTCTTATGCATTCATTGGCATCCTTTTCTAGGGTGGTAAATTGCTGATATTAGATATAGGGGTTGATTATTTTTCCAAACTAGTTAATGAAGATGTTAAACTCATCCCAAGTGGTGATGTAATCATTAGGTAGGTTTATGAACCACTCATAGTTATCATATTTAAATGTAAAAGGGAACAACCTGCACACTACATCCTCATGAATCACATTTAACAATCTCAATGTAGCCTTAAATGATTTAACATGTTTTTCTACTATGATAATACCTCTAGGACTAAAAGTTAGTAAATAATTTTTAGGATTATGAGAGAGGTCATAAAATTCACCTTATACATTAATAGGATAACTTACTAACCAAGACATACCTTTATGAAAGTTGAATGCATGAGTACCTAGGAGTGGTAAAGTTGGTAAAGACTTAGAATGCCTGCATCTAACTTTGTCTCATCTATCTCTTTTATGGAATTCCAACTTAAGTAGAGGCACTTTTTTCTCTAAATTTGATCTTGTATAGATTTTTGGTAGTTCTAGCTTGAGAAAATTGGATCCTGTTTGAGATAAGATTTGTCAAACCAACCTTTACAAAGAATATGACTCAGATTTGCACATTAAGCTAATTTTGCAAAGATATATGTATAAAACAATACAGGGCCTCAAATTTTAACTAAGTTATCTAAAATATGTGTCTAGTTACATAAATATGGTTAACCTTTACAATTCCAAGCCCATATGAACCCAGATATGTGAAATATATACCAATCTTTGATCAAAATAAGCTATTCTAACCTCAAATATGATGGATTCTCAGATCTTGAGCTATCTTTACTAGAATCAAGCATCTAACCTCAAATAACTTTGATATTTATCTAAATGAACCACAAAAATGGGTCAAAGACCACAAAGATCAATGATCTTTATGCTTTTGAGCAAATAACTATGCAAAAGTGCAAATATATCACCAATCTTAGATCAAAACACACCAAAATTAATAGAGATTTAACAAATTCATAGGCCCTCCTTCTAGTACTAGTGGATATCATCTTGTTGATGCCTCTAAGTGTATCATAGGTGCTCTTAGTGTTTAGAGAACACTTCTCATTTTGGAATTCTATAAATTCAAAGCATGAGTAGCAAGTTTTGGTAATCTAGTTACCTATGGTGAAATAGAGGTAGAAAAAATTAAATTGTTCCATAAATTTATATTTATTGGTAGTTGGGAGACACTATGGTCCTTAATATTTGTGAATTTTGAAGCATCTATGCTGATCTTAGTGAGATATGATCATAATTCTACACTAAAGCTAATCTAAATGAATATTTACAATGAGATATAAACTAAAGTGATTTGAGAAAAATATAAGTAAAAGGAAGGGTAGGGGAGAAATAAAGTATGTGATTTCTTATCTTTGCCTTAAACATCATGTCTGGGTTTAGATTTCAACTAAACATGCATTTAACCAACATATAGTGTGAAGTAGCAGATGCTCAAATCCTACCATATACTAGGCAAATATCTGAGGAAAACATGAAAGAATACTAGTACGAACTAAACTTTTCTTTAAAGGTTTAATAATGCATCCAAATAACATTTTCACATCCTAATGCAGAGTAAATCAAATGAAACAAAATCTTAGAACATTCAACTAATCTAGCTTTAGCATAAATTAGTAACCTTGTATCAAATATGCACATTTAAAAGTCATAAAAACCATCCAAATTCAAGATTTAAAATAAGTAATTAAGAGAGAAACCATGTAAATATTGATAAAAACAAACTTGGACACAATTTTAAGTATTCATTTCTTATATTAATTGTTTATAAGTATACAAGTTTTGGCTCAAAAATTCCTCTCTTTAAAAAATGGTAATACTGCCTTTTATAGAAAACTCAAGTAGCATACCAGTCAGTCTGTTGGGTGAATATTTTGTCATCAACTAAATAAAGGCAAAATGGTTATATCAGCCATAGCATAATGACATAAATGTCTCCTCTTAGCAAGGGGAGGTTCCCTATAAACTATTATAAACTAATCGAACTAAATATTAACTTAGGGGTGAAAACATACCATCCATTTCACTTTTTACAGGAATTTTGTTTACAAATAAAGAAAAACATCATTGATATAAATTGAAATCACAATAAACCCATGAAAACACAAAGTCTTTCATTACTTCTCTTACTGATTTATAGCTTATATAATAGTAGAATGAAGTGCAGACCAAAGTCTCCACTAAAAACTACAACTAAGTATATGAGCACAAAGGATAAAAGTAGTTCAAAGCCTTTCCAATACCCTTCATACTAAAACAAAAAAACACAAACTAAAGACAATTATAGTGGCACAAAGTCTCCATAATTAACTTCATAACATCTTCCAGATTATCTTCACTCACTCTGCTTATTTAATAAAATAGATAAGATTGCATTAGGAAAAGGACGTAAGAAAAATTTCCTAAACAAGACAAGTTATTTTAATAGAAAGTTTGAAAATTCACTTGCTTTCTCTTTCATTTAAGAAAATATGATTTACAATCTGAGTGCAAATTCTCAAAAGGCATCTCAATTTGGGTAGAGTTTTACTTCCAATTACTAAAAGATATATATTACAAAAGATGCTCTCTTTATTTATAGGGAGAAGGCTTGAGGAAATATAAAATACTTAATTACTTTGACCTAGTCAAAGATAGAGTCCATGTTAACTTTATAATTTCCATATTTTTACATGTAATTACACATGACAAAATTACATTTGAAAATGTCCAAAGTGGTTACAAAAGCGTATTTGAAAAAATGGAAATTAAATCAAAGGAAAATTGATTCAATTTGTAGCCCCATCTTTCTTTATGTGAGCATCATACATGGTGATAGCATCTTGTATCTCGATATTGTCTAGAGTAACAGTATTCTTTAAAATCACCTTCACCCTAACTATGGCATCTCTTACTACTATGACTAATTTAGCATGACTAGTTAACCTGGTTTTTAGATTATCCATAGTTAACTGATTATCTAGAATGGTGTCCATGAGGCTACTAAGAATGCCTTATCTTCAAATTCATTCTAGAACACACATTCAAATTCCTGAATCATTTCATTTGCTGAAATAAGTTGGTTGTCTTGTGATGTAAGTTTTCAAGGCAGCTCCTCCAACTTATGCAATAGACTGATATCACTTTGTTCATTGAGGTCTTTTGAAGACTCGAGGTCACTAATCAATTATTTAAGCACCTGACTCCTATATATCAATGCTTCTTTAGTTTCAGTGTAAGAGTCTCTACAACAATGATGACAATTTATATTAGAGTGCTCATTTTCAACTTCTTCATATCCATCCATTTGTCAAGATATTTTTCTATGCTTTCAATATCTTGAGAAATGATATTGATAAGATCATCTAGTTCTACTCTTATTTTTCTCATTTTATCCATCCTCTTAGATAACTCTATGAGCAAGGAAATTTCTTGTGTATGCATCTTGTTTAAGTACTCTTCAAGTACTTTTCCCTTGAGATAGGTCTTTTTCACTTTCTGAATCACGCGGTCTTCTATGGAAATAGCCTCTAGAGTTACTATTTCTAGAGTGAAATTAATTCTCCTTATCATTGCAGTCAATTAATCCACCATTTCTTTATAATGGTCCTTCATCTCTTTCTCTCTGTCAAATTTCTAAATGAAAATGTCCATGTCTAACAACAAATCACTCTTATCACTTTTGTGAGTTATCTTACCTAACTCAACTCTAGAGATAGAGTAGTCACTTACATCAAAATTTTCAATAGTTACATCTTGTGGAGGCCTCACAACTTCCAAAAATTTATGTCCCTTATCCCCAATCATATTTGAAAGAATCTTTGGCTTCTTGGGAGCCTTGACTTTTACTAACACCATTTTATTGAAATCAAAGTCATTTGGAGAGATGGCTTGCTTTTTTCTTTTGGGAATATAAGTAGACAACCAAGGTAGGATCAAAGAAGTAATAACATTTGTATTAATCTCCATTGTTGGCATTTCTAGAGTTGCACTTGCACCAATAGTTGAAATAATAGGTGGAGTGTCAGTAAAAATTGCACCTTTTGTTGAGTGATCAAAAGTAGAACTATCTTAGATATCAAAAGATGGGGATGACAAATTGGGAATTGATCTTGAGGAATGAAGAATATATCCAAAGGAGCCTTGAGGGTTGTCAAAAATTACTTTGGAAGGAGAGGGTGATCCAGAAGAGGGAACACTAATTGGGTAAATAGGTGAAGGAGTTGTAATAGGCATGCCCAACAAGGAAGAAGAAATTCATATTTATTATTGCACATTCTCTTGAGGAGGCAAAGTTTCCTTCTTTCATTGATTTGTGGGCCTATCATCAGTATGCATCTATTCTCTTATTAGCTCTTTGGTGCTTTGATTCTCAACTTTCATATCTACTATTTCTAGCTCTTTTTTGATTACTTTTGACTTCTTCATCACAAATATGATTTTAGGCTTATGTGGCCTAGAAGAGGAAGGAACATCACTTTTATTCTTCATCCTATTTTTTGCTCTTCTTCTTATTTCATCTTGAAATTCAGCTTCTGAACCTATAATGAGCTCTTTCAAAGTGATTCCCTTATTCACTAACCAATCATTGGCATTTGCCAATATTTGTTCAAATCTTTTCCTTAAGGAAGTCCACTCTTTATATGACCATTAGATTGGGGGAAGAGGGGCATTGGTGACCTGTTCAGCATGGTATCTATTATTGATCAAATCTCCATCATCCACTAGATTCTCAAGGATATTAACAATTCCCAGATATTATATCTGCTCAAGAGATAATCTACTGTAGTCCATTTTCTTGACATCTTCTGTAGTCCTTAGATCTACCCAAACATTTTCAATCATAAGCTCGTGAAACTAGACTTTCCTCTTGATCATATATTTTATGCCCATTTAATCAAAATTTGGTCTCCTTTTGAAATGATTCATGGTTACAAGCTACATTTTGGTTTCCATAACTCTAGATTTTCCAATGGTTAACACTAAAAACCTACCAATTTCAATTGGGAATTTGAAGTTGAGTTTCTTAAGTTCCATCTATTTATTACGTATGACAATTATTTGCCTACATAGCTCCATCAAGACCAATTTTTCTAAAGGGAATCTTGGAAGCATATAAGGATGACCTTGGAAAAATCCAACCCACAGGTAAGAAAAAGAAGGAAATTACAAGAACATACATCCAAAGTCATTCACAACTATCCACGCTTTATATGATACTCTTTTTTATCTAATTGAGGATCAAAGAGACATAAAAATACCATAGAGAAAGTGTCATTCACTCTCCTAAAATGATGAATAGATCCCATCAATGTCAACTTAGAGTAATATTGATATACTGGGGTTACTCTCCTAACTCCTTCTGATGTCAAACCTAGAAAGGTTCTCATCAAGGTTCTAATATACACTAGGTATGAAGTCATGTAGAATTCTAATGAAGTGGATACCTTTGTCAATTGCTCATGCAGAGCATTAATGATTTGTTCTCCCCAAAAAATGACTTGTTTGCCTTGGAGGATTATCTTAATGAAGGGGTACATCCATTCATGAAACTATTAGGAAGTAGGTAAGCCTCTTATCCTTCTGAGAAGAGTGATTAGGTCATCAAATTCTTCTATAAAGTCACTTCTTGGAAATTTCTATGGCCATCTTGACAAATTTACCCTTGGAGTCTTGAGCCATTTATTATTGATTACTTTCTTCACTCTTTCAGAATCTTTGTCATATTCTCTTTGTGCTTCAATGAAATCAAGCTTTAATACTGCAGTAGCAAGAGGACACATGAACACTTTATCAATGAACTTAGGGTCCATTATAATCACCACATTACCACTAGTGTCTGACATAGCCCTAGTATCCTTGTTATAGAACTAAGCACACTAGAGAACAAACTCTATGTTGTGAGCCGCTACAGGGAAAGAAGACACTAGATAAATATTACTTTCAATTATCTTCTTCATTTCATGGCTAGAGTTTCTTGATTTAGTTCTTTCCATGAACTCAGCCATATCCATGTGATCAATCTTTGTATCTCTAATGTCATCAACATTATAAGTAATTGAGGTGATTGGAAAAACACCTTGATACTTATACTTCATTATCTTCAACTTCTTTGGAGAAACCTCAGTCATCTAGAAGAGCTTTTGTCGAAAGGATGTTGATGAAGAAGGACCCACAAGAGAAACTACAACAAAATTCATGATCATGCAATCAAGGAAAATACTAGTAATCTAGGAAAACCACATGTTGATGATCATGAGCGTGGGAATGCACTTGAAAGGGCTGAAGTGCAAGAAGGACAAAGGAATTTGGGCTTGGAAAAGTGAAAATTCAAAATTTCCTAGAGTTGGGAAATTTGAGAAAAAGTATGTAGGGGTGGTAAAAATTGTCACCCTTTCATATAGGGGGACTGGTGGTAAAAATCACTGATGTAGCATGTTGACGTGCCAGCATGCACAGACAAAAAAAATCACCACCTTTGCATGTTTTATGGAAACTCGACCCTTATGCAGGAGTAAAAAAAATTGTTGCCTTTACATGTGGGGATTATCTAGGGGTGGTGATTTTTGCTACCCTTGCATAAAAGGTCAAAAACTTAGGTAGGGGCAGAAAAAATTGCCACCCTTAACATGGATGCCAATGTATTGTGTAAGGGCGGTGATTTTTCCTACCTTTACATGGAGAAACTCGACTGATCATTTTGGATTTTGAGGTTTCACATCTAGTACATCTCTTTGGGGAAGAGAGGGAGGTGGAGAAGGAAAAAATAAAACATTAAAAAGAAGGTAAAAGGGAAAACTAAACTTTTAAGGAAAAGAGAACAAACAAGGAAAACCTAGAAATAAAGAGAGAAGAAAGCAAAATCTACCTAGTGATTTGAAATCCTATGCTTGGAGTTAGCAAAATCATAATCCCAATTGTTTTCACAGTCAAATGGCTGTAGGGAGGGGGAATAGACAACTCAAAATAATCAAAATGAGACACTAATTGGCATTTAAACACCTAAAAACTAAAACCAACCACTCATTGTGCGTAGTCATATATGTCGCACATGAAAATTAATGTCATGCAAGGTCAGTGAGAATTGCCACCCTTGCATGAGGGGAAGATAGATATAAGGGTGGAAATTTTCACCACTCTTGCATGAAGAGGTGAAAAATATGCAAGGGTGGTAAAAATCATGCCTTTACATGAAGATGCTATAAAATGTAAGGGTGATGATTTTCACCACTCTTGCATGGAGAAGAAAAAGACTAAGGGTGTAAGGGTGACAAAAATCACCACCTTTACATTAAAAAAAACAACATGAAATAGCGATAATTTTTGTTGACCTTCCATGTAAGAAATAAAATTAACTCCTTGAAATTTATCGAAGTTTGGCATTCTAATCACATCAAGACTGCAATGAGTTTCACATTTTTTGAGAAATCATGATGAGGGAATGTTTTGAAATTTTGAAGGATGCTAGTCAACTATACTCGAGATCAAGATAAACTTGTCTTAAATGATGAACTTAGAGTACATTCATGAAATAGACAAGTTTCATAGGGGTTGCCTGCCAAAATAAGCATAGTTGATTTTGGGGACAACAGCTGGCTCCAGTTAGGGAACTTCTATTGATCAAACTTTGAAATGATCAAAGGGAGTAGAAACCAGTCTCTAAATGCCTTTATCCATGCCATTGGGCCACAATGTCAAGCTACCAAGAATGAAAAGACATAAAAACTGAACAAAAAGATAAATAAAAACATAAAACTATAATAGTATACAAATGAACTTATTTGATACTTCAAAGATTGAAGTGCTTCAAATATTTCCCATTGTGAGGCAGTGAGAATGGTGTTCCATCTTGATATTTAGTAAGAAACTATTTTCACCACAGAATTGAGGAATGGTGAATGGACCTCTCCACAAGGAATCAAATTTTCCATGTATTCCTTTTGGTTCTCTCCTCTTATCCCACAACAAGACTTGATCTCCAATCTAAAAATCATGAATCCTTGCTCTCTTGTCAAAGAGTTTCTTTACTTGATTTTGATGCACATTAATATGGTCCACCACCATAGTTTGTTTCTCTTCTAGTTTAGTTAAGCACATGATCCTCTTATCAATGGAATTTTCAAAAGTTTGATCTTTGACTGCCTTTGCCAACTTCAGTGGTGGTAGTTCTAGGGTGATTGGTATCTCTGCATTCAAACCATACAAAAGTTGAAATGGTGACATACCTATTGCCCTTTTGGGTGTAATCATGTCTACCCACAAAGCATTGAACAATAATTTATGTTAAGTTCTCTGATTTTCACCTACTAATTTTTTGATGATAGTAACCAGATTCTTGTTACTTGATTATGCCTAACCATTTCCTTGCGGATAGTAGTCTGAAGAGTGGGAATTAATAATCATGTGGTTGTAGAAAAAGTTAGTAATCTCATGAGAAGAGAAACAAGTGGCATTATCCACTATAATCTTATTTGGAACTTGAAATCAAGAAATAATATTTTCTTTAAGGAAATTACATACCACTTCTGAAGTAGCATGCTTAGCTAGAATGGCTTCCACCTACTTGGTAAAATAGTCTATCACTATGAGAACATAGTTGTGTCTAGCACTTGAGGATGGGTTCATGGCACCAATGAAATCAATACCCCATTATTGAAAAGGTTCTTCAATCAAGGTAATGCAGCCAAATTGGGTTTCCCAACGAACTGTTGACACAACTCACACCTACGTACCCAAGTGTACACATATTGAAATAGTGTAGGCCAATAGTATCTAGCTCATAGAATCTTTGAGCCATCACAGGTGCAAAAAAATGTCCTCCACAATCCAAATTATGGAAGGACTACAAAATTTTATCTTGTTGCGCTTTATCCATGCAACGAAGAAATATCTCATCAAGGCTTCATTTGTACAAACCATTATCCCATAAGACATAGTTAGTAGCTTTCAACTTAATATTTCTTTTTTATTTGTAAGATAGAGGGGTAGGACACTCACCATAGGTAAGAAAATGAGTGAGATTGGAATACCACTCATCAGTAGTAGTGACAAAGAGAAATGTAGGCATGTCTTCAACCTCTATTTCTTCATATCTTGTTCCTTTTAGTATGTTGTCAGTAATTAATTGGCAGAGACCTTTTCCCTACACAATCTTAGTAGATTTTATATCAATATCAAACTCTTGAATTTTATCAATCCAATTGCCCTTTTTTGTACCAAACTCTTGTTGAGTTAAAATGGATTTTATTATTGTATCAGGTACCAGAACAACAGTATGTGAATTTAGGATATAGAATTAGAAATGTCTTATTGCCTTAACCATGACATAATCATGTTTTTCCATGTTTGAATATTTCAATTCATGAGCTTTGAGAGGAAAACTCATAAATGATATGAGAGATTCCACACCTTCTTTATTTTACTGAACCAAAATGGTTGAAAGTGTATGTTCAGAAGCATAGTTGTATACTATGAAGTCTTTGGTATAATCAGGACAAACCAGGATCAAGGCATGGGTGATATCTTTCTTAATATCTTCAAATGCTATTTTTCCTTCCTTATTCCAATAGAAAGTGGCCTTACCCTTCATCATGTAAACAATGTGGTGATTTTTCTCTATAAATTCAAGAATGAATCTCCATAGAAAATTCATCTTTCTAAAGAAAGAATGAATTGTAGTCTTACTAGCAAGAAGAGTAAGATTTTGGATAGATTTAACTCTTTTTGAGTTGAATTTTATGCCTTCTTGGAATACAGTGTGACCAAGAAGTTTACCTTCTATAACCCCAAAAAATGACTTCTTAGGATTGAGATAAATACCATTTTACCAACAACATTCCAACACTTGTTGTAAATGATGCACATGATCAGAATGATGTTTAGAAAAAATGGTCAAGTCATCAAGATATACCATAATAAACTTCCCCATTTCATCTCTGAAGGCAAGATCCATTGCTCTCTGGAAGGTGGCACCAGCATTGATCAGACTAAAAGGCATTTTGTGATATGTGAATGTGCCCCAAGGTGTAGTGAAAGTGGTTTTATATTGTTCTACTTCACTAACTTCCACTTGATTATACCCAAAAAAACTATCTAATATTGATAACATTTTTGAGCCAATCACTGTTTACAATACTTGATCCATTATGGGTAGGAGGTAGTTATCCTTTAGATAAGATTGATTTAGGTTTCTGAAATCAACATATATACAAATTTCTCCATTATTTTTTATTACACAAACTATGTTAGCGATCCAAGTGGAATGATAGATTGGAAAAATTATTCTAGCATTTAACATATTTTGGATCTCAAAAAGGATAGTACCTGATATTTTAGGGTTGTATTGCCTTCGTTTCTACTTGTGAGGCAATGACCCAACCTTAAGAGGAATTTCATGTTGAATTTTTTTAGGGCTGAGAGATCTCAAATCATCATAAGAATATGCCAAAACATCAATATAATGATGAAAAAGAGTAATGAATTTGAGCTTTTCATCAGAAGTGCAACAATTTCCAATGTTGGCCATTTTGGGGTTTTCTTCTGTACTCAAATTTATTTGATCAAATTCCTTGGATGAACTTGAATCTATTTGTCACTACTTGATATACCTATCATGCTTATCAAATAAATTCTCAAGAAAACCCAAACTTTTTGGAATTTTATTTCCTTTAAGTTGAAGAAACTCTTCACCAGTTTTTGAATCTATTTCGGGAACTAATTCTCATGGTGGAGATTCACTACCTTCAAAATAAAGTTCCTAAAAGCCATCCATCTTTTTCAAAAAAGTGATGATTTGATTATCACCTTTAAACACCTTCTAATGGTTGGCATTAATGGGTACACTAGGTTGAAATACCAGCTCAATAGTGTACTTGTTCCCTTTGAAATCTTTATGAGGAACCATGAGGGTTGCAGAGATAGCCAATGAATCTACACGATCATTAAACTCTCTTAGCACCACAAAAATATTGAAAGCATAAAGACTTTTAATGTAATCCCATAAAATATTGTGATAATATCACAATCTTTTATTTTTGGTTTTATATATATTCCTTACTTGATAAATCACCAATTCAGCATCTCCTTAGGCATGAAGAATCTTGACACCTCTAGCATGAGCAGCTTTCAATTAAAGCAACAAAGATTCATACTCAGTGGTGTTGTTGGTATTATTGAACTAAAACTTATATGAATAAGGGAACATTTCTCTTTGAGGGGATATCAAAACAATTCCATCTCCAAAACTAGTATAAGAGCAACTGCCATCAAACTCTAGAATCCAAACATCATTAGAATTTGATCTCCTTAAAGATTTTTCTTCATTGGTAGGGGAAGATTTTGAACTTTGCTCTAAAAATTCATTTAATTTTCTATCTAAATTTTTTGAATTGTCATCTAATGAACTTTCATCTAATGAGATAAAAACATCTTCAGTGGTTAGAAAATAATTACCCATTCATGATGATTTAAATAAAATTTGAGCTTTGGGGTCTGATGTTTGGGTGACAATATATTTTGACTCTTTCTTAGGAAGAAAATTTTGCATGATGCCTTAACAGGTATCCTTGCTTCAGACAGATCCATATTCAACTCTTCACCTACATCTTTACAAATATTACATCTAAGTAGAATGCCATAAGAGGTTGGAACATCAGCCACTAAGACTGTCATTTTAATTCTCTTATCTAGAAAAGTTGTAAATGCAAATTGGGCATCTTTGATTTGACCCAAAAGTGGTACTTACTTGTTTTCCATGGAGAAACATCTCCCAAAATTCTTAGTTAAGGAAAGACCAATAGAATCTACTACCTTGGTGGGCATAACATTATCAAAAGCTCTAGATTTTATTATACAGTTGTTCAACTTATGACCATTGATTAATAGAGAAACATAGAAAGGTTCTATTTTTGGGGGGGCAATAAGAGGAGTAGAAAAAACATTATTTTGGATGGATTTGTTCTTTGGGGGATCATGAGTCATTTTTGTAAAATCTTGTCCTATAGATATGGTATTGTTTTTGATGTATTTAGCTTACCTATCAAACTGTTCAGGATTAGTTTGTAAGTACTCAATATCAGACATTTAGATCTTGGTCTTCCTAGCATGATCAATTATATCAAATAACTAAAATAAACTAGAAATAGATGAAGGAAGTTCATCATTCTATTTTTTATTTGATGTGGTACTAGTCTACGAAACCAAAGCAGAAGGTATAGGATGGTTTGAGGTACTTACTATATTATTGGTCACCAGGTCTTTTGATTGGAAAGGTAGTGAGGTCCCCCACTTAGCAATTGAGATTATTGGTTGGGATTCTTCTCCTATTTTTCCTTTATCATCTTGTTGAGTTGACTAATTTTGGGACTTCGTAAAAATAGCATATGATCCATTAAACACTTCTCCCTTTTTCCTAGCTTCATCTTGGTAATTTAGAAAATCAATGTTGGAGTTGCCAGCTAATTCTTCTTCTCCTTCTATAAAGAGATTAGTGTCATCTTCTTGGTCCGAAAGATAGATCATCTTTGGCTTTATGATAACCAACTACTGAGTTGGTTAGTGCTACTTCAATGGCAAGCTTCCCCTATGTGGGAGGAAGATGATTGGACTGCCCTTGATTTTTTCTAGCATTGCCTTGATATGAATGGCTAGGAAATGTCTTCCTTGTTATATCTCGATAAGAAGGAGAAGACATACCTTGGTCCATTTGCCTTTTTAGAGCTAGCAATTAATTTACTAACTTTTTCACTATAGGATCAGTAGTGCTTGTAGAACTTTCAACAGATGAGAAAATTTTATTTTTATTAGAATATTTTCTTATCTTACCTACCAAGATAAGATCATCTTCATCCTCGGTAGCCAAAATTTGAGCTACAAAAAGATCTATAGGTCTAACCCACCTCAACAGAAAACTCACTTTAAGAAGTTGATAATTGATGAAGAAGCACTTAAGATTTTCTGGTGTTCGCTGAGAAATTGCAGGGATCTAATTCCTCAGCTTATTGAATTTATAAATGAAGTCTTACATAGGCTCATGAGGCTCCTTCTTCATTTGTGTAAGCTGAGTCAATAAGGCATGAGCATCCTTTATGGGTTTGAACCTAGCCTCAAACTTGGCCTTGAGAGTATTCCAATCAGTTATAATTTGATCTTGAAGATAGTAAAACTAGTTTGGGATAGCATCTTGCAATGTTTCTACAAATAGTCTTACCACTATATCCTCATATTCAATGCCTATCACACCACATTATATGTAGAGATTTGTAATATGCTTATTAGGATGAACCTTTCCATCACCATAGAACATGGTAAAATGCTTTCTTGAATTACAAGATAGTTCATGTAAAGGTGGGGTTAGATTGAGAGGGCCAAAAGTGTTACCCCAAGGACGATGGGCTACCATGATGTGACGATTAAAAGGAGGGATAACAAACCTTTGTGGGGCAAGTATGCACAAAACTATGCTAGCGTTAAAACTAGAAGCTTCACCTAGTATTGGAGATCTGATGTTAGTAGGAGGAAAACTCGTAGCTTGCTGAAGGTGAGATTTTGGAGAAAAAAATCAAAATTATTTTGCTACACTAACTCAAATACGGGATCAACAATACCTTGAGCTCTCTAGCTTTGCATATACCATGGATCTAATAGAGTGTAGAATGGAAAAGAATTATAAATGCTTTAATTTAAAGCTTGAGGCTTCAAAGTGTACATTTGATCCCCAACAAAGTTGCCAAAAAATTATTGGGTGAATATTTTATCATCAACTAATTAAAGGCAAAATGGTTATATCAGCCACAACATAATGAGATAAATCTCTCCTCTCAACAAGGGGAGGTTCCCTATAAACTATTATAAACTAATCTAACTAAATATTAACTCAGGGGTGAAAACATACCATCCATTTCTCATTTTTTAGAAATGATGTTTACAAATAAAGGAAAGCATCCTTGATATAAACTAAAATCACAAGAAACCCACAAAAGCACAAAGTCTTTCATTGCTTCTCTTACTAATTTATAACTTATATAATAGTAGAATGAAGTGTATCCCAAAGTCTCCACTAAAAACAACAACAAAGTATATGAGCATAAAGTATAAAAGTAGTTCAAAGCCTTTCTAATACCCTTCATACTAAAACACAAAAACACAAACTAAAAACAATTATAGCAGCACAAAGTCTCCATAATTAACTTTATAACATCTTCCAGATTATCTTCACTCAATCTGCTTATTTAATGAATAGATAAGATTGCATTAGGAAAAATATCTAAGAACAATTTCATAAACAACATAAGTTATTCCAATAAAAAGTTTGAAAAGTCACTTGCTTTCACATTTATTTAAGAAAATATGATTTACAATCTGAGCACAAAGTCTCAAAAGGCATCCCATTTTGGGTAGAGTTTTGCTTCCAATTACTAAAAGATATATATTATAGAAGAGGCTCTCTTTATTTATAGGGAGAGGCCTTGAGGAAATAGAAAAGACTTAATTACTTTGACCTAGTCAAATATAGGAGTCCTTATTGACTTTAGACTTTCCATATTTTTACATGTAATTACACATGACAAAAGTACATGTGAAAATGTCCAAATCGGTTACAAAAGTGCATTTGAAAAAATGTAAATTAAATGAAAGGAAAATTGATTTAATTTGTAGCCCCATATTTCTTCATGTGATCATCATACATGGTGATAGCTATTTGTATCCTGATACTATCTAGAGTAACAGTATTCTTTAAATCCACCTTCACTCTGACTATGACATCTCTTACTGTTGTGATTGATTTTGCATGACTAGTTAACCTAGTTTTTAGATTATCTAGAGTTAACTAATTATCTAGAATGTTGTCCACAGAGGCTACTGAGAATGCCTTATCTTCAATTCCTTTTAGAACATACCTTTAAATTCTTGAATCATTTCTTCTACTAAAATGAATTAGTTTTCTTGTGATGTAAGTTTACAAGGCAACTCTTCCAACTTATGCAACAGACTTATATCACTTTTTTCACCAAGGACTTTTGAAGATTTGAAGTCGTTGATCAATTATTTAAGCACTTGACTCTTATATATCAATGCTTCTTTAGTTTTGGTGTAGGAGTCTCTATCATCAATGACGCCAATTAATATTAGAGTGCTTATTTTCAACTTCTTCATATCCATCCATTTGTCAAGATATTTTTCTACGCTTTCAATATCTTGAGAAATGATATTGATAAGATCATCCAGTTCTGCTCTTATTTATCTCATTTTATCCATCTTCTCAGATAACTCTGTGAGCAAGAAAATTCCTTGTGTATGCATCTTATTCAAGTAATCTTCAATTACTTTTCCCTTGAGATAGGTCTTTTCCACTTTCTGAATCATGAGGTCTTTTATGAAAATAGCCTCTAAAGTTACTATTTTTGGAGTGAAAGTAATTCTCCTTATCACTGTAGTCAATTGTTCCACCATGGATTTATAATGGTCCTTCATCTCTTTCTCTCTATCAAATTTATAAATCAAAATGTCCATAGCTAAATGTAAATCACTCTTAGCACTTTCATTAGTTATCTTACCTAACTCAACTCTAGAGATAGAGTAGTCACTTACATCAAAATTTTCAATAGTTGCATCCTATGCAGGTCTCACAACTTCCATAAATTTATGTCCCTTATCCCCAATCATCTTTGAAAGAATCTTTGGCTTCTTGGGAGCCTTGACTTTTACTGACACCATTTTATTTAAATCAAAGTCATCTGGAGAGATGGCTTGTTTTCTCCTTTTGGGCATATAAACAAACAACCAAGGTGGGATCACAGAAGTACCTACATTAGTATCAATCTCCATTGTTGGTGTTATTGGAGTTAAACTTGCTCTAATAGTGGAAATAATAGGTGGAGTGTCAGTAAAAACTGCACCTTCTGTGGAGTGATCGAGAGTAGAACTATCTTGGATATCAAAAGATGGGGATGAAAAACTGGGAATTGATCTTAAGGAATGAATAATATCTCCAAAGGAGCCTTGAGGGTTGTCAAAAATTACTTTGGAAGGAGAGGGTGATCCAAAAGAGGGAACACTAATTGGGGAAATAGGTGAAGGAGTTACAACAGGCATGCCTAGTAGGGAAGAAGAAATTCCTATTTATTGCTGCACATTTTCTTCAAGAGGAAAAGTTTCCTTCTCTCATTTATCTGTGGGCCTATCATCAGTCTCCATCTATTCTCTTACTGATTCTTCAGTGCTTTGATTCTCAACTTCCATATCTACTATTTTTGGCTCTTTTTCTATAACTTTTGACTTCTTCGTCACAAATATGATTTTGGGCTTATGTGGCCTAGAAGAGGAAGGAACATCACTTTTATTATTCATCCTTTTTTTCTCTTCTTCCTGTTTCAACTTAAAATTAAGCTTTTGATCCTATGGTGAACTCTTTCAAAGTGATTCCCTTATTTACTAACCAATCATTGGTGTTTGCCAATATTGGTTCAAATCTTTTCCTTAAGGAAGTCAAATCTTTTCCTTAAGGAAGTCAAATCTTTTTATGACTATTGAATTGGGGGCAGAGGGGCATTGGTGACCTATTTAGCATGGTATCTATTATTGATCAAATCTCTGTCATCCACTAGATTCTCAGGGATATCAATAAGTCCTCGATATTTTATCTGCTCAAGAGAATCTACTCTAGTCCATTTTCCTGACATCTTCTGTAGTCCTTAGATCTACCCAAACATATTCAATGATAGGCTCATGAAATTGGGTTTTCCTCCTGATCATATCCTTTACACCCCTATAATCAAAATTTGGTCTCCTTTTGAAATGCTTCATGGTTATAAGCTGCATTTCGATTTTCATAACTCTAGCTTTTCCAGTGGTTAACACTTAAAACCTAGCAATTTCAATTGGGAATCTAAAGCCAGGTTTCTTGAGTTCCATCTATTTATTATGTACGACAATTATTTTCTTGCATAGCTCCATCAAGACTAATTTGTCTGAAGGGAATCTTGGTAGCATATAAGGATGACCTTGGAAAAAGCCAACCTACAGTTAAGAAAAAGAAATAAATTGCAAGAACATACATCCAAAGTCATTCACAAATGTCCAACCTTCATCTGACACTCTTTTTTGTTCTAATTGAAGATCAAAGAGAACATAAAAATACTACAAAGAAAGCATCATTCACTCTCCTAAAATGATGAATAGAGCCCTTCAATGTCAACTGAGAGTAATATTGATATACTGGGGTTACTCTCCTATCTCCTTCTGATGTCAAACCTAGAAAGGTTCTCATTGAGGCTGCAATATACACTAGGTATGAAGTTATGTAAAATTTGGAGGTAGTGAATACCTTTGTCAATTGCTCATGCAAAGCATTGTTGATTTGTTCTCCCTATAAAAGGACTTGTTTGCCTTGGAGGATTATCTTAAGTAAGGGGTACATCCATTCATGAAATAGTGAGGAAGTAGGTAAGCCTCTTACCCTATTAAGAAGAGTGATCAGGTCACCAACTTATTCTATAAAGTCACTTCTTAGAAAGCTTTGTGGCCATCTTGACAAATTTGTCATTAGAGTCTTGAGCCATTTATTATTGATTACTTTCTTCACTCTTTCAGGATCTTTTTCATATTCTCTTTGTGCGTCAATGAAATCAAGATTTAATACTTCGGTAGTAGGAGGACACATGAACACTTTATTGATGAACTTAGGGTCGAGTCTAATCACCACATTACCACTAGTGTCTGACACATCCCTGGTATCCTTGTTGTAGAACTGAGTGCACTAGAAAAAAGACATTGTGTTGTGAGCCGCTACAGGGAAAGAAGACACCAGATGAATATTAGTTTTGATTATCTTCTTCATTTCATGGCTAAGATTGCTTGATTTAGTTCTTTCCATGAACTCAACCATATCCACATGACTGATCTTTGTATTTCTAATGTCATCAACATTAGAAGTAACAAAAGTGATTGGAAAAACACCTTGATACTTAGACTTCATTGTCTTCAACTTCTTTGGAGAAACCTTAGTCATATGGAATAGCTTTTGTCAAAAGAATGTTGATGAAGAAGGACCCACAAGAGAAACTGCAACAAAAGTCATGATCATACAATTAAGAAAAATACTAGAAATCTGGGAAAACTACATGTGGATGATCATGACCATGGGAATGTGCTTGAAAGGGTTAAAGTTTGAGCAGGCCAAAGGAAAGTGGGCTCAGAAAAGTGAAAATTCAAAATTTCCTAGAGTTGGGAAATCTGAGAAAACGTATGCAAGGGTGGCAAAAAAATTTGCCCTTGCATATTGGGGGGACTGACGACAAAAATCACCAACATAACATGTTGAGGTGCCAACATGCATAGGTGGTAAAAATCTAAAATATCCCAAAAAAGAGAATGTTAATAACTGGCTAAAACTAAACATTACTTTAGTCTAATTTTTATGAATACATTGCTCAAAAATGAAGATCAGGTTTACACATGTTTCTGCAATAGTAGATATATCACAAGATCTAAACTTAAGTATGGTTGTAACAGAACCTCCTCAAAATAATTCAGATAAATAGCAATTGCAAATGCAGTCTAGATATCATGCAAATAAAAATAATACAAATATGGTCTCAAAAACTTGAAGTCGGTCGATGTCAGTCACTAAGTTGCCAATGTCGGTCACTGAGCTACCGATGTCAGTCTCTGAGTCCCTGCAACCTACAACTGTGAATGGTACCCTTTTTCAATCTATGATTTGGCTGATATGGCTTGGTACTAATCTGTGTAGACTCTCAAATAATATCAGCAAAATATCTGTGAATAAATTCTCCTTATTTCTCTTAGAGAGTAGTGTGATAATTCTCAATATGTAATTAACAAACTCACCATCACATACCTTAGTCTTTGCAAAAGACCATTGCACTACTCTGATTATCATGCTCTCCAAATCCTCATAAGGATGATGACTCATAATTGGGAGTGAAAATGTCATGCAACAAATAGAATCATTTACCTCATCACCCATAAAATGAGTTTCCATCCTATGAGATGACACCTCCTTAGGTCCTCCATCTAGTGCTGCCCTCAAGATAGTCTTCTTTCCCCCAAAAAGGAACTCCAACTACATACGGTGGTGATCAATAATGTAATGCTCAATACCCTAAACCACTACATGCCCAAGACCACATCATAATCCTCTAAAAGAAGCACATAAAAATCATCAGTCAGAGTGTAATCCCCCATCTCAATACTAAGCTGTGAAATCCATTTGGTACAACCCAAAACTGCACCATCTGCCACCTTTACTCCAAAACCACCAAACATCTCATACTATAATCCATGCCTTTCCACTAACTTCTAGTCAATAAAGTTATGTGTAGCACCTGTGTCTACCAAGCTCACGACCCACTTGCCCTTAAGTGTACCTTTCAACTAAAAGGCATGAAAGTTAGGATAACTGGAGAGGGTAGCCATAATTACTTTGGCTTACGCCAAAGGCTCAGGGGTGTCTAACTCCAACTATGCCTGAACTTGCTCAACATCTTTTGTATTATCCTCAATATTAATATCAGGAACCTCCTCATCCCCTAACTCAAAAGTCACCTCAATCAAATGAACCTTTCCTTTACCCATGCAATGGTGTCTTAGTTCCCATGGATCTTTGCAGGAAAAACATAACTTTTTCCTTCTCAAATCATTCCTTGTCTCCTGATTCATCCAAGGGTTTATAGAAGAAGACCCTTCTTTATTTTGTGGCATGTTGGCCTTCTATGTAGGCCGAGAGTCCATGACTGGTCTCTTATCGACCTGATAAGAAGTGGGAACAGTATCTAGTCTCAATGTCACAACAATGGCCTCCTTAAGAGTGGCTGGTTGGAAAGCACGTACCAGTCCCTTAAGTCTAGCCTATAATCCCTCAATGAATAACATCATGCTACGCCTCTAGGGCATATCAGGTACCATAATTTCAATACGCTAAAACTCATTAACATATGCTTCTGCCTGTCTAATCTATCTAAGATGTGCCAACTCCATATAGTAGAGTTCTGTGTCCTTACGATCAAACTGAGCAATGAGTCGGTCAGTGAACTCTACATAGGAGTGAATTAAGGCATGATCCTAGGTGACCAATCCATGATGCCACCAATCATAGGCAACCCCATCTAAATGTAAGACAACAAATTGAATAACCTCATGCTCAGGCATGGGTCTCAATGATAGATATATGTCTAGCTTGTGTACCCAAGCACATGCACTCGTACTACCCATACCATCATATGTAGCCAATGTGATCTTCCCAGTAGCTCGATTGAGGTCATAGTTTTATTGCTAGGGTGGTCTATGACCATGATCTCCTTTGAATCTAGATGTATCTCTATGATGTACACTATACTGGGGAAGAGGGAAAACATCCCTAACCTCTGGGGGTAGTGGCTGCCAGAATAGACTCCTAGAATCCAATCTCTGGTGGCTCCACCTATGCTAGTTTTTCATCTGGTACAAAATATAGAAGTAATGGTCTATTTAGAGTAGGTGTATGATGGCGATTTCACTTGGAGGAATGATGGGAGCTCCCAACTGAAGAATGGGACTGATGACTATGTTGACTAGACTAATGGCTATGATGACTACCTATCACTGAAACTAATCTATTCCTCCTACCTCTGTGTCTATCCACCTCTAAATGTTCCATGGTATCCTATAATCAGTCTAAAGCCTGAACAATCCTGGGTTGAGTAGTGATGAGAGTCCTCATCATCTCTCTCTCTACCTCATCCTAATTTCTTCGAGCATCCCCCTGTTCTTCTGCCATGATAGGTTCTTATTATATACCCAACTCACGCTTGTACTGAGCTCTTCTACGTGTAAATTATCTATGTGTTATATCAAATCTTCTCATATGCATAAAGATAAAATATATTCACCCCTATAGGCTAGCAAGATGCTTGGCTTTGATACCACTAAAATATCCTAACAAAGAGAATGCTAATAATTGGCTGAAACTGAATATTACTTAAGTTTGATTTTTATGAATAAATTGCTCAGAAATGAAGATCAGGTTTACACATGTTTCTGCAACAATAGATATATCACAAGATCTGAACTTAAGTATGGTTGTAACAGAACCTCCTCAAAATATTTTAGATAAATATCAATTGCAAATGCAGTCCAGATATCATGCAAATAAGAATAATACAAATATGGTCTCAAAAACCTAATTATTCTAGAAAATTAGAAATAAAACTTAGATCTATGAAGCTCAGGCTGTTGTGTCAAAAACATAGTCACCGACGTTAGTTATGTTGTTATCATCAGTCGATGTCAGTTGACCACTCTACCGACGTCGATATGAAGTCGGCCAATGTCAGTCACTGAGCTGCTGATGTCAGTCTCTGAGTCCCTGTAGCCTACAACTATGAATAGCGCCCTTCTTTAATCTGTGATTCGGTTGATACCACCTGGTACTAATCTATGCAAATTTCGTATAGTGGTGAAATACATTATAGCACAACCTATATGCTAGACCCCTGATTTGAAGATCTATATTTTCTAAATCAAAAACTAATGAAATAAATACCTAGAAACCTCTGTATTTTGTCCTTTCCAGCCACTAATTTATTGAAGCGAATGACTGTTGAAACCTCAAATCTGATCAATAAGCTTGATATGAATTCCATCATGAATCCACCCCTGAAAAGAGCTAGGTTTTCATCCAACTCTTCTCCAATCTGTTGAAGGTTTGTGTCCTCAGAGATTTAGTCGAATCAGAGATTCAAGCTTCACAATAATGCATCAGAATTTTTAAGCAACAAAAGATAAAAATTGCTTTGCCCTCAACTTCTTTTAAAGGCTCCCAGGAATCTTCTAAAAGAAGCCAACTTATTTAATATTTTATTTCCATATTAATTAAAATTAATTAATTAAAGTCATCTTTTTGAAGTAATATTAATTTTTGGACAACTTAAATTAATTAAATCACTTTATCATAAATTTTGGGACATTAAAAAATCATTGCCTTTACATGTTTTATGGAAACTCAACCCTTGTGTAGGGGTGGCAAAAATCACTACCTTTGCATGTGGGGATTATGTAAGGGTGGCTATTTTTTCCGCCCTTGCATAAAGCATAAAAAACATAGGTAAGGGTAGCAAAAATTGCTGCCCTTTCATGGATGCCAAAGTATTTTGTAAGGGCAGTGATTTTTGCCACCTTTACATGGAAAAACTCAACTGATGGTTTTGGATTTTTAGGTTTCACACCTAGTACATCTCTTCAAGGAAGAGAGGGAGGTGGAGAAGGGAAAATAAAACATAAAAAGAAGGAAAAAGGGAAAAATGAACTTTTAAGAAAAAGAGAACAAACAATGAAAACCTAGAAACAAAGAGAGAAGAAAGCAAAACCTACCTGGTAATTCAAAATCCTACACTTGGAGTCGATGAAATCATAATCCTAATTTTTCATGTATTTGAATGGTTGTAGGGAGGGGGAGCAAACAACTCAAAATAATCAAAATGAGACACTAATCGGCATTTAAATGCCTCAAAACCAAAACCAACCACTCGATGCATGTGGTCATAAATGCCACATGCAAAAATTGATGTCATGCAAGGTCAATGAAAATCACCACCCTTTCATGAGTGGAAGATAGATGTAACGGAAGTGAATTTCACTACTCTTCCATGAAGAGGTGAAAAATATGCAAGGGCAGAAAAAATCAACGCCTTTGCATGAAGCTACCAAAAAATGTAAGGGTGGTAATTTTCACTGCTCTTTCATGGAGAAGAAAAAGACAAAGGGTATAAGGGTGGAAAAAATCCCCACATTTACATAAAACAAAAAACAACATGCAATAGCAGCAATTTTCGCTGACCTTGCATGTAATAAACAAAATTAACTCCTTGAAATTTATCGAAGTATGACATTCTGATCGCATCAAGACTGTAACAAGTTTCATGTTTTTCCATAAATCATGATAAGGGAATGTTGTGAACTTTTTAAGGATGCTATTCAACTATTCTCAAGATCAAGAAAAACTTGTCTCAAATGATGAACTTAGAGTACGTTCATGAAATGGACAAGTTTCATAAGGGTTGTCCACCAAAATAAGCATAGCTGATTTTGGGGACAACACAGTCATAAGATTACACATTTACAAAGATAAGGAAAACAACCCTTATTCATAATTATATAATATATTTCTCTTTCTAAAATGGATTGACTTATAGGCAAATATTCTAACAAACTAGCATATGCCTTTACAAAAGAATATTCCATGTCCAAATATTGTAGTATTTTACATAGAATAGAATATCAATTAATTGGTGGGGCCTAGGCTAAAGGGCTCCCTTGTTTCTCTTAAAGAATCTCCATAGCTCTTTGGTGTTGCTCACTAACAAGTTCCAAATCAAAAGTTGGCTTTAAGAACCAAACATCCTCTTCGTCAACCAAGTCATTGAAGTCCCTATCATTCTTTTCCATGGCCTCCTTGCTGCTTCTATCTTCAACAATATTCTCTTTAGTAGTGAATGTCATGCCCATGACTCGGTTATTATCACTTCCATATTGGCCTTGAATTTTAACTTTCACTTCTTGCATCATAAAAGTGGCTCTATGCTTATATTCATCATCATCAATGATGTCTAGGGAAGTATATTTTTTAGGGTAGGATAGTATGGTTCTAAGGAGTTTTTTGATTCTAGCTATTAGCTCTTCATCATCCCTTAGGAGTCTATCCAAACACTTTAACCAAGAAATTAAAATTTGGATGTTATCAACAACTATCCCTAAAATTTAATTCAAGTGGGCCAAGCTAATGGTTTTGAAGCTAGGAATCCTACCCTTAATTAGTATATTGATAAAATCCCTTATTTTATCCTTTATATCTTACCACTAGGTCACTAATACTTTGGTTAATTCACTCTGCTAGGTCAATGCATCCTGCCTCAGCTTCATTGACTTTAAGGAGTCAAACATGTCAAAGAAAGATGCCTCAAATATCTTTATTATTACCTCTAGGACTAATAAGATAGCCTATGTCTCCATATTTTTATTGGTGTTGAATGTTGATACAAATATATTGTAGCAATCATGATGTAAAGGTTATTGGTAAACCTATGAAAAATCAATTGCAAAGGTTATTGATAAACCTATAAAACCATTTTTTAAGGGTTTTTCGTAAGCTTGTAAAACCATTTATGAAAGGTTGCTGGTACACCTACAAAACCAATTAGTTAAGGATGCTTGTTGAAACTGGATAAAACCATCAGAGGGTAAGTGTGGATGATGAACAAAAACATAGATATTTTTTCATGCATGCGTAGTTGTTCTAAAATCCATGAAATCCACTTGTGAGAATACAATATTTTTGAGAAATGTGTGTTGGAACATGTATGCTAAGAAGATAATGAGCACACAGATTTGGCATGCTATAATTAGAGAACAATATATATTTTACCATTTAAAAACTAAGGGGAGGGGTAATGTTGGGAATTAGTGTTTACATTGGGTAAATTAGTTTTTAGGTTATTAATATGAGCTAAATAATATTTATTATTATTTAATTGTAATTATTTAACATATGGTTAATACATTTATTATTTGTTATGTATATAGCTTAATGGCTAGTTTTTCATACCCATGGCTATTACCAAGTTTTTTGTTATTGTTGCTTCCTATTTAATAGCAAGTTGTTTTAATATTACAATCATTATATAATATCTAATGTATTTTTTAAATGTAATATTAGGAAATATATAATATAATATTATATTATGTGTACTCTCTACTGTTTGAATTTTATATCCTTTACATGTTTGAATGAGTTAAAACACTAAATAATCTCATTATATTATTAACAGTTTTTAGATCAAGGGGATTTTTTGTGTTGGTCAATCCAAATCATTTGTTAGTGTGTTAGTTTGTCAGCATGGGGAACATACACCCCTTTCATATTATTAATATAGTTAGTAGTGTGAATAAATTAAATAATGTTGTTAATAAGTTAGTTGATATGTTAGTAGCATGGTTGAACCTGTTGAGATCTCATAAAATAAACACCATGAAATATTATTATAGGTTTAAATTTATAAATGTTTCCAATAATGATATTTTACCTTTGTGTGAAATATTTACAAATTAAACAATGTAGTTTTTTACTTTATTTATGTGCACAATTGTGGAACTTGACAAGAGCAACCCTATCAAAAAATCTAGTAGAGTGCTATAGTCAAATTAGGGTGTTCCTATATAGAAACAAAGAAAAAATATAATGGAAGATAAATGAATAAGGATCCTTTTAACTCAGATAAAGAATGATATAGAAGATAAAACTTACAATAAATATTATGAAATCAATGTGAAAGAGTGACAAAAATATATAAATTAATAAAAAAAACATGCCAATGGAATATTAATTTAGTGTTATGATATTATAAATAATTTTTTTAAAAGACATAATACTTGTGTTTTATTGACCAAATTTGGGTGTATACATTTTCCCTCACCCTTTTATTCTAGTAATGCAATAAAATGAAAGTACTAGAGTAAAAAGAATAAAGTCATACATGTAGTTACATATGTAGCACATGATTTATTGTAATAGGAGGTGCCATGGGGTTTTTGTGATCAGCCCATGCCAAGAAATAATTGCATTTAATCTTATCTTATTTTTTTGGTCAAAGAATCAAATAAGATTTTGAGTGATTCCTATGCAGATGAACCCATGATATGGTGTCCATGTACTGAATCTTAGTAACAACTTTGGTATGATGAACCAAGATATGATTTCTCCCATTTTTTTATAGGTAGAGATGTGCCTAGAAGTCAAAAATATAATTAACTTTAGCATCACATAACTCAATATATAGGACATTGTTGTAATTTTTGTGAATTAATTGCTATTAATGACTATATGATTCATTCTTGTGTAAACCTAGTGTATGCATAAATTTAAATTAAGATTGGTGTAAAAAAATAGAGAATGAAATGATTTTGAATTAATTCTATAGAATATGGTGAAAAAATTGGGAGATGAGAACATGTACCACACAACATGCCACCAATTTAATAATTGGGAAAACTGAGTCATATAATTTGAGAAAGAAGTCTGAATTATGAGTAATAATTCTATGTTTAGGTGTACATGCATTGGGTACAAGACACCATTATCATAACATGTGTAAAATTTGAGACAAACTACATAAAATGTGAGCATATACCATGTACATATCTTATTTCTATTGCCAACTATCAAAACTATGTAAAATATTTATGACTATCTAAAAACATTCCATAGCAATTGTGATAACTCGTAGCAATCTGAAAGTAATGTTTTGTGAAATTATAAACAACAAAACTATATTTAGATAAGAGTTTTCTAAATTATAATCTAAATGGAGTGGAACTATCTCATTTATAAAAATATAATCTAAATTTGGAATAAAATGAGTTTTTATAAGTAACTATGTCAATATTTGAAATCACTATGTCATACTATGTTAAAATATGTGTATAATCTATGTATATCCTGCATATAAGTGATATATACTGAGAAAAACTATGTTCTAAATCCTTGTGAGCCATAAATAATAGTGTGTTGATTAATCTAAAGAATGATCTGTGTTAAAATCTAATGTGAAATGAATATATGTTGATTCAACCTCCCTTTATGTTTCTAGGTTAGCAGAAGTAGTGCCTATATGTGCTTCCTTTAGAAATAAGGAAAAAAATGGTGTAATAAGTTTGAAACAAAAGTGATATAATAAGTACTGATAGTGATTAACTTAGTTTATTATTAAAAAATTTCACAATCAAGTTTTTGTATTGATAATTGATTGATACCAATATGGGTTCCCATATAAATAGTAGAATTACTAAGGACATCAATGTAGTGTAATACCTAAGACTTAGTAGTAGAATAATGGAGGCTAGTCATCTAGATGGCAACTAGGGTATTGTATCTCTATAGGATTGTTTCATTCTTATGTTATTCTATCATAAGATCATGCATCTCCTCAATGGTCTATAAGAGTTCAGACTAGTTCCTATTCCCATTGTTTAAAAGTGTAGTATCCAAGTCTGTGTCCTTAAAGATTCTTCCCTCATTGTATGAGGTCAAGTGTAACTCTATTTCATCTCTTTGCTGCTATCTATGAGATTCCATGGTTTTGAATGTTACAACTACTTAATAATGAATTTACAATTATCCTCTATCTCAATTCACTCTTGCTTAGATTACAATCGAAATATTCTCAATTTTACTATGACTAACATGAGTTAGAATTAGGGATTTTATGGATGCTAGGGATTTTTAAGATCTAATGGCGATGGCTATTTTAACTAAGGCTCATTTGTGTCTTAGATTTGATTAAGACCCTAAATTTTCCTTTTTTATCACATAAAATCTTTAATTTTGTGATTTTGTGCTTTTATGGCATCCATTTGACAACTTTCATTGCATTTTTGATAAATGCCTTAAAAGACTAGCTGTTGTCTTTTTAAATATTCACTTTTACTTTAGACTATTGGATCCTTATTTATGGATCAATAGAGACCATTAATCATGATCACAAGGCTTGAGAATCATTGGCTACTTTATGTTGGGCTCCATGATTGTGCCACTTGGCACCTTCATGGGCCTTCTAGGCTTGAAATTCTATACAATGAATGCATGATTGACATGTGTTAATTGTATAAGCCCTTGTGGGCTTATTGAATAGTCTTTGATAACTATGATCCATCTGATTACTTCTCATGAGTAAGTATAGACCATTGATCATGATCTGAATGGATGTATGCCATTGGTCCGATGGATCAAATGCCTTAGATTCATCAGGTCCTTTCACTCCATCTGATCAATCTCTATGATGAAGTGAGAGCCATACATCCTATAAAGGGAAAGAACTTTAATTAGTGCCAAGATGTGGGAAGGGACTTACGCTAAATAATTTATGCTAAGGTTTATTTTATGTTAATAAACATGAGATAAAATTTTGGCTAAAATATTTATGCCTAAGTTTATAGAATGCATATAAAAGTGACATGAGTTATATATTTTATTCTAAGGTTTATGTTATGTTGATAAACATAACATATACCTTAGGCTAAAATATTTATTCTAATTTCTTATAATATGCCTAAAGGGGCCCAAATAATAAGTGGTTGAAATGTTAGGTCTTAACCTAGGGTTTTATTGTATCAATAAACATGATAAAACCTTAGGTTAAAGGCATTTTAATCTAAATTTTATGTCATAGGAACCTTAATATAATTATATAGTCTAAGGTTTATTGAATTTAAACGAATGCAATTGGACCCTTAGGAAATAGACTTAGATTAAGGTTATGTATTCATATATTTAGGCCACAAGTTCATTTTATTATTTGAAGTTAAAAGATCCTATGTTTTTGAACATCTTTTGAGGGCTCCCATTGATTTACAATGTAGCCATAAACTTTTAACAACATTTTGAAGGATATGCTTATGTCCAAGAAAAATAATTAATTATCTTAAATTTTAAAGTCTCATGGATGTCAATGATGGCCTCATAGACATCAAATGACAATCATGAGAATGTCAAATTTAAGTTAGTGGATAATTAGGTTTGATGGGATTGAAGTTGACAGTCTTGTAGACATCAATGATGGCCTTGTAGATGTCAAATTGCTCATAAGAATGTCAATTTTAAGCTCATGAAGTCCTTTGGTCCATAGATCTTGGATATGATATGCTCCATCAGATCATCCTTTGTGATGAAGTGGGAACCATTGAATAAGATCTGGGGAGATGCATCCCATTGGTTCTTATAACCATGAAGGAGATCAAGTTAAATAGGGACCATGTCATAAAAATTAAACTAAGACAAAAGCCTAAGTTTATAAGCATAATAAAATAGGTCCCTTTGAATGTTATGGCCATAATCTAAATTTTTATCTTAAGTTTTATTTCATTTAAAACATATTTAATAAACCTTAGGATACAAACTTAGGTTAAGTTAATATTTTAAGGTGTGGGGCTCTTTTGTTATCAAGATCAAATGTAGGAGTGCCATGTGGTGACATCACATAGTTCCCTAAGATTTTGAATTTGTAGTGCCATGTTCACTCTATTGGATCATTTCTATGTGAGTAGCCATAGACCATTGATCTCAATCTAGATACTTGCATCTGATTGGCTTAAGCATGTATAGTAAAAGGGGATCCATTTAAACTTGATGATGATCTCACACTATCTGATCATTGGTCTTAATAAAGTGTAGACCATTAATTGTAATCCAAATGTATGTATGCAATTGGTCTAATGGATAAAATATTTAAGCTCGCCAAGCTTCCTATGCTCCATTGTATCCTTCCTCATTATGAAGTGAGAGCCTTTGGATCTACAAAGAAGTGATGTGCTTAAGTTAAGATCCAGGTTAATATAAGAACTTAGGCTAAAGTTTTAAGACTAAGGACTAGTTCATGTTGACAAATATGAATGGGGTCGTAGGGTTAAGACTTTAGGATAAGTGTATGATAAAGGGGACCATGCTAAGATAAAATACCCTACAAACATAAGTGTCAAACCATGTTAAAAACATAAGGAATGGAATGGGGAAATAAAAGGGAACCAAACATGATTTTGAGGCTAAAGTTTGGTTATGTTAAAAAACACAGCCGAGCCTTAGCATAAAAATTGGTTTTAAGTCCAAAGCTGATCTAAAATGTTCCCACCAAATCTATTCCTACCAATTTTGAATTAAGAATAAAGGTCTAATCTAGGATTTTCTAAGGTAGTGTTTTAGCACATGAATCCATCTGCATGATTTTATAGTTCAAAGGCTAGTGAGATCTTGAATTGAGGTAATCTATAAAAAAAACCAACATGATACATTGAAGGGATATCCAAAAAACCTACAACTTAAGACATGAAATTCAACTATCAACAACATTATGAAAGGTTAAAGCAAAACCATGAACAAATGGACTAATTTCATCAAGCATAGATGATCTTCATATTCTAGTAAAGTTCAAATTATCAAATTTTTAGTGTGAAGGTTTAAATTAATCACAAGGGTTCCTATTTTTTTGAAATGGGGTATTTTGACCTCAAAAGGTGCTCTCTTTATTATTGGTGCATCACCCTTTATATTTATGCAACCCTAGTACATTTTCTCTTCCTTTTCCCCTTTGTCAAGTTTAGGTTTATTGCTAGTTGTAGATTTCATTATGCTCTTTATATGTCTATTTATTGGTCCTAAACTAGGTGCATCTAGAATATAAAGAATCAGACCCATTTCAAAGGTTCATCCTTAGGAGCACAAGACTCCCACACCTTGGGGAATGATCCCATTATTATAACATGACATTGAATCACTTTCGGATGCTAAGTCCAAAGCACTAGGTGTGAAACAGTCACATAAAATCAAGAACAACAACCATTCACACATAGGTGAATGTTTTGAGTGATAATAGAGTTGACATTACATAATACTATATAATATAACTTGCTTTGAGGGGAATCACAATAGTTTGAGAAAAGAGAGAAGTATAAAATAGGTGTCACCAAAAAGAAATAAAATATGTATGTTTTATCATCAACAATATTAAATAATCCCCTCCTAAAAATATGTTAAATCCACAATGGAACAAAGATCAACAAGAAAGGAAATTACTAGAAATGATTCACTATACCTACAAAACATAAGCTTACACCAATCTTCATGTTATGTAAATAAACATGACATATGATATACATAGAATTAAAGTAATAAAAGTAAATCTAATAAGAGATAAAATGAGTAAAAGATAAATTCCATAATAAAGTGTTAAATCCTACATGAAGAAAGAAGTTATTTAGAAAATAATTAGCTCCAAACAAAGCATATTTCCTTAAAAATTACAAAAAGTACACACAAATTCAAGTAATGCATAAAATTTGAGTTTTAAACTTATCAAAATGGAGACAAATAATATTTGAAACTTTTCACAAAAGATATTTTTGTTGAATTAATTGAGAAATTATCAAAAGAAGACACATCAAATTCTTGATAAGATACCATACATTTATGGATACAATTGGTTTAACCTTCAAATGAGGTGTTTAAGTGGTTTTCCAACAATGCAAAATGTCATGAGTTTATTTACCATAAGATGTACAAGGATATAATCTATAACATTTAGTAACATCATGCCTGTGTTTACCACAATACTAAAAAAATTTATGATTTATAACCAAATGATAGACACAAAAAGTAGTATAACCAAAATAAGTCTTATGAGATTGAAAAGCTGATAACTTAGGTTCAAATTTTACAATCTAAACACACATATCTCTTATAAGTAATTTAAATACTCAGTCATATATTAAACTATCCCTTACAAACATATAATGTGATCACTAACATGTTTTTATTCACAAAATCATTATGGTGTAATGTCCTTTAATGAGGAAGACACTACGACATCATATTATCATTGAAACCAAGCCCTACAAAATTTGTGTCAGATTTAAACAAAATGGGATCAACACTGTCATTTTTATGTTTTCCAAGAGCTCTTATGTTATTTTCTCATGAAGATATGGCCCATTTTATAGATGGATTTTTAGAACAAAAATAGATTTAAAATTTCATGCTTAACATTAAAAAAATATATTTAACTTCTCTATCCATGATTTTGAAAAAAATCTCATATTTCAATGTTAAAACAACCATAGTCTAGTACCATATTATAAATAAATGATAATATCAATAAAAATAAGATTGGAAACTCAAAATAATGAATACACAAAGGAAAAATGTTACCTTAGAGGCAAAAGACCATAATAATTGAAACACAATATTGATAAGTGGGGAAACTGAATCAATAGAAAAAACTCACATGTATTAAGAATGATTACAAAATAATATTATACAAGTAAAATCTTATTATAAGAAAAGAGAAAGAGAAAGAGAGTGGGAATCAATCCATAATAAATCCTCTCAAGATCTAATGTTAGTTGAGAGAGGATAGAGCTCATTAAATAGAGCTAGAAGGAAAGAGGAGTTTAAAAGAATCTATCACACAACCTTCGTAGTGTGTGCATAGTGTCACTAATCCCCATAGTGTGAGTGAAAAGTGTGTGATAAGTGCAGAGGGAGTTACATGTCACATGTAACTCTAAGATTTCCTAAAAAAATAAAAAATATGTGTGATACCTCATAAAGTATAAAATAAGTGAATTTTTGATTTAGAAAATGTATAAAAAAATACACTTAGGATTAACCCAAATAATGATTAATCTCTAACACCATGTAACTTTAAAGTAGAGAAGTGCTTGACCCGTTATTGAGAAATCTAGAGAACTTTTGAACCTATGGTGACTTTAGAGTGATCAAGTCTTAATTTAGAAACCAATGAAAGTCCTTGAGTTAGAAGCATTATATGTTCCAACTCTCATTTGACTATGTAGAGTCAATTTTTAAATTTTTTGAAGCGGTGGAAACACCAACTGTGGATTGCTACATAGAAAAAGTGAAAACATAGATATTGAGTATCATTATAATATAACATGTCCCACTTGAAACATGAATACAATCACACCGTTATATAAGGATATAGATTTTATCTAAAACTTTTCAACTTTTTGTTTTTTTCACATTAGTGATTAAGTGAAATTAATCTTAATATGAAAAATAACCAAGTAAACTAAATGAATAATTAAATATGAATTAAAACATACTTTTACATGCAACAAATGATATATACTAACTAGGGTTTTGACTAAAAAGTATAGGGAAGAATGAACAACTTATTTATTTTTGGATTATGTAGACTATAGATGACCGTGTAAGAATTTAGGGTTATTTAAAACACTATTTTATTTGACTGCATGAATTTTATGTCTACTTGAGATAAGATAGATGGATTGGGACTAAAGCATTCTACTAGGTTTCCCTTATGGAACATTTTTGTACATGTTTCTCCTACAACAAAAATGTAAATTGGGATTTTGTATAGATCGACCTATGGATGAATTTAAACTTGTCACATATGTCAGATCACATAATAAAGCCTATGTTTTTACCTCTTTTACTTAGAAACCCTATTGAATACATCCACACAATAAATAAATGAAAATGAAATGCAAAAGGGGGGAAAATTGGGAAGTGGGAATGACCGAGTTATCTTAGAACCTCATTGAACTAAGCACTAAATACATAGACCTAGATAAGGAACTCATGTCAATGTAGTTATACTAATAAGGTGTCTATGTGAATTGTTAATATACAATGTGGATCTAAATTATCTTCACCTAGGCTCTCCTGTTAGTCCAAACATGCAATCTAGATATGATATGTATGAAATTCATATAAATGTAAAGGTTTTATTTGCTATAGTGTGATTAATTTGTTGTGCTAGTGCTAAATTCATAAGTTATAGATGTAAAATGACTTATATAACCCTTTAAATATAAGACTCCCAAATTTTAATTATATAAACCCATTGGTACACCAACCAACTCAAAGATACAGTAAAACTATCATAAAAAGAGACCCAAAAGAAACATGCATTCAAAAGAGTCCTAAAACATGAGTTGATTTAGGGTTTGTTAATCCAAATCATTTTTACTATGTTATTTTGTTAGTATGGGTAAAATACGCCCATTTTTATATTATTAATATATTTATTAATGTGATTAAATTTAATAATGTTGTTACTAAGTTGATATGTTAGTAGGGTGGTTGAATCCTTTGGGTAAATGGAGGAGAGAGACAACACGTGTGAATGAGAAGAGATAAATTTATATGAAAGTCTTAACATATGTAGATTTTATTAAAATTTACATTATATATTTTTTGTATTCCTAAAAAACTTCACAACCCCTACTAAAGCAATGTTCAACCTTACTATGGTGTATTAATGCATAATAATATTGATTTGTATGCCCACCAAAGTTTTGAAAACTCATTTTTATGCCCTAAAATCCAATATTGTATGGCCTATCATTCATATGAAGTATGCTTACTACATTTTAAGACACTAAACTAATTTGTTTTTAAAGTAGTACAACCCTCTACACAAGAAAATACATTTGTATAGTTTCCATTTCATTTTGATACAATAAAATTCCATTTGTATGGCTTTTAGTCTAATATATATGCTATACATATCATTTAAGTTAAAATTTATAATCCAAACATTAGTTTTTATTGCCTATGTATGCCCCATAATAGTAGAGTGGTATGTTGATGCAGTAACATTGAATTCAACAACCCCAAATCAATTTTCAAACCTTTGTTTTCTCTTTGTTGTACAACATTTAAAGGCCAAACACCATTTATATGGCCTTGTATGGCCTTTAAAAAAAAATATATAACTATTGTATGATATGTTATATAAATAATAGTGTTTTAAGTAGAAGTATGGTGAAACAATGCCTAAATATTTCCAATTTTTTATATTGATATATCGATGAGCCTCACCAACAAAAGAGAAGCACAATTTTCACTTCACGTGAGTAACTAGATAAAAAGTTTTTACATGCAAAAAATTTTATTTTTATTTTTCAAAGATTAGGAAAATTTAGTTTAAAATAATCATCTTCAGTCTTGTTTCCTACATGTTTGTATTGGAGTTGGTTATCTATGTTTTGTAAGACACTTGCACATGGGGTGGTAGACAAATTGAATCTCTCCAACAAAATTTCTTACCAAACCACTTTTTAAGTGAAATATGATTTTTTAAAGTTAATATTATATTTTAAAAATTAAATGGATACATAATGGTGTACTTGTGACTTTTTGTGAATTTTACAAATTGTATGACGTTCTACGACTTTTGCATCTAGTTGAATTTTTGCTTAGATGTAATTGTGTAACCAAACATCATATAGTTTTAGAACACTCATAACACATTTTAATGGTTATTTTATAGATCTTAAGACATGTTTTTTATGAAAAAATATATTAAAAATGGAAAAATAATTTACTCAGGTGCATTTTCAGTCAAAACTAACATATTGCTCTTGCTCAAAAGATGAAATTGTAAAGTATGTACTTAATAACCATGATTATAAAAACAATTGTTATTGATTATGCTATCACATATGATATAGTTACACTTAAATATTCACATGTCCTCAGGGATCTAATAGGTTGACAAAGCCATTACCACACCCATCTTATGTGAGATATTAGGTCTAAGATTGGGATATTCTATAGTGGAAATTTGGATAGAAACATTAGTGTGTGTCTTTTAATTTTTTGTTGATTTCAATTTAGATTTTATTTTCTTATTTTTATTTATATTTGTGATTAAGATAGGATAAATTAGTTTGGATTTAATTTATTATTGCAATGGCTTCTTACCTCTCACCTAATAAGGGGAAAATATTGCATGGCCTTCGATAAGTCATTGGTGAGTATACAAGTTTCCATTGGTGTTTTTAGCACCATTATCTTGAGAAATTTTTCATAAAAATTGTTAGGAACCATAAATATGTGACATAAATAGTACTTCATAGTCACTAGATGGGTTTTTTCTGATACCTTATGTGGATTGATGCGGTTGAACATGCCTTGATAATGTTATATTATAATACAATATAGAATGGTTAGAATGGATGATAATACCTTGATCATGTTCATCATTCATGCCATAACTTGTAGGGTAGAGGGATTCTTAGAAGTGGCATCAGTTGATCAACACCATAATGTATAGTGTACCAATACATGTGCAAAAAAGACTTTTGATGAATTTATAGTCATAGATCTGGATCATATTCTATACCCCTTTTTGTTGGGAGTTAGTATTTATGTTGAGTAAATTAGTTGTCAGGATATTTAGCATGTGGTAAATAATATTTACTATTATGTAATTATAATTAGTTACCACATGATTAATACAGTTTTTATTTATTGTGTATATAGGTTAGTGGTTAGTTTGTTATACCCATGACCATTACCAGGTTATTTGTTATTGCAGCTTCCTATTTAATATGAAGTTGGTTTGCTATTAAAATGGATATATAATAGCCAATGTATTGTTTAAATGTAATAGTAATAAATATATAATAAAATATTATATTGTGTACACTCTATGGTGTTCATATTTTATATCCTTTGCATGATTGAATGAGTTAAATAATTGAATAATCTCATTAGATTAATAATAGTGGTATCATAGCAGATTTTTTATTAGCTATGAGATTATATTGGGGATGATAAATAGTATTTATATTTTATTAGCAATAGTGAAAGGAGACTTTGCACTTTGATCATCCATTGCTCTATAATATACACCCATGTAGCCCATGTCAGAAGTAATATTATCGTCCATGTTGAAGATATATTTATTTGAGGCATAGATTGTAGTGTTATATTTTATGGAAATGATCAACCTAGACTTGAACTTAGCAGTTCTATATATCTAAACTCAGGATTCATGTCATTATGCATTGATTGAAAATCATAGATCTACCAATTCAAACCCTTTAACATGCCTAGCTCAATGACAAACCTAGATTGTTTACAATGTCTCAAACATGACTGACCAGTCTCCCTCTACACATGAGACTTATGATTTTCATTCAATGTCTTCTCATGGTTTTAAATTTGATTAACTTTATTATCTAAATATTTTTTACAATTAATTAAATTTGAAGAAGAGAAGAATAAAATTAGTTATTATAGCATTAATGCTTCGCACATAGCTCTATGTTTAGAGAACTAGTGCCAATCTAATCAAGAATTGGAGTCATCAAAGGTAGTTTCTTATTTTCATATGTTTATTTCATACTACGAGATCAAGATTCCATCTGCCACATAGAATTCACATATCAAACAAGTTTTTATTATGAGTCTATAGATATTAGTTTATAGTTTGTTAAAAAGTTTTTATGTTTTGTTATATGGTATTGTGTTAGTTTTATTCAAATAATATATTTATTTTATATGTTTATATTAGGTCAATGAATTAACATGTTTTTAGGTGTAAAATATATTTATACTTAATTTCTCCAATCTATTTTCAAGTATTAAATTTATAATGTTAATTTTTTATTAGCAGTCTATTATTATGTTTTAAATAGGGTTCATATTTACTCTAAATTTTTACATAGTTTGGTTTAAGTCCTTTTGTCAAGAGTTACTTATTTTTATTAGTTTATTAATCACTTTTATCAAAATGTCAAAAAGAGTTAAAAATTCATTGTTTGTAACAGGCGTATTTTTGGTAGAAATGAACATACAATGTATGTAGTACCAAGAAAACAAAATTTATATTTTTTTTGAAATTAAATATAAGACAGACACTGAACCTAAGAAATATTGACTATAAAAATATTGATTCTTGATAACATGTTGATACATAGGACACTTAACTAGTTTCACATTGCAAGGGGAAGTAAACCTAATGTGGAAACAATTGAGTTTCATTGACACATTTTTTGAGTAAGTAGTGAGATGAAGGAGGTCAAATGTAACAAAGGAAAGAGGCATTTTAATGAGCTCTCATCACTCATCAATGACAAGGCCACACTTTTGATATGGTGACTTTTTTCTTAGTTTTGTGGGGTGATGCATTTATTTATGAGTGATGTGAAAAATAAGAACAAATGCATTATGTTCTTGTTCACTTATGAGGATTCCCCATGTAACCCCTTTTGTAGAAGTAGTTTAGAATGTTGATCAAAATATATTGTGGCAATCATGATGTAAAGGTTATTGGTAAACCTATGAAAAATCAATTAAAAAGGTTATTGATAAAGCTATAAAACCATTTTTTAAGCATTTTTTGCAAGCCTATAAAACCATTTGTGAAAGGTTATTGGTACACCTACAAAACCAATTAGGTAAGGATGTTTATTGAAACAGGATAGAACCATTAGAGGGTAAGTGTGGATGATGAACAAAAACATAGATATTTTTTCATGCATGGGTGGTTGTTCTAACATCCATGAAAGCCACTTGTAAGAAAACAATATTATTGAGAAATGTGTGTTGGAAAATGTATGTTGAGTAGATTATGAGCACACAGAGCTAACATGTTATAATTAGAGAATAAGATATATTTTACCATTTAAAAACTAAGGGGAGGGTTAATGTTGGGAATTAGTGTTTACATTGGTTAAATTAGTTGTTAGCTTATTACTATGTGCTAAATAATATTTATTATTGTGTAATTGTAATTATTTACCATATGGTTAATACATTTATTAGTTGTTACATATATAGCTTAATGGCTAGTTTTTCATACCCATGACTATTACCAAGTTTTTGGTTATTGTGGCTTCCTATTTAATAGGAAGTTATTTTACTATTATAATCATTATATAATAGATGATGTGTTTTTCAAATGTAATAGTAGGAAATATATAATAAAATATTATATTATATGTACTCTATGTGTTTGAATTTTATATCCTTTGCATGTTTGAATGAGTTAAAACACTAAATAATCTCATTATATTATTAACACTTTTTAGATCAAGGGGATTTTTGGTGTTAGTCAATCCAAATCATTTGTTAGTGTGTTAGTTTGTCAGCATGGGGAACATACACCCCTTTCATATTATTAATATAGGTAATAGTGTGAATAAATTTAATAATGTTGTTAATAAGTTAGTTGATATGTTAGTAGCATGGTTGAACCTATTGAGAACTCATAAAATAAACACCATGAAATATTTTAATAGGTTTAACTTTATAAATGTTTCCAATAATGATATTTTACCTTTGTGTGAAATATTTACAAATTAAACAATGTAGTTTTTTTACTTTATTTATGTGCACAATTGTAAAACTTGACAAGAGCAACCCTATCAAAAAATATGGTAGAGTGCTATAGTCTTAGGCTGTTCCTAACTAGAAACAAATAAAAAATATAATGGAAGATAAAAATGACTAAGGATCTTTGTAACTTAGATAAAGAATGATATATAAGATAAAACTTTCAATAAATATAATGAAATCAATGTGAAATAGTGACAAAAATATATAAAGTAATAAAACAAACATGCCAATGGAATATTAATTTAGTGTTATGATATTATAAATAATTTATTTAAAAGACATAATACTTGTGTTTTATTGACCAAATTTGGGCATATACATTTTCCCTCACCCTTTTATTCTAGTAATGCAATAAAATGAAAGTACTAGAGTAAAAAGAATAAAGTCATACATGTAGTTACATATGTAGCACATGATTTATTATAATAGGAGGTGCCATGGGGTTTATATGATTAGCCCATGCCAACAAATAATGACATTTAATTTTATCTTCTTTTCTTGGTCAAAGAATCAAATAAGATTTTGAGTGATTCCTATGTAGATGAACCCATGATATGGTGTCCATGTACTGAATCTTAGTAACAACTTTGGTATGATGAACCAAGATATGATTTCTCCCATTTTTTTCTAGGTAGGGATGTGCCTATAATTTAAACATATAATTAAATTTAGCCTCATAGAACTCAATATATATGACATTGATGCAATTTTTGTGAATTAACTACTATAAATGACTATATGATTCATTCTTTTGTAAACCTAGTGTATGCATAAATTTAAATTACGCATGGTGTAAAAAAATAGAGAATGAAATGATTTTACACTAATTCTATAGAATACAGTGAAAAAATTGGGAGACGAGAACATGTACCATACAATGTGCCACCAATCTAATAATTGGGAAAACTTAGTCATATAATTTGAGAAAGAAGTCTGAATTATGAGTAATAATTCTATGTCTACGTGGACATGAGTTGGGTACAAGGCACCATTATCATAACATGTATAAAATTTGAGATAGACTACATAAAATGTGAGCATATACCATGTACATACCTTATTTCTAATGCCAACTATCAAACCTATGTAAAATATTTATGACTATCTAAAAACATTCTATAGAAGTTGTGATAACTCATAACAATCTAAAAGCAATGTTTTGTGAAATTATAAACAAAAACACTCTATTTGTATAAGAGTGTTCTAAATTATAGTCTAAATGGAGTGGAACTATCTGATTTATAAAAATATAATCTAAATTTGGAATAAAATGAGTTTTTATAACTAATCATGTCAATATTTGAAATCACTATGTCATACTATGTAAAATATGTGTATAGTCTATGTATATCCTATATATAAGTGATATATCTCGAGAAAATCTATGTTATAAATCCTTGTGAGCCATAACTAATAGTGTATTGATTAATCTGAAGAATGATCTGAGTCAAAATATAATGTTAAATGAATATATGTTGATTCGACCTCCCTTTATGTATCTAGGTTAGCATAACTAGTGCCTATATATGTTCCCTTTGGAAAGAAGGAAAAACATGGTGTAATAAGTTTGAAATAAAAGTGATATAATAAGTAGTGATAGTGATTAACTTATTTTATTTTTACAAAATTTACATAATCAAGTTTTTGTATTGATAATTGATTGATACCAATATGGGTTCCCATATAAATAGTGGAATTACTATGGAAAAGTGAATTATGCATGATTGAGGTAATGAAAATGTTGATACAAGATCAAAAATTATGTAATATAGAGGGTGATTTAACCATATTCCTATGGAATAAATGTTTTTAGAAATAGAGCTATAGTTATCAATATATCAATTATTTAGTTTTAGAAATCTAGGATTTTAAAACTGCCAGTGCATACCTCAAGAGTATAGCATATGCATAAATACGTATATGATTTTAAAATTTTCAAAGAATTTAATAAATTTGAAGATTTTTAAATACTAAAATTTGAGTTATGAACTATAAAAATTACCTAAAAGAACGTGATTTCTTGTAGTTGATTTGAGGAGGTAGAGGTGTTGATATAGGTTGATGAGGAGGTCTAATTGATAAGTGTTGAAACCTAAGTTGAGTATTTATATAAAAAAAATGAATTAGGGTAGCTATAATTTATTTTATGTACTTTTTATTTTTTTAAACTTTTAACATGGCTTCATCCTCTTAGGGTTAGCCATGTTTGAATATGTTGTGGCTCTACCTAATTTACGTAGTCTTGTCCTGTGTTGCCATCCTTTAGGGAGAGGTCACATCTATTTTTTATTCTATGTTATAAGTTATTGGTGGATAAAAAAATTTATTATTTCTACACTGGTAATGATTTGTTTCTAATTTCCATTATTGTGTTATTTTCTATGTGAAGGAGGATATGCATTGTATGGATTTTTTATGGGGTCAAATGATGGCTACTATTCATAAGTTTCCATTATTTTATGAGATAGCCATTATTGAGAGGGTAAGGCTTGGGTATGTGGGATGGTTATAATTGATACCATATGATGTGCACATGATTACCACATTGGCTAAGTGGTGGGATACAAACACTTGCACATTCTAGTTTCATATAGGAAAGATGACAATCACTATAGAGGATGTTTAGAAGATACTAATATTATATGATTATTATCACTATAATCGTAGTACATGATGTTATAGGACCGAGCCCCAAGGATATTTTGCATAGATAATTTACTATCATAGCTTGAGGGTAACATGAGTGGAATGACTTTGATATTATGATATATTTGATTATGTTATCTGATGTTCTCTGTGTGTAAGTTTTGAGAAGTTTTATTGGATTTGTTAATAGTAGTTGATAATGGTGGGGTACCCATATCATATAGTATGTAAACCATTATTAGGATATATAAGATAACGAGACCATATATTCATGGTGTTGACCATGCTTGAATTTTTTTACAAATATCTATATAGGTTTACATTCAAGGATTTTAGTGGTGACATTGGATTGACCATGTTAATACACTAATGAGACTATGATCATATACCGATTACTTGATCCATGGGTATTCCATGCATTGATTGGGTATATCCATATATATTTTTATTGAGATGAGATAGTACAAGATAGGTGCATGATTGAATTGCCATGTGGTGTAGGATGATATTACACATTTTTCCTATTAACTCATCTATTTGGAGACCATATAAGGGTTTAAAAGGTGGATAGAGGATGGGGAACAATTTCATTAGATCCACATCAATATTTAGTACCATGATTTTTGGCCTAATGTTTTTGAGCATTTTCAATATGAGAGAGTGACACCACAGTTTAGGGTGTCATAGGATGTGACCCATAATTCATGGGTATGGTCATAATTTTTTGTGTTCCAATGATACCAGATGATATGGGTAGCCCATATGCTAAAATCTTAGCCCCATTCTAGTATATGAGAGGGATCATGTGATAGAGATCCCATATATGGATGATGTAGGATGTATTTTTACATACATCACATGGTGGATACAAAATATGTAGGTCCCATTATTCCTAGGCAAAGGACGTGTAAATAATGATGATGTGTTATATCTTGATCCTATGACTGATGTTAGAGGTATATAACGTTTGAATTAATTTTTTATATTATACTTGTAGACACCTAATTTCTCCATTTAGTGTTGAAATTCACTTTAACACTCTAACACTTCACCAACCCCAATTTGAATTCATATTAACATCAATTCCTTAAAATTATTGATTAATTAATTAATTAATAATTAATTAATAAAATCATTCACACCTATTTCCTAAAAAACTAATTAAAAATTTAGAATTTTTATCTCATTCGGATATCCCCCACATTTGTCTCAACCAAATGTTGACTCATCCAACCACCTTCCTCAACTTCTTGATGTAGGAATTGAGGCTTAGAAGACTAATTTTATTTTATTTATTTTTATTTTTGGTTTTTATTAGGTTTAGGAAGTATTTTTGGGTCATTTATAAGGTTTTCAAATCTCTAGAATTCCAAAATTTGGTCATTTGAGCATAGTAATGATTTTTCTACGAAAATTGTCTTTTTGAAAATTTGGATTTTTAAAGGACATTTGAAAGGGATTTATAATATTATGGTGCAGCCAAAGGTCATGGTACTTAATGGAGGGGTCAAGGAAGTTCTTTTACATGTTTATAATAGTTCTAATGTCTTTATTCATAACTGATTTTGTAAAATTCAACTAAGGTTAAGACTTAAGTTGAGTCTTCTAAGTTTGTTATATAGTTTGAGAAAGTTTAGGAGATCGAAATGAATAATGGATAATTAATATAGTTTATTATTACATGTAAAGGAGGATAAAATAGGAAAATATATCATAAAATCCAAAATTTGGAAAAAAGAAAGAGAGAAGTTTGTAAAACAGGGTTGTAAACAAGATTATGTAATAATTCACATCAAAAATAATGAAAGAATGATAACTTGAATTCCAATATGAAATTATAATATCATAATTATGTTTAATTTATTGTATTGTTACCTTTAATTCATTTTTATTTCATTTTAAGAGTGTTTATCCATGTTATAGGTAAGGAAACATAGTACATGACTTTTGATAGTTAGAACATGTTTAAAACAATCAAGTAAGGCAGTCTTATATCACTTTTCAAGACTGGGTTGGTGAAAATTTAGTGTGATAGGAAATATACATGTGTTAAAAATGTTTTAAAATTAAAAATATTTCAAAATTAATCTTGAATATATAATTTTCATTGAACTTTAGCTCACTACCTACATACAGTCAAGTCAAGGGTTTCTATAGTCAAGGAAAGTTTTTTTTATGATGTTTTTGGATTTTTACAAGTGCCAAGGTGAATAATAGAGTATGAAATATGTGTGGATAGTCTATTTAAACCATAAAAAATACATAAATATCTTAATAAATTGAATTTTTATTCATTTTATGCTTGCTTCATGTACATAGTTTGTATATCCTAAACTAGGGTTTTAAAGTTCAAAAATCCCTCTAACTTGAAAAGAAACCTATCAAAAATAATGAAAATTGGTATGATTGTGTATTAGTTTATTAATAAACTATTAAAATTTGTTATACATTTATATGTAATAAATAAATAAAGCTATTCCAATGTCTGTTTGTAGGCCTAATTTCTAGGCTTGGAAAAGCTATTTTTGCATTAACTTGCATTTCCAAGTTTGAACAAAGGAATAAATCATTATGGTGAGTTTATTTGACATAATATTAATGTTTAATAGGTTATTTTATTAGTATAACACATTTTCTTTTTTAAATTTTTAGTCAATAAGGTATTAGCCCTGATTATCTTTCTTAAGCATGTTGTAGGTTTGATCTTCATTAACCCTTACCATCACTTCCTTAACCTTATTATGAATCATCTTAGAACATTTAAACCAAACCATGAGTCATCACTTTAATTTTAAACTATATTTATGCATTCACATTGATCTACTTAACTACCAACTAATTCTCTCCATTCTTCTCAACATATGAGAATTAGTCATCCATTTGGATGACTCAAATCCAACCATTGATTATTTTAATAATTTAACTATATGCTTAAATTTTATTGCCTTCCTCAGATTGATAATCTTTATAATAATTTTTATCTAATTCCATCTAATTTATTCCTAATAACCCTTTCCTAGTTATTAGCCTAATTCCCCACTAATTCCATATTCACCTAATAGCCTTACCCCTTCCCAAAAATTAATCAATTCCTCTAATAATCTCTTAATTATCAACTAACCCCACTTATCTAATATTTGGGTATTTAAAATTACCATATCCAACCTACCCACCAACCCCTTAATCTCTCCTACATGCCTACTACCTAGTCTCCACCTAATTCCCCTATAAACCTAGCTAAACCCCTACTAAACCCCATTAAACTCCTCTAGTGGAGTCTAGAATGCTCCAATCCTCCTCCAACACTCTAAATATATCCATGGAATTTTAAATTACATAAAATATCTCTCCCTTATCTATATTTAAATACAATTACTCCTCCATGATAATTCAACTATAAAATCCATAAACCTCCATGGCAATATTATCAGCCAATCCATGAATCAATCACTAGTCCATGAACAAAAATATTGTCAAGATAATCACATGTCTAGGAAAATCTAAGTCTAATAGGTAATCCAAAATCCAAAATCACATAATCTTTTTCTTATTTTTATCTTGAGTTAGAGCACTTAGATTTTAATATGTAATGTTGGTATAAATGATTCATTTGTCTTTGCATTGTAATCCTAATATGCTCTAGATTACACTTGTAGATTGATAATTTAGGTGATTTTGATATAATTTGCATATCTAAATATTATTTCTCAAATTTCCATCTCACATTTGGCTATCAAAATGAGATCCCTCCTATTGAACTGACCTCTTGTGGTTTGAGTGTGATTAATTCAGCATACAATTTAGATTGAAGGTGAATTTGGGTTTAAATTTTTCAAAAATTCTATTTTCTAGGTGATTAGTAATTTTGATTTGTAAAAAGATATTTTTCACTAGTAATTTTAAATTTGACAATCATGATTTTACACTGACCATGAAATTAACCATTAGCATTTAGTCCATTTGATCATTTTTATTGACAGTTTACAAAATTACTTATTGACAGTTACAATTTTGATTTCCATTTGCGATTTTGAAAATTATAGTTACAGTTTTGATTTCTATTTATGATTTTGACAAGTAGTCATAATTTTGACATCTCAATTGTGACTCTTACTAATATTAATTATACATATATATTAATCTATAATTGGTCTTATTTGTGTTTGTAAGCATCACTTATTATTTGTAAATATTTGACTATCAATTCGAGCTTTTATTTTACAGGGATAGATTAGAAACATCACATCAATAAAAATGAAACTCCCTTAGTTGTAATTTTGAAAACAAAATAAATTCATTTTATTTAATTCTTGAAATTTTTCGTAACAAAAAATCTATAAATAATATCATATAATCTCTTGTAAGAACATTTAGTTTCTTCAAAAAAATAAAATATCTCAATTTTTTTATAGTTTTCAAAATTGATTTTATGTAGTTACGATTTTGATTTGTATTCATAATTTTGCCTTTTTTAGTCATGATTTTTAGATAATCACTAGTGGTCTACCTAACCATCTTAGCAAAATCGCTTCTCTATATTTGTAGTTTTGACATGCTATCTATGGTTTTGCATGTCTTATTAACAATTTTGAACTAACTAATCCCTAGTAGTTATGATAATTTATTTGTAGTTTGAAAAATTGCTTATCCTTATCTATGATTTTGACTTTCCATAAGTGATTTTGACTCTTTGGAAGTGATTTTGAATTAATAATTGATTATATATCTGTGGTTTTGATCAAACCAGTAGTAACTTTTCTCTTTATTTTTCTTTAAAATTTTTCTCTTTTGAGTGAATTTTTAAGGATCATTTTTATCAAATTTTGATTCAATCCAAACATCCTATAGGTATAAAATTACTTTTGGCATCAGGGGTGCTACCCCTCAACCTCACCCTGTACCATGACAAGGAGCATACTTGGGGCACTTCCCTTAGACCCTTCAAGGGGTGTTACCCCTTGAACCTGTAAGGGGTACTTCCACTTAACTAGATAAGGGTCATTACCCCTTAACCCATTAAGGGGAACTAACACTTGGCCCCACCACGGGATGCTACTCCCAAACCCCCATGTCATGGCCCCTCATTTAAAAAATTTAGAGTGTAAAACCCATAATTTTTTTAGTGTTTTTTATTGAGGCTTATTAGAATAATATTTAGATTGGGGAAAATTTGTTGGTAGTTTTTCTCTCTTGATTATACCTATCAATTTAAACTAACCACTTATCTTTTAGGTCATATTTTGACACATTTTTGTCTAACGTCTTGTCTTGTAGGTTACACCTCAAGATTTAAAAATTAAAATAACTAATCACTTATTTTATAGGGTGTTTGTTAATGATTTTTTGGCATTTTGAAAAACACTTTATATATATCTTTGTATTTATCACACTTAACTAAATTGATTAATCAATTTTTTTGTCTTTTTTTCTATACCTAAGAGCTACAATGGTGTATGCTCTCCTCCATGTGTCCTAGTAGAGAGTCTTGGAAGATCAAAAAATAATAACAAACCCTTCTATTTTTTTCCTTTTTAGGGGAAATGTGACATAAAAGTGATTCCCATGCACTTTCCATAATCTTAGGGGTTGGTGGTGTAAATTTCATTATCACATATTCCACCACACTCTATGTTCTGATGGATTATAAATATCAAGGATAATTATCACTAGGCCAAGCAATTTGCCCCATACAAGTCTCTCATGAAGGGAAATATTTAACACTCTAACCTAGGCATTAGATAATGCCCTATATAGAGTTGGGCCCCACATACCTTATATATATTATGGATTCCCCTAGTGATCATATATAGCCTAGAATATGACCTTTAGCCATAACAAGTGACTTATTACTGGAGTCAATATCAGCTCCTAAGTGACCATTAAGTGCAAATGAGGTTAAGAGGGTTTGGGAGATTTCATAATGGGTCACCCTCATATAAAATCACTTGTGAATATGTTATATGTGTATTCATCAGGTTACACTCCCAATCAATTTAATAATCTTAGATTTGTGACTTTCTTGATTTGGTGTGTGTTGTGATAGACTAGTCTTGCTTATGAGCTGAGTCAACCTTTCATCCAAGCCTATAAACAACTATCTAAGACATATATCATCATCTTGTATATCCTTTCCTTGTAATTTTTATATCCTTATCATCTTGTACATTCTTTCCTTCTCTATTATCATCTCATCGTCACCTCATCATCCCTCTCATCTTTATCCATCTAGTCCTAATCATAACACTATTCCCAAATAATTAATATTACCCTTAATCATCACCATCCTTATATACCTATCCTTATCTCAATCCCATCATACTTGATCCCTCCATACATTCCTATTTATCCTTCATCACATGATCTTATATACATCACACCTTGATCAAATTAATCCAAGGCTTGATCTATTCCTTTTGTTGTCCTTAAATATCATCCTATCACTCTAGTCCACCATCATATTTTCTATCACTTATTATTCTATCAAACTCCCTACTCAATAAATACCTTGTTAACAACCTACCACTTTGTTATTTTTAATCAACCATCCAATCATTCTCAATTTAATCATCTCTAATCTAGTCATCTTTCTTTTTTATAACTAGCATCCATCTAATCATCATCTTGCTAGTTTGATTTAGGCGCTAGTCAAATCCCCATCCTATTACTACTAGAAAATTATGCATTATTGATATATCATTAGAATATACCATACTATCAATTTAAAATTGATCCCTATTTGATATCATAATCCATTGAGTTTATCTCATCCTCACACATCACCTATCATACTAGCTTCATCATTCATATTTAGTTTATCCAAGGATCATATTTTTACCCAAGCCCTAATATACCTTCATATTAGCCCCCCTTTTCCATTTGAATAATTTTCAATCATTACCCATTTATCATCTACCCACATGGATTTATACCTAGTTATTTTAGAACAATACCTATTTACCAACAAGGATAATATCCTTTTGTAGGTCCTAGAAATGGGTGCCCACCTACCTACATACCTTAATCCCTTCAAGACTAAAGTAACATCCCACATCCTTACCCATCAAAAATATTCATCCACGCTATCCTACATGCTAGCTTACCATGGTCATCCCCATTATCCATTCATCATAACCATAATCATAACATCCTCCAATATATAGGTGATAAGGTCACCTTATTTCATAAGAATGTCCTTAACAATAAGGACAAGTGCCTTTTACAACTTTTGGATATTGTTTCCCATATTCCCAATGATTTTGAACCCCTACACCTAAGGTCACCTACCAAATAAGTGCTTCATCAACCCTTACCCACATCCAATTATTGTGATAAATAATCCCATTATAATCCCCATCCACTAGTCCTAGTCCTGGTCACAATCTTCCTAATTAGTATACTAATAAAAATATTACCTTAGTTAATAAATATATTATTACCAACAAAGATGTAGCCCTCTTATGGCTCTTTGGGATGGGTGAGTAAATTCTCAAAGGCTTTGACCCCATTCAACTAGCCTTACCTCTATTTCAAACCCATCCATAATCAAATCCTCTATTTATCAGTCATAGTTCATCACAAATCCCTCATCCTACTATCAAAGGGAGTCCTAGCTTGTCAGCCTCATCTAATTCTTGTTCATATCATAAACAATCTCACACTCTACCATCTCTTGATATCATGACATCACCATCACATTATTCCACTCCTAAATCCAAAACTTCCACATCCAACACTATAGACAAGTAATATACCCCTTTCCCAATATTCATAGAATCCCTATTTTGGAAACTAGAGGCCATATGCATGATTATCTACCAAAAAATAAGACCTCTATATTTATCCAAACATAACCCTTTATGGTATTGATTAGAACAATATTTTCTATACCATAAAGTCCTTGGGTATTCTATTAATAGATGGCATCCATTTAAATATTATGTCTAAAACTTAATTGATAATAAAAACATTGAAATTGAGGTCAAATCCAATGTATTTGTACCTAGGAGTTTGGAAAAAAGGGCATGCCAAGAATTTATTCCTAAGTATGATCAATCGTCTTCCCTCCTCAACCAAGGTCATGACACCAATCTTTGTTATATCACAGCTTTCCATATATCCTATTCACATCAAATCCCAAATTTTCACAAATACATTAATCCTAAAGCATCTATTCACAAACCCAAGGGGAAGAAGGTACTTATTGACAATAATATAGCTACTATAAAAAATCATCTATTAACTTTAGCACTTTATTAACATCCCTATCAGAGTCAACATTAGAATGGTTAAGATCATATCCAACATTAACATATGAATCATAATCCACATTAAAATTATCATCCCTTATAGATAATGAAATTCATGCCAACACCTATCTATTTTAGTATGTCTCTAATTCGAATGTTGACCAGTTAAAAGACATGTAATTTGATTCAAGACAGGATGATGAAATCATAACACAATTCTTGGATGCTTTATTAGTTAAAGATCATCAAGCTGGATATGACTTGACTTTACATGCTACTTATATAAAGAACCTTAGTGATCCTTTTTGGATTCTTGAGGACACTTTCTTCGACATTGAGGATGGGTCTCCTAGTATATTTTATGAGGACCATGTTTCCCATCATCCCCTTAATACACCCTTTTCACCACACATACCCAAACATCCACCTCTTTTTATTACCCTTTATTATGTTCCTTGAATGGGACAAACATGAACATACATCATTGGATTCTCCTTAGCATGTAATATCATGTGCTAAATCTACAAGGATCTAAGATAATAATCAGCTAGTCAAATCAAATAATTGAGTTAGTTGTGATCCAAAAATAATAAATCAAAGTAAAAAAGAGTTTTATAATCAGCCATGTCAAAAATCATCATCCCCTAATAAAAATAACCTTGAAGTGATAGGGTATCATCCAAGTCAAAATAATCATCCTCCAAGTCTAAATATAAATACCCCTACTGAAGCCTAGTTATAGGCACTAGGGGTAATAAAATTCTAATCAAGTCAACAAACCTAAAAGTCATTATGAAACCAATTTTAATGTACCTAGAGAGGGTAATAATAATAGAAAAGATATTAAAATAGTAAATATTTTATTAGTACCACATGCATAAGAATAAGGAGTTAGGTAGATGATAACTAGTATAAATAAAAGGGCATAGGATATTGTAAATCATCCAAGAACAAGTTATTTGTAATTAGATATTTCTCTAATAGGAGGTTGCACCATTAAAGAGGCAAATGATATAGAGTTATTCCTTCCATGTAATTATGTGTGTAATTAGTGTGTTTAATCAATATATGAGTGATTTATTATCATTTAGTTAGTTTTAGGAATGAGGTTCCTAACATCTGGTATTAGAGCACTTTCTAGGGCCATTTACATGATCTTTGTTATACGCATATTTTTTATCTTTGTTATATGTTGGAGGTCTTAAATAGGTATATTTTGGAGCTTCATTACATCTTGGAGGTTTTCAAAATTTAGATCTGCATTTTACAAGTGTAGATTTTCATTTTTGCTCTCAAAATCATGACTATTTATCTTCAAACTACTCTCAACTAGTAATGAATTATTCCAAAAAAAATCTAAGTTTTATGTGCCTCATTTTTATATTTACAAAACATTTTTTATTTTTTATTTTTTATTTTAATTTATTAGTTTTAAAATTATCATAATTTTAGTAACTACTATTATAAAAAATAAAATCTGACTGTTCTTTTGCATTCTACTCTTATACTATAATGAATCATGGAAAACCATTTCTAGGTTTTGTGCACCTTGTTTCCATATTTTTATAAAAAATTTAAATTTAAATTTTTGTTTAGTAGTTTGAAAGTTATAAAAAAATTATTAACTACTACTTTGTAAAAAAAATCTATGAAAGTCTTTGTGTAAGGATACATTTTTGGTTGAATCCAACATTCAATAAATTGTAATCATGGGGCTTCCTATTTTATCTAAAAGTAATCTCATTATAAATTTGACTAATCTTTGTCAAACTGACATGGTGTAGGAGTATCACAATGACTTTCCCAAACTAGCCACTTACATTGTAGGCTTGTCTAAGGATTTTCTCACAACTTGATTCATCAATGGACTCAATGAGTAACTTCAAGAAGAGGTTAGAATGTGGAAACCTAAAAAATTTATGGAAGACATGGGATTAGATAATCTCACATAATATTTCATCTAGTATGATCATGGTAAGACACCTTTATTTTTGGTCTTACATCCTTGCACAACAACACCTCTTCAAGCCATCAATAAACTAGACATTGATTCCCTTTTTGATGTACCTCAATAGGTTCCAAATGAACCCATTTAAGAAACCATCATGCTTGAGTAGGCCCTTCATGATCTTAATCTAACAATCATAGATCCAAGCAGGGAATTGAGGCTTCAAATCCCTCAAAGATCAATGCTAAGGGGGATGTCATTTATCCTCAGTTGACTCACCAAGTAGCATATTTTGTGTGCCTTTGTTCTAAATTTGAGGTAATGATTGTCAAGCTTCAAATTTTAGTTATAAACTCTAACTTCATGTTTCAAGTTGAGGTTACTCCATCCATCAATCTCCATACACTTCACTCTCATGTTGTAGTGTTTGAGTTCATATTATTGTTGTATATGCTCACATCCCAACCTTGGAAGAAGAAGTGGAAACCTAAACAAATGCATGGTCGGATCTCCATTTGGTGTGTATCATATTTTATTATGTAACTATTATCAATTTTTTAGGGTAAAACATTATTAATGGGGATGCAATGTAATATACCTAGAGAGGGGTATAATAATATAATATCTAGTAGAATAGTGAATAGTAGTTTAATACCACATGCATAAGAACAAGGAGTTGTATAGATGAGAACTATTATAAATAAAGGGGCATAAGATATTTTAAATCATATAATAGTAAGTTATTTTTAATTATATATTTCTTTAATATGAGGTTTCCCCCTTGAAGAGGCTAGTGATATGAAGTTATTCTTTCCATAAAAGGAATTGTGTATGTAATCATCATGTTTAATTAATATATGAGTGATTTATTATTGTTTAGATAGTTTTATAAATGAGTTTACTAACACCAATTAACACATAAGTCAAAAAAATCAAAATTAATATGTTCAATCATCCTAATATTTGGATCAAAAATCAAATAAGTCAAATAATCTTAGATTCCATAACCTTTCTTGACATATGTCACTAGTCAAATATGTCCCCTACACCATATCTAATAGTTTATAAATCTATTAAACCCCATTTACAACCTCCTCCTAGTTACACCATGAATAATCATATCACTCATCCACATCCTCTACCTCATTATCAAAACCATTCAATTTCATTCTTCCCACACATCACTTTCTTAGGCAACATCATTTCTCATAGCAGTTATAAAGGCACCTAGTTGAAACATTTGGAATATGATAAATCAACAATCAATAAAGATAAAAAGCATATACATGAATATACCATTGAAAATATGGTCCTAGCATCACACATATCCAAAATAGTTGTTCACTAAAGATCAATAAAGTGTCATCATTCTTGCATCTCACACCTATATCCAATAAATCAATATATCAAAAAGTCAAAATAAATAAATAAATAAAATAAAATATATCATTCATCCAATGCTGAAAACTAGTCTTTTAATCACCTTGGGTAAGTACCATGAAAAAATTGGTTTTCAATGTCATAGTAGCATAGTCTATTATCTAAATTATACCTCAATACTTGGGGGAAAAATCCATCCCTTATAAATCCTAGGCATTTCATACTTATATATCTTATCCCTTATCCATTGTTCCTACCCATCATGTCCCTTGTCAACCTTATCTGCATCCCCTTCCAAGCATCCTTGTCTATCTTATCCATCTATTTCCCTAAACATCATTATCCATCATGTTTTACATCCTATCATTATGACCATCCCTTCTTCTAGTCTTGATCTTCATAAGGGAATGGAAAATGTCTTGATAACTGTTATGAAATGATATGTGCATATCTTATACTTGACACATGGTCAACCAAACATTTAGTTCCCTCACGAAGTGGTTGTTGGCAATCCCTAGTGCATTCTTCCTCATCCATCATCTTATTTAAGAATTATCCAAGTTCATTTGTCATTGCATTCATCCTCATGTTGGTTTCTATGCTTAGTTTTCCCTTTTCTAGTAACCCCCTTTATATAGTGTATATACATATTCTAACAATACCTAAAAATTGAAATATTTAAAAAAAAACCCTAAAAATTTATAAAATCCACAAAACCATAATAATCTAGTCATCTTTTCCTATGTCATCTTGTCATATGACCTAAATATCCTTATCATCATCTTGTTGTCTTGCCTTGTCTCAACATCCTAGTTGTCATGTATTATGTCTTTAACAAACTTATCATAATCCAAGTCACTATTCTACTCTAACTCCATACCCTTGTCCAAATCCATAACCTTAATCCAAATTCACATCATGATCATCATGACTGACTTGGTCCAAATCATAACCTAATTAATCATCCCATCAACTCTCATAAGGATAATTGGATAAGACCCTATCTACTTGATGTATATTTATGTGTGTTATTTATATGGTCTATGTTTTTTCATTTATATTTTTATCTATATTTGCTTATCTCTAAATATTTGTCTGTATATATATTTTTTATCTTATTTTTATCTCTATTTTATCATAAATATTTTTTATCTATTAGGCAATGAATGAGGATGATATGATGACACTAAAAACAACAATGATGCTTTAGGTACCCTCAATGATGTAGAGTTTACTATTTACCCCTTTTATAATTATTCACTTTAGCATAATGTCCTCTTGATCATACTTATATAATGGGGCATAATACCTAGTGTTATATTTACATCAGACTACTTAGACTATGATGAGCCTTATTACAACAATGATGTCTTGACAATGAACCACACTCATTATTTATCCTCTTCTATGTCACCTGCTTAATCATTTAATTGACTAATCATCTAATCATCAAGTCTATATCCACCAATTGATCATCTATTAACCCATCTAATCTAACCTCATGTCATAAAATATAACATATCATCTCCCATCATTTATCCTTATCATTTTATCTTCATGTATAATATCTAATTCACATATTCTATTTAACTAACATGTCTTACAGTCATTGTCATCTTCCTCTTCTTTTCTATCTTATCATCTATCATCTAGTCTTAACTATATTGGCTTGATGTCTTTTTAGACTATGTAGGTAGTGCTCAGTACATGGTGTACCTAAGGTCAACTTAGCCACTCTCTCCTCTTTCCCCATTATTCATCATCACATCTCTCTTGTCCTTATTTATCCTCCTCAAGTCTTGCATTAGTAAAATCCTTAATCTATAATATAAATCATTAATCAATCACCATCCCCATAATTATCTCTCTAATATTTTCATCAATTGCCTACACTTATTGATCAAGCTTGATAAATCACAACATCCATCTTTCCTTCCATTATTCATCTATTATAACTAATTGGTTAATTCATCATTTAAAATTTATGGTTTCCTCCTTTGATTGGGGTATGACCAACATCATAAATTTTTCATCTCTTACTCCCTTGCATGTGTCCTTGGTAAGGAAATTATCTCTATTAATGACATCAAGGATCACTGATTTGATGCATTACAGTCCAATTTTTCCTCTTCATATCTGGTCACTTGATCATATAATTTCTTCTCTTTCATCTCTTTCATCATATTTATTGACTTTGACTTTGATCTACACTCATCATTAATATTATAAAATCATTTTCTTATTTTGGCCTAATGCTCTCTATGCATGTGTTTTTATTAGGTATATGTTAACACCTCATGGCCTTTTCTATCAATCATATTGGTTTGAAACTCTCCTTAACATGTGTTCTTTCCTATGATAATTTGAAAACTTACAACCCCTATCATCATAGTTTAAAAATCTCCTTGGTATGTGTTCTTACCTTGGACATGTTAAAAGTTTTGATCTTTTATCATCATCCTGTTATAGTTGATTCCCACTTGGGATGTGTTGATAACCATGACATAGTCATTTCCACTCCTTGTGCATAATGTATACACCTAAATTTAGTCACTTCCTTTATCATCACTAATATTACTATTAGTTGACACTAATTCCTCTTATCTCATTTATCCCCTCTGATTATGTATTAATATCACCCCTTCTAGTCATTTATCTAATACCCCTTTCCATTATTCTTCATCCATTAACCTTATTCCTAACCCACTTCTTCATTAATCCACCTAATCTCCTATTATCCACTAGCTAATCCCACTTATCCATTATTTGTGAATTTAAAATTCCTATGACCCACCTACCTACCTACTCTTAGGCTTTCCTACTAGCCTACCCCATAAATTCTCTAGAACCCCCTAATTATGTATATAGTCACCTATCCTAATCCACTACTAATCTTACTTATCCACTCAATGGATTCTAAAATCCTCTATAAATTAGTACCTTTCTTTATATAAGCCTCTATTTTAGAGGCTTCTAATAAAATTATAATTCCTTAGATAATTCTCCACCCTTAATGTTGTGGTAACCAAATTTGAATGGTGACCATTGATATTCCTTCCCTCAATCTATTTAAACAAGCCACTTCTCCATGGACAAACTAACTAAGGAATCTATGAGCTTTCATGCCATAATTCTAGACTTGAATCCAACTAATTTATGCAATCCAAGTCTCTTAATCAAGCTATCATCATGATACAAATCTATGTCTACTTGTGAGAAATCTTCATCTTTAATACTTTAGTCTTATTATTGTTTAATATTGGTTTGGATCAATTAGCTATAAGGTTTGAGTGTTTCTATGAATATTAATTCATGTTTACATTTTTATTATAATGGCTCTAGATCTTAATTGGTGGATTGACATTTTTGGTTTTTTTGACTTAATTGTAAAATCAAATCCAATATCTCAAAATATCATCTACACATATATTTTTTTAAGGGCATCATCTCTTTGTAGATAACTACTCATGTTGAAATCATTTTCTTCATTATCTATCTCAAATCTAGCATCGCATCCCCTTATCTACCTATCATATCCCACCCCTTATTTTTTATTTTTGAGTGGCCATCCATTTTATTATTATACACATGTCCACTTGAGGGGGATTCATATCCACTAACATAATTTACAAACATTTATCCATGAGTGTCTTTATTCTTTGAAATACCATTGCTCCTTCTAATTTATCCTCTCATAATGCCCTTTCAAAGAGGGGATAAATTATGCATCTAAATTTTCCTGCCATCTTCAAATCACTAATTTTGACACTAATTTCTATCTAATTCCATATAATTTATTCCTACTAACCCTTCTTAGTTATTATCCCAATTCCCCACTAATTACATATTCACCTACTAACCTTACCCCTTCCCAATAATTAATTAATTACTCTAATCATGTCTTATTTATCAACTAACCCTAGCTATCTAATATTTTGGAATTTAAAATTCACATATCACACCTACCTACCCTATCCCCTAGGCTCTCCTACATGACTAGCACTTAGTCTCCACCTAATTCCCCTATAAACCTAGCTAAACCCCCACTAAACCCCAAGGCTCCTCTAGTGGAGTCTAGAATGCTCCAATCCTCCTCCAACTCTATAGAGATTTCTCTCTCTAGATAATTCCATGGAATTTTAAATTCCATAAAATATCATTCGTTTCTCTCTAATTAAATCCAACCTCTCCTCCATTAGAATTCAACTATAAAATCCATAAACCTCCATGGAAATATTATCAAAGAATCCATGAATCAATCACTAGTCTACTAAATAAAATATGTTCAAGATAATCACATGCTATCCAAGAAAATATCAGTCTAATAGGTAATCTAAAATCCAAAATCACATAGTCTTTTTTCTATTTTGATCTTGATTTAGAGTACTTAGATTTTAGGATGTAATGATGATATGAATGATTCATTTATATTTGCATTGTAATCCTAATTGGCTCTAGATTTCACTTGTAGATTGATAATTTGGGTGATTTTGATATAATTTAAATATATAAATATTATTGTTTAAATTTCCATCTCATATTAAAAAATTTAGGTTATTCTCAACCATTCATCTCATCACCCTCAAGCCTATAAATTAACATACAATCCTCCACTCAAATCATCCACCTTCAAGCTATAGAAACTCTATCAAATTATCTTTTTGAATCCATTAGGATCAAAGGTAATTTGTAGCCACATGATGCCCCATTCCCTTTGTTTGGGGAAGATTTGAGCACCACATATATCAAGAAATAAAAATCAAATCTACCATTGATCACACAATGGAAAGGAGATGAAGATGCACTATATCTTTTGTATGTTTTCATTAGTTAATTTTATTTTATTATTGTTTATCCATCAAGAGGTTAGTATAGTTTAGGTATGATTGCATTGTATTTTATCTTCTTAATTTACATTCTAAATTTCACACTATACATTCTAGCATGCTCGATGGGACATTTTCCTCATATTTCACATCATATTTGCATTTAAGAGGTTAATTCAGTTGATTTTAATTAGTTTTATTATGCACATGCATTTAATATTGTCTTTGGAAGTTCTTTTTGCAGCTATAGATCCATTTTTGGAGTTTATAGAGTTGTAACAAACCTAGAGAACAACAAAATTAGAGCATACTTAAAAACAATTATTAGGGTGAATATTCAATTCATTTCTAGGCCATTTTTAGACTTATTTTTGTAGTTTTTCTATCTTCTAACAATTTTTTAGTCTATTTTCATTGACTAACCAAATTTTTTTTTAGTTATCTTCTGTCTTGGCTTCATTTTTTTTTTTTTTTTTTTTTTGACTCATTTTTACATAATAATGAAATTAGAGGTGTTTTCAATGAATTCATTGGGACAAACATTGAATTCATTTTTATGGCAATTTTACTCATCTTTTTGTATTTTTTTTAATTTCCTAATAGTCTATATCTATTTTTGTTGCCTAACCCTCATCTATTTCAAATATGTTCTCTATTTTTACTTTGGTATTTGTTTAAACACATTTCTATATTAAAAAAATTTAGATATATCTTTAGTGAATTCATTAGCATTAACAAGAAAACATTTCTAGGTCATTTTCAAGTTTAAAAAAAAAAATCAGCTTTCTCATCTCTTTTATGTTTGTATTTCCCTTCTAACAATCTTCTATTTTAGTTTTCTTTGCATATGTTTGTCTTTTTTCAATGTTTTGGTAGAATGGGGAAAACGTTTTCACTGCAATGAAATAATTCTAGACAATAAAAAATTTGTGGGGGAATATCAAAATCTTTTGTAAGTCTCTATTTTATATATTTTTCATTCTATTTTATGTAGGTTTCATCTGTTAGTGAATTTATCATTTTCTATGACTATGTAATAGTGAAATTTTTCTAGAGGCTAAAATTTTGTATTTATTTTCCATATTTTTCTTTCTTTTTTGGCTATTTTTTTAGGTTTCCTTGTTCTTTCATCTTTCAAAACATTCTTAACAATTTTTTATACGCTGTTTGTCCAAGATTAAGTAAATAAAGCAAGTCAAAAATCAATTTCTAATTATTTCTAATCACTTTGCTTCTATTTTCAATTTTTGGACTAACCTTCTCATTTACAATTTTTAATCATTTCAATTCAATCATTTCATCAATATAATTTTACATATTAACTAATACATATTTTCATTTTTGGTGTTAATTAATCCTTTATTTCAAACATTTAATTTTAAGCACTTTGTTTGTGTGCATTATAAATTATTTTATACTCTTCCCTTAGCATCACATTAGTGATGATATTCAAGAATTAAAAATAATCTTGTAAATTTTGTTACCCAAGACTTCACTTATGTGTATGCTCTTCCCTTAGATCACATTGGTGATGATACCTAGGAATTAGAGACAAGTGTTAATATTCCTTATTTTATTTTCTTATGCATTCTATCGACCATGGATTTCACCACCATGTGGTAAGATAAATTTTGTGTATCAACTATGTATAAATAGCAGGATCAAATATTTTAAAGGCCTAAGTAGTGATTTGTTTAAATCACACCATGACATGAGAGGATTCTATGTCTCAATACCCACGCTTCAATATCTCCCTATATGGTCTTATACCTCATATACCAAATTGTATTTAGAAGACTCCCATTAGATAATTTTGCAAAAACCTTAAGCCTAGGTGATCCATTTTACCATTTGACTTTGGTGTATCAGTTAGCAATTAACGCTAAGAAATTACTCCTAGTTTACCCTCAAAACTATATTTGGTGGGATACGAGAATGACATGATCCTCCATAGTCAGTACTATAAAATATTATTCCAACACTATCTAATAGATCATTTAGTATTTATGAAAGCCTAATTTTTTTCAAGTCCTTTATTTTATTTTTATACTTTTTTATGAATTGCATGTGTGTTTAAAGTAGGTTTTTTTTGTTTTGCTTCCTTATGAAAGACACATATTGAAATAATTTTGATTGAAAATATAAATTTGAGTTTTAAAACTAAGCCAAAATAATATCCAAAGTTTTAAAAGTAAAAGTCCTAAGTTTAAAAATTAAAAAATTTGTTGTAATTCATATTATTTTCTAGTCTTGGTATTTCATATTTTATTTTTGATTCAACCATTTTAGCAATGCTACATATCACAAGGGACATGGCTATGTTGGAAAATCCTAGGCTGGGGGAGGAACCTTTTAAAAATGACCCTTTTAACATTGGTAAGCAAGAACACCAATTTGGGATCCATGAAATCCATGACAATTAGGAATAATATGGACCTTATGAGGAGAAGAATATACCTAGATCCATCTTATCCCCTTCTCAATAAATGAATATATCCTAACCAACAAGAATGAGGTCTTGTTCCACATTTAAGTGTTGGGGCTAAGTGCCCTCCTAATTTTGAAGTAAAAATTTTACATCAATTATTTTATTTAGGTGTTTTAAATTATGTCCCTAAGGTGGCTAAGAGCTTCCATGAGTTAATATGTATGCATGGTTCTCAATGACAAAGTGTGCCTTAGTGATCATGTATGGACCTTATTATGTTTACTTGGTTAGGCAAAGTGATAGATGTTGGTGATGTGTTGACCATGTTTTAGGGGTAATATGAGAAGTCAATATTTATTGGGGTAATTTTGGAAGTGAAAGTAATTCATTAGAATAGTATTGTGAAGGTCTAAGTTATCTTAGTCAACTTGGCAGAACTTCCTAAATAAGTAGATTGAAGACATCAAAATTCTCACTTTTTAAGGTGTAATATGAAATTAGTCACATGGGTTTGTTAAAATTTGTGCTTAGATCATGTTTTTTAAATTTTAGATCTTGAAATTATGTCTATAAAAATTTATGGAAGTGCAAAGTTGGTCACCCAAGTAGATTTTACTAGTTTTCGTACTTAGTCAAATTTGCATTAAAAAGTGACCGTTGGAATTTAAATATTTAAATTTACAAAGGAAAATAAATATATATTATTTTGGTTATAACTTTTGATTATGGATGAATTTTATGATGGTATAACAATAAAAGTGGTATATAACTTCAATGAAAATCTAGGAAAAATGATTTGGAGTTTTGATTGGTTGTACAACTACATTTATTATAGTCTAAAGTTAACTGAGGGTTTGACCTTCTTCTGCAAGTGACTCAAGAAGGATGTTTTAGTTTTTATAGATGGTTTTTGGTTGTTTCAAGGTTAATTATCTCTTTTAGAGTGTTTTATTCTCCCTAAGGTTCATTTGTATGGATTGTGGAGGTTCAAACAATCCATTTTTAGTATGAATAATAACTTACAAATTGACTTTTGGTTCATTCATGGTGTTTTCATGTACAAGGAAAATGTTTTATAGTTTTGCATATGAATAGATGTGTAGATATGAATTTAATAATTTGATGATGGATTAGGGGTCATGTTTCATGGATGCATATGCTTTGAAGGGGTCTTGTGTTCCTAGTTTTGACTGATGAAGTGCTAAAAGGATGAATAGGTCTTCATAGACTTATAAGGGCTTATTAGGCCTAATTGAAAGGTATTTGTGATTAAATATGGTATATAAATCTATGGTCTACCTATGTGGTATATGTTGATCCTATTATAATTGAAATAGAAACCTTAAGGGTTAAGGCATGTCTAATGATTGACTAAGAAGGTGATGTTCATGAAGGCTCTATAAAGAGAATAAACAAAGGTGAAGGTTTCTAAAAGTGTGAAGTGAAGGAAAGAGAAGAATTAGTGTGATTAGTGGATCGATTAAAGATAAGATAGATTTGAGGAATATGTTCATGAACTATAGGTCATATTTTTGATGTTATAATAATATTCTTACAGGTTTGAATATTGAGAATGAGCAAAGAGGTGTAGAGTGATCCAAAAGTTGTTTTGCATATAATGCTTATATGTGAAGGCTTGAGAGAGTGTGATGGGTTAAATAGAGTCTATATTCATTATTTATACATCATATTGATTGAAATCATAGATTTGTAAGTGTTGATATCATAAAGTATTGTATGAGTGCTCAACATCTAGGACAAGTGGGTGATTGTTCATGCATAGGGGTTGGTGCTCCTTGTGAAGTGGGTGTTTCACTAAAGTATCTTATTTGTAAATATTTATTAGGAATTTATTAAAATTTTATGCATACTTGAGAGTGGGTTTTATCCCCATCAGGGTTTCCTACATAATCCATGTGTCATGAGTGTTGATCTTACATAGTTTCCTTTGTTCATATTAATAACTAGTTTATATGCTTTATGAATGCTTGTGTTGAGTGGTTGAGAATTTGAAGTTTTGGAATTATAATTTAATTGTTCGAATCACTTATTATCCCATCTCTTAATGATTATACCTCTAAAAAAACTAAAAATTCCCTGTCTAAGATCAAGTCACATCTCATAGATACTTATATAATAAAAATATCATCGCATGTCCAAACATTCCTAATTCCCAAGTTTACATGGATAAATGAAAAATTATCATGAATGGAGAAGCATAAAAAACAATCCACATGTTTCTATAAAATACCATGTCCAATAATTTAATCAAGAGATTGTGAATCTTAAATCCAATAAAATAAACAATCCCTTGGATAATCAATCCTTGAATCCAAATCCAAGTAATCTTAGTACTAATGTAAGATTAGATCAAACCAATACATATTCACATGCATATTTTAGTTCACCCATCATTAATCCCAATCCAAAATAGAGTTTCAATGCCACAACAAACTCACCAACCAATCAAATGAATCTAAATCCAAATTTAAACTTGTATGATATTTTTACCTTTTAGGACCTAAGAGTTTAAATCATATGTTTTTTAAAGATTTGAGTAGACTAAATTAGGGAAATAATATGTAATAAATACAACCATTGATTTTTTTATAGAATTAACTAGCTTTAAAATTTCTAAAAATAGTAATAAATAGTGAAACTAAAGACTTAATTAGAAAACACCTAATACAAATGATTTAAGTGATGTAAACTAAGATGGAAGCTAGTATGAGTGTCATAAAATAGAACCCTATGTTTGAACCCTTCCTAGATAGTAGTGTCATAATTGGATAATAGTGACATTATTATAAATGTGGTGGTAGTGTCCTTATATTGTTAGTAGTGTCTTCTTTCTCTACTGTTTGAATAAGTTTTAGATTTTGTAGATTAGGTCTTGTTCCATCTATGGTCCAAATTTTAGGTTTGTGTGATCAATATTTGTTCATGTGGCTCTATTTTCCTCCAAAAACCCTAATTTTTCATATTTTTAAGGGTTTGAATGAACATCATGAGAAAAAATGGTTAGTGGGTCTAATGTGTTGGATGTGTGATCAACACCCCTATGTGGGCATGTTGCCTACATATAAATACTCTAAGGAGGGATCAAGTCTGATGTAGTTCTCCCCACCTAAGTTATAGTCTAAGTGCAAGTGATGCTAGTATGATAGTGGCCTTGAGTGCCTTGAATGTGCTTGAGATTGAAAATCTAGAAAATCTGAGTTTAGGGCTATTGTATATGGTAGTATGTAGAAGTAGGGTAGAATGAAGAATAATAACTTTCATTTTTCTCAACTTATTTAATGTTTGAATAAGTATTTTTCATATAATTTACATTTAGTGGATAGAGGGATAAAATTCATGTATTTATACTATTTTGTTGCTTATGTAGATAATAAAAGACGTTTAGGCTAACCCTAGGAGGGTTTTACTTTTGAAAATATATTCATTTGGGAAAGCTAGGGTAAAATACATAGGTTCCATTTTGGGGAAAATAGTGTCACATGGATTTAATGTCATTAATGTTTCATGTTAATGTCCAGTGAATAAAACACTAGGCATAAATGGCCAAGATTGGGAAATGAGGGTCAAGGACTATGTTTAAGTTTACTAGGGATGATTTTGGCCCACACAAAGGCTAGATAAGTGTCATAATAGGATATAAGATAGGTCTAGTGACAAGCTAAGAATAAGTAGTCTCAATTATCACTCTTAGCACTCAAATACCACTTTTAGGTAACTATATTCCCCTCTTTATGCTAAAAATGCATCAAAGTGAAATAACTAGTATAAAGTAAAAATAAGTGTACCTAGACTTACCTAGGAAGTGGAACCGATGAAGCTAAATCTAAGTATAAAGCTAGGTATGCATATGAGAAGCATGATCCAATGTATGACCTTAAAATAAAATACACATAAATCAGTCCTTACTTAAGAGATATCAAAAGAAAAAGACTATGATTAATAAATAAGTAACTAAGTAAACTACGTAAAGATATGGGAATGAGAACAGAAATAAATACACCTCATTGGGTACATAGACTAATAAATGAACATGGTGATAACCTATGTGTGCATGTATATACTAATCAATCATTGAATAGTTTAGAATGAGATAATAGCTTTCTCAATCCTCATGTGTGGGTGGATCAAAAGCTAAATCTAATTTAAACCCATCATTACCCACCCCTACTTGGTGGATCATGACCTGTGAATAACTTATATTGGACTAATAGTGTGTCCAAACCTCTCATGTGGGTGGATCAAGAACTCAATTAGGCCATGATTCCATCATTTCCCAAGCATGTATAGTAGATGCATATGAAAATGAACTACACTAAGTATTTTAATTGTCTAAATAAATTTATCTAATTATGTTTGTTGGCTCTATGGCCACTCGAGTACATTTAGCAGCTCTGGGAACTTGGGAATACCAACCACTGTACATAAATTAAGGAATTAAATTTGTGACAACCTAGAATATGATGTTAATTATATAAAACATAGATGATGACATGGAATTTTACATTCTATTTTATCAATTGGTGTGTAATTAATAATATGGAAATAATGTGCCAAACACATGCCCCCAATCTAGTATCTGAGTATATTAATTCTGGACTGAGTTGTAATAACTATATATAGATATATGATCTAATATGGGAATGGTCATGCGATGCATGCTGCCCCCATTTTTATCAATTGATATGAATCTAAGTTTAAATAATGTGAATTTTATTAAAAATTAATTATAACTAGTAAAATTGTAACTAGATCTATGCAAACTTGACCTATACTTATTATACTATTCTAGCCAATTTGAGTTATTCTAGAACCGAGGATATTGGAAAGTAATGCCATGTCTTGGATAGTAGATCCATGTAGTGATAATGTCCTTATGGTCTAATTTTTTTGTAATTGTACTACTTTTTAAGTCATTATTTTCCCTCTATGTTTATCTGTGTTTCATTTTCTATAATTGAGCCTATGTGCTCAAAATATACTATGAATGCAATATAGGAGCCTTATCTCTATGAAAAACACCTATAAATTCCCCCTCTTTTCAGGGTATTTTTTGAACTTATGAAATAACTATCCTAAAAAATATATCTACAAAATGTGTGTTAGTAGGATCATATATGATAAATACATGATAATCTAATATAATGTGCATACATAACATCAGAATGTAAGAGAATATGAAGATAAGTATGTAATGTAATATGTATGTCATGTCTATAATTCTATAAGAGTGTCAAAATAAATGTAATCAATGTATGTAATAAAAAATATGAGTAAAAATGAGTAACTAACTAGGAGGATGGGGCATAATGTCTATCATGGCACCCAAGTACGAAGGATAGATGCATGAGGCCCCTCAATGGCATTGAAAACTGGTGTGTGTAAAAAGTAAATACAAGTTTCATGGACATGACACATATAGTAAAACATACATACAAAACACATGAGTCACACATAATAGGCCAGTGGGACACAACACAAGGGACATAAGCACATGTCACTAAATCTAAGAAAATAAGACATACAAGGACATGTTCAAATGTCCACATATGAAAGTAAAAGGCAAGATGACCTAGATCCACATATAAGGACATGTTTAAATTTATACATACACAATCAATAAAGTATACACAAGGACAGAGGCACATGTCCAAATCATATATACTATGAATAGAAGTGGTGTAGAGCCAAAGAATAATGGCAAATTCAAATTCCCTCAAATAAAAGAAGCATAGAAATACAATCAAGTCTAAATTATGAAATCTGAAAATGAAATCATGCATTAATATGTAATAAAAATATGTGTAATATCTAAGATGTATATATGTTGAGTCTAAATTAGTAATAACATAGAAAAAAATGAATATGAGTAGCAGTGATCAATATCAATATATAACAATGTTAAATATGGAATGTAGAGTATATAAGGATAGAGCATGGTGATCAAAACTATTTAAAATATGCCCCCAAGTGAGTGAATATATCAAATGAATAACCATGAATTAATGAATACTCCCTTAGTGGGTATATAATGACAATTATGGATTGGTATAGTGGACTTGAGCATGAATCAATGTATATGCCCTTAGTGAGTATATAATAGCAAGTCTGGATCACTATAGTGGACTTGAGTATTATAAGAAATCTATGAGCACTCAAAAGGAACAAGTAAATCATGTAGTATGATAAAATCGACTATACAAAGATAGATAGAATATGTATTGTCTAGAAAATATAATAAACATAAACATAACAATACATATGATTTGTAAATTTTATATTTTATGAGTAGTATTTTGAATGTTTTTGTGTTTTTGAAATATTGTATTATTTTCTTATTTTCTAGATATAAGCTATGTATAAATAATATGAAAATGAACTATGTACAAGGAGCAAAAGAAAGGGAAATTATGTATAATAAGAAATAAATGATACCAACTAATGAGTCTCAAGGAAGACTTACTATTAATGTAACTTGTGTCAAACATAAGAATGGTAATATATTGTGTAGTGTGAATGCTATATTGTAGTCGAATACTATTATAGTATAGGAATCTAAGTATTCTTCATCATCAAAATAATAATAACCTAGAATACTAGAGGGAAATACCTCATACTATGGAGTTGACATTTTTGAATTGTGATTTAGCATATTGATTGTGATTTTTCCCTTTTAACTATGCTTATTGGAGGCATATGGTGCTATGGAGGCTCTTTTTCTAGAAAACCTATTTTGAAAATGCTTGTTGGCTTATCATTATTTTAACTTTGTAATTTAATTTCTTGATATTTTTATAACATTTCTTACATATATAGATATTTGGCCTTGATAAACTATATCTATGAATGATGTGACTTAGGATGTTCAATAAATCTCAAACCCTATTGACCAACATTATCAGTTGCTAGAGTAGGAAAAGTGATGCCTTAAGCCTACTTGCCTAAACCTTGACCATGATAATCAAATTGAGCCTCATTTTGGAGTGGTAGGTTTGCTTGTTTTACCTATACTTATTATACTCTTTCTTGCTTTAATTATGCTTTTTGAACCTTCTATTGTTCTGAGTTATGATTTGATAACCATTTTTATTCTATTTTTGAATTTGACCCTTTTTAAGTTTGTATATGTGGAATTGTTGCATGTTGTGTCATTGTGTGAGTCATATGTATCCATTATCTATTTTATTTTCCTTTTTAATGCTAGACATGAATTTCTGTGGTGCCCATGCATTCTATGATATGCATAAAAATATCTAGATCTCCTCATTGATTATAAATGATGTAGGTTGATCAACTTATCTTTAATCATTTTCCTTAGTATCTCACTGTATCTCTTATTGGACCCTTATAATATTTTTGAATCACTTATAATAGATGATTTGTGTTGTAATTTATGAATTGAATATGAAAGAGTGTTATGCATAACTTTGTTAGGTGTAGAAGCATATACATGGTTTACAATAACATATTATAAATACCATGGATATGTAATGTGATTTTATAATTATATGACCTTTTAACTTAATAATTTATTTTGATTATATAATTATGATATTATGTTGTTCATAGTAATAATTTTATCCTTAAGAGTCTCACAAGTGTAAACCCTAGTTGCTTCTAATTGAAAATGTAGGCACACATCATGTAGGAGATAGGTGTAGATAGGATAAGTATGGGGATTAGTGATAATGGTATAGGCTATGGGAGGAGTGATAGAAATGACCTAGATAGATGGAAAGTAGCTATTACCCTTGTGGATATGAGTAGGAGAAGGAGACTCTTTATTGTGCATAACATATGACATTGAAACTTGGAAACATAGTTGCCAGCTTATGTGATAAATCCTAAATGTGTCTATTGGTTTGTTTTTTAATGTAATTACACATATGATAAAGATAACATGATACAAAATATGACATATATTTCAATTGATAGAAAGCATCATCTATGCATGCATTTATGCATTTTCTAAATTTATAATGAATTAAAGGGAACAAGCATGTAAATTAAAGTATTAAACTTTACAATAAAAATTGATACACTTCTATCATTATGATCATGATTATATCAAATAAAATTAGAAAATATATGGATATAGAATTTGAATGCTATAAATGTAGACCCTAGGGTTATCTAGGGTTAGAGTTTGAGCAATGTTCAAAGTAAGTTAGGTTCACCAAATGTTTTAACCTTTTAGGACTTAGTGAGTGTAAATCTTATGTTTGTTAAAGAGATGATGAGACTAAAGTAGAGAAATAATATGAAATAAATAAATCCATATATTGTTTTATAGAGTTGACTAGCTTTGAATTTTTTTTAAATGGTAATAAGTAGTGCAAATAAAGACTAAATTGGAAAGCACCTCATCTGGATGATCTAAGTTTTGTTAATTGATATGGACACTGGTTTGAATATTGTAAATTAGATACCTATGTCATAACACCTCTTAGATAATAGTAACCTAACTAGATAGTAGTACCATTATTGGAAATGTGGTGGTTGTGTTCTTATATTAGTGGTATTTTCCTCTTTATCTACTATCCAAATGATTTTTGGGTTTTGTATATTAGTTCCTATTTTATCTCTAGTTCAAATTTTAGGTCTATGTATTGAATACTTTTTTCTATAGCTCTATTTTACTTCTAGAACCCTAGGTTTTCATACTTGTAAGGTTATGAATGGACACCATGAGAAAAAGGGGTTAGTGGGTTTGATATGATGGACATTTGATTCACATCCTTATGTGGACAAGATACCTACATAGCAATACTCTAAGGAGGGATCAATCTTGATATAGTTTTCCCCACCTAAGTGCTAGTGCAAGTGTAAGTGATTCTAGTATGATAGTGGCCTTTAGTGCCTTGATTTTTCTTGAGATTAGAAATCTATAAAATCTTAGCTTAGGGTTGTTATAGATGGTAGTGTGCAGAATTAGGGTAGAATAGGGATTAATAACCTTGATTTTTCTCAACTTGTTTCATGTTTGAATAGGTATTTCTCATCTAATTTCCATCTAGTGGATAGAGGGATAAAATTCATGTATTTATAATGTTCAATTACTTGTGTGGATAATAAAATATGTTTAGGACAACCTTAGGAGGGTTTTACCTTTGAAAATATATTCATTCATGAAATCTAGATTAAAGGACATAGGTGCTATTTTGGGGACACTAATTCCATGTGGCTATAGTGTCTTTAATGTGGTGTTAATATACAACCTATAGAACACTAGGCATAAAGGATCAGGATTGAGAAATAAGGTTCTAGGACTACATTTGATCTAACTAGGGATGGCTATGGCCCACACAAAGGCTATAGAACTTTGATAATATGTTTTAGGATAGGTCTAACACTAAGCTAGGAATAGGTAGTCTCAATTAACACTCTTATCACTCAAATACCACTTTTAGGTTATTAAAAATCCATATTCAATTTCATTAATTAATAAACATCAAAATCTAAACTTGAATCCATCCAAATAATAATTTGAATATGAATTTAAATTCACCAATCAACAATCAACATCAAAATCTATACTTGAATCCGTATTCAAGTTCAAAAATCCATCCAAATCTAAATTTGAATGCTCATTCAAATTCACCAATCAACAATCAATGTCAAACTTGAATCCATATTCAAGTTAATAAATAAACCAATCCAACAAAAATTTAAAATTACATACTTATTTAAGTTCACCAATCAATCAAACAAATCCAAATCTAAATTTTAACTTGAACTTGAATCCATAATCAAGTTCACCAATTAATCAAAATTTAAATTTTTATTTAGAAATAACATCTAATTATTTTTCAAGTTTTAATCTAAATTATTTTATTCATCCAAATTCTCTCACAAATTCAAATCCATCAAAAAATAAAGTTCCGCCAACCATTATTGAGAGGAGAATAGGGATACAAAAATCATATAGTATATTTGATGGGCACATGTGTGACTTATAGTATTTTGTATTTTACATAAATTTTTGTATGTATTCAGCCTTTGTAAACATAAAAATAGATTGAAAAATGTGAAGATACCTTCTTTTTAGGGATAGTGGAAGGATAGAATATGAAGTGATAGTGCTTTGTGAAACTCTATATATAGCATTCAATTATAGTTGGATATGGTTTTAATGTGATAGAGATTAATATATATCATTTTGAATGGTTTTCCCATGTCTATTTTATCATTTTTATGTGCATAGTAAATACCTTGTTTGATTTAATCTATTAATCATAGAGTTTATGTTGATTATTTTGATTCTTCTAAATCTACATTTATATGCATAACAATCTCTACTTTAATTATTAATGAATATAATTAGTTTGAGCTATTATCTAATATTTATTTTTGTTACTTCATGTGCAAGCTATCCTTGTATTAGCATGTTTTGAAGGGTTTTCTATGAACATATTCTAATAATGGTGTAGTGAGCATGGATCTATTTATTGAAACATGTTGATATTGATACTAGGGTAAAGAGATATATAAATATGGATCGATGAGATAATATTTTTTTTGGTAGAATAGGAAGTGAAAATAATAGGAAAGATTATGAAATAAATTATTCAGGAGCATATCTACAGAGAAATTTATGAAATATTATGGTGTGAATTTCCTGGGTTACTAACTACATGGTTATCTAGATCAGAGTATTATTTTTTTAGCCAAGAAGGATGGAATTCATAACTTGGTTAGAAGAAAAGATATAAAACCTACAAAATCTAGATAATGATTAGACTTGTATAGTAGACTATTAGGACAATACTACCCTTGATAGATATATCATATAATTTTTTGTACAATGCTATTTAGATTTTTAAATTGTGCATGACCTATTTGTGAAAGGAATCCATGTAAAATTACTTCAGTGACTACCTACTCTGATTAAGATGTTAGTTATGGAAAAGGTCATAGTACCTACTCCTACCAACATGACATAGTCACTTTAGGCATTATGGGGATGTGTTCATGTATAAGTGGATGATGTAGAACTTAGTAGGGGAGCCTAAACCTGAACTCAGAATATGGAGGATGAAAATATCCAATATGATAATAAAATTCTAGGATTAGAAAGAGAAATATGAAAACAAAGAAGATGGAACAAATTGGATAATTCAAATTTAACTATGAATATGAGTAAGAATAAAGTAGAGGATGCTGAAAAGAGGAAAACCTAAAGAGAGGATACGCAAAATGATATAAGTAGAGAAGGTAGAGAGTATTTAGATTAGGGAAGAGAAGGGATTAAGAAGGAATAATAAATAAATAAATAAGGATAAAAAAATATTTTTATTAGAGTGGAGAGGAAGAAGAAAATAGGATAAAAATAGAGTAGCTAAAGGATAGGAACAAATCATAGTTAAGAGGAAAGATATTATTTTGAATACAAAAATAATATTTCTAGGGTGAGATTAAAAAATAGTTTATAAGTATCATTGGTTTAAGATCATAGAAAAAATAATTTGAGGATAAATATCATTCATTTCCTAAGTATACATCCCTTGAGCTCAATTTATCATTAGTTAAAAGACCATAAATTGCAAAGTAAAGAATGGGTAAAAGATGGTTTGAATCATTTATGGATAAATTTGGTAAACTTAGTGTAGAGACTAATAAATCAATAAATAATATAAGACTATAATATATTGGATTCACTTTCAATACTAGTTTTAAGACACTTGTAAAAACTAGTGTGTATAATCCTGTAGTAGTAGTTACTAGTGCAAACTAACCTATAATTGTAATTACTAGTGTGAAATAACTTGTATTCATAGTTACTAGTGCACATAAGTTTATATTAGCAATTAAAAGTGCACCAAATATGACATTGAATCTAGGTATGTTTGTTAATATGATGCAATATGATGGGTATACATACCTAAACATTATTTGTTAACCCACGACATGAAATTTTAGGATAAGGGAATAACCTCTGAAGATGTTAAGAAGTGAAAAATCATAGGAGATTTAGTAGGTCGAGCTTTGGAGTTCATTTTTAAAAGGTATGTTAATTCCCTAGATATTTAACAAGTTAAAGAGTAACTAATTATAGAATTTAAGATAAAGAAGTGACCAACATATTATTCAAGATCTAGAAAAGATTCAATAACACAATAGATAATCCATATGGGATTATGATTGCATATTTTTAGATGTGATGAATAAGATTGATTTTATCATGGAGGACAAGGACAAGGCTACCTCATTTTTATAAGGGATGTGATAAAAAATTATATTTTCCATTACATGGTCTTAATTCTTAATTAAGGCTGATGTTTAAGCAACTACCCAACAAGCTGAAAAAACTAAGGACTATGAAGACATTCTAGTAGTTGGCTCCAAAGTTGAGGTGAGAATTAATGATTTTATTAATAGGATAGATGAGATGCATGAAATTTACATACCAAAATTTGTCTTATGGTGTATATAGTGTATTCAAGAAGGGCATCATAGGAATGATTGACCTAAACTCAAAATAGAGTTCTACAAACTATGTAGAGTAGTAGGGCATGGAACCTCAAAGTGTCATAAATTATAATAGTACATTAAAAAATCCTAGATATAAGTTTACCAATCATGATGAAAATATTTATTGAGACTTACAATAATTTAAGGAAGATATCACAAAAATGTCTTCAAGATGTAGTGTAGTAATTGTCTACTATGAAGTTAAGAATTTTAGGCTCAAAGGTGGAAATGACTATTGCAACAGAAGGTTGTCATAAGTGGATGCCATCATCACCTCAATATCAATATCAACCTCAAATATAAGATGAAAAGACACTATCATTTCCATAATATCATTATCAATCCTCATGGAATAATACAAATCCTCAACATAAAAAATAAAATTGGGATCCAACATCACCTCAACAATAATATGGTGGATGTATTGCATAAAAAACAAATTAGGGAGGATTTTATGGGTAGTAGTCAAATATTTGGGGATTATAACTTAATAGATGAGGATATAGAGGAGGGTATAAAGGAGGATATCAATGAGGTCACAATAATGATAACCAACAAGCTCACCAACCCATTAAATGTTATTAATGTGGTGAGTATAATCATTTTGCACAAAATAGCCCCACTAATGCTTAGAGTTAGACATACTATATTTATTGTAAAGTTGAATGACAACATTAAATTAAATATTACCCAATATTAGAGAAAAAAAGGAAATAATATATTGTGCACAATGTGAATATGATAAATGTGATACCTAAGGAAAATGCATTCATGAAAGTAGTCACTAGACAACAATTCATAAAGCAAGGGATGCCTCCAATAGAAATTTTGCAAGATCATGGAATCAAGAAGGTGTAATGGGATAAATGTCTTGATCCTACTATAGAAAACATATTGATGTGTCAAGTTGCATAGGTACTTCTTAGTACTTATTAAAATAGAAAAAATTGTGTCATAATGAGAAAACACAACCATTGATACACAAATTTATGGGAAAATTAAATGGATTAAGAGATAGGAAGGTGTTGTTCTTGCTCTGATAGATTTTTTAAAACTCCTCAATACTATTTTTAATGAATACTTATCATAAAACATAACCAATATTTTTAAAATATTTTGGAGTGTACATAGAAAGGACACCATGATCCAAAAATTAGAGGTTTTGGCTAAAAGATAATTCAATAACATAAAAGAACACAATCATATAATGTTATCTACAGGAAGAGATGTTTTATTGCTAAAAAAATTACAAAAAACATATGCTTATCTTTAAGAAGAGATGTATGATATCCTTTTTGGGATACATATATTTTTATAAATACTTAGAAGATAGGATAAAGATGTGGAATGTCACCAATATCAAGGGAGATGAAGTGGTTTGACTTCCACTATTTACAACATTACATAATTTGAGAAATTACTATTTTTAGACTGCACTATTAAAATTGAAATTTGGGACACTTCCATTGGATTTTTGGGAGTCAAAAACCATTAAGTATATCTTGTTTCATATCATCATGTTATCCTCATTCTTATCCTTCCAATGGTTCAAATGAGGAGTCAAATGAAGCTATGGTGAAAAAGTTGTGGCTCCCAAAAGTTTTTCCACCAATTGGGGTAAAACCATCACCTGAATTATCACTTGAAGTGTTGCCTGGATCACACCAAAATACTAAAAAAGTGGTAAGGTATGACAAAACTAAGAAAACTTGGTATGTTGACTCATTTATGAAAATTAAGCCTGTAGGATATGAGATCCCTAATGTAGTATTTTATTTTTGAGGTACTATCAGCATGACTCCTAGATCTAGTTGGTAGGCTATAAGTAGGCCAACTTTGAGCTATGGTCTTGTTAATCTCAATATTTTAGATTACAGGAGAGTAGAGACAATTAGTCACCTAGAAGATGTGGACATTAAAGTTGTTGAGCTACTGAATCTATGAGGAGATTTTGAGGTCAATGACATGAAAATAGACAAGACCCATTACCCTATATTGATTGTTAATAAATGTAATAATGATGGCCAAATGAATATTAATACAATGTGCAATCAATTAGAGGCAAACTAGGGGGATAATATAATTTTTATCCCACTGAATAAATTAGAACACAAGCCCTCTATTATTCCAAAATAGCCAGAGTCACATTATACATATGGTGATAATAGTTGGTTCAAAGTCAACAAAGATACAAAGAAAAATGTTTTATGAGCTATGGAATATTAGTTATTAAAAAACACAACTTGTGAAACACATCTAGTCAATAAAGTCACTAGTCTAAAATCTAGTTCCAACAAAGTTATAACTCTTCAATTTTAAATTGAATCATGCACCTCTCCATATGTGAAATCTCCAAATAAATAATTGGTAGATTTAATATATAATATAGGTGTAATAATAATGGATTATATAGAACCTACTCTAGAAGGTGTCTTACCTTAGGAAGAAACATCTACAATAAGTGTCAACTCAAACACACATATGTTACATTGGGATAGAGGAGATCATGAGGTATGGCTTCCATGAATGGTGTTCACAACAAATTGCTAATTGCCATAATATTTTGTGACAAAGGATATCAATATATTTACCTTGAGGTTGGATCACCATTACTAGATAGAGATCAAAGAGTCAACACACTCATCCATGCCTTGAATATAACTATTGTGACATGGTGGGTAGTGCATAGAAAACAAGAATTAAAATGATATGAAGAGTGAAAATTTCTATGATTACAATTTTCATTACCACTCACTGTTAGAATAAAGTGGCCATTATTTCAAGAAGTCTATTGTATAGAGATACATATTCATAGATATATGGTCTATGCAAGGTGTTGAGATAAGATACTAGGTGTATATAACTACATGGTATATGCATCATGAGTGAAATAAAGAGACTAAACATTGGGAACAAGTGCAAAAATACTTTATTCAAAAATTTTGTGTTTGAATATGACAATACATTAGTGCATAATGCATTGAAAAAATAGATAAATTTTCCATGTTACAATAAGATAGAAGATTTGGGAGTTGGGCTAGAGTCATTAATATAAAAAGAGGTAGCTCAAGAATTGAATCTAGAGATTCATAATTAAAATTCTAGTAAACATGAGATGTCTCTTCTTAAACCTTGTAATATAATTATAGATGAGTTGATAGAATGTAGTGACAATAATGGGTAACTATATCTATAAGGTTTCTTCAAACAGAGTAAGAAGTAGAGGCAACAAAAGCTCAAAGCATATAATAAGAGGAGGAAGAAAGACAACATAATATAAACATTTTAGAATAATAAGGAGAATGAAATATGAAAGAGGAACTACCCAATGGATCTATTAAAGTATATCAAGAACCATATAAGAAAATTAAATAAACTATTGGAATAGGGTCATTGCCCAATCTTGAAACTTTCAGAGACTATTGGACATACAATGAAATTTCAGAGGCATTACAACTATTAAGAGATTATCAATATGTATTTATAATGAATTTAATATAAGTTAAAGGTGTAGATCCATCATTGGAGAAGATTCACATTGAATTTAAAGAATGATCTAGACACATTAAAAAGTGCCCATATAGATTGAATCCCAATATGAAGATGAAATTAAAGGTTGATTTGGATCACATGCAAAAAAGTAGGCATTATCTATCTAGCAAAAAAGGTAGATTCGGTTAGTCCCATAGTAATGCAGCCAAATAAGACTGGTGAAATTTGGGTATGTCAAGATTATCATGTACTTAATGATGCTTGAATTAATGATTCATTTTCCATATCATTCATAGATGAGGTTATTGAATTAGTCATAGGCCATGAGGTATACTCATTCATGGATGGATTCAAAGAATACCCTTAAATTCATATCACAAAAGAATACCAGGAAAAAAAAATATTTATGATGGAATGGGTTTTGTTCACATGTAAAGTAATTCCCTTTAGTCTTAAGAATGCTTTGACAGTTTTCTCTAAGGTTGTGGTAATTACATTTAAATATTTCATTTATGATTTTCTAGAAGTCTATGTATACACATAATATTTTAAAACTTTTATTAAATATTGATACTTTATATCTTGTATAAACCCATTAAGACTCAATCTCTCTAAGTGAATGCCCTAAAGGGTGTAGTTTGAAAGGGATGGGTAGACCATTGGTGCTTCACATGATTGTTTTCCTTTATTTCCACGTATTACCAATCTAACCAACTCTTAAAACCATTCCTTAAGTGATTACTCCTCTTTTGCATAATCCTCTAGTATTTTCCCACTTTCCATCCCTCTTTTACTCACCTTAATCCCCATTTGATAGTTTGCTATACTAGGTTGACTTGGTAGACCCTGTACTATTTGGGGTGAAATTCATTTAGGGTCTAGGTGAGCTCTTGGCCAACCTAGCCTATAACCTAGTGAATTTTTACCTATAATTGTACTATGTCAATTGGGTCAACCCTGTTAGATAGAATTTTTAGAAGGGATTAGGGTTAAATCCACATATATATAAAAGAACATTCACCATTATTTACTAATGAACAAGAGTTATTATCTGCTTGCACTTATATACAATCTTCTCTTCCACCATTTTACTTGAGGAGTCTTAGCTTAGGGTCTCTACTTGGAGAATCTAGTCTTGTGGAGAAGTCTTGGATGATTTGGAATTTCTTAGTGATCCTTAAAAAACAAAAAACCCTCTTATGAAGCCCCTTTGGCCAAGGGAGAGATTGAGTATTGATTGGTTTATCTTTCAAGTAAGTATTCTCTAACTTTGTTCCTCTCTTTAGTAGATAGAATTGGCATAAGTATTGGCTTCAAATAATATTACTCTTCTTCTTCATGTATTAGGGTCTTACTAATACATAGCTTAATTGAGATTCTCCTATGCATGTTTATTTATTTACTAACTCCCATATTGTGCTGCAATCTTTGGTGATCACTAGATTAGATTTATTTTCTTTACTTTTTATTGGTTTAGTGAGATATTAAAACATAAGACCTAGCTAGGGTTATTGTGTGATTATGCTTGACTAGAGGCTTTGGAACCCTCCCTAATATGGTTTATTATGGTAATATATTCCCTAATTGGGTTTATTGGATCACCATATTGGTCATGTTCCTAATTATCTAATGTATCCCCAATCAAAAATGTAAGTACGATCTATCTTCTATGAATTAGGATTGATTTATAGACATGATGCATTTTTTATTGCATACATTTTGGTAAACTCGACATGAATCTAACCCTTGCAGGTTTTATCTCAAGTTTTTCATTATTTTTTCATTTTATTTATTACTTTTATATATTTATGATACTAGGTCAATAGTGTCAGTATAGTCTCTAACTTCTATGTGCAGGTTTAACATATAGTTGTATCAATATGACTCTATTTTATTTGTGTAAGTTTTCATTAGGTACAAGTGAATAGGTCAACCCTATCAACATAATACACTTTCAAACTTACAAATAGACTAATAAGTTGACCCTATCAACATAATACACTTCTAGACTTCTAAAAAGCATACTAGGTTGACACTGCTAGCATAGTATTCTTTATAAGTTTTAATAAATAAGGAACTACATAGCTAGGTTGACCTAGTTAACATAGTTAGAATAATTTGTAAGTATAAATCAAGACACTTTAAAAACAATGTCACTTTCCTCTACATCCTCTAACCCACCAAGGTTCCTTTCTCTCTTTCTTTATCATTTTTTTATTCATTACCATTTTATTTTTCATAGTTTGTAGTCTTTGAAACTACACTTATATAGAAAACTAGGTCTAATATATTGACCTAGTTTTGTATTATATCTTCTATCTAGAATATTAGAATGACACTATTGATGTAGTTATTATAACATACCCTTGCTTTAGTAGTATAGTAGTGGCATTCTCAAATTTATTATGTGATCTCTACATACACTATCATTTAAATTGACACTATGCTATGTTTCAAAGTTGGAATTAACACTTATATGTTAGTAATTATCTCACACTTTCATTTTTAGTTTCTTTATGCTTATAATATATCACACAGTATAATTTTGTGGTTTTTAAATATACCATTTAGTTTCACTATTTTTTATTTTCTTTCACACACTATCAAATCACATAATCTTAAAAATGCTTTTAAATAATTATCTACCCAAGGCCTACCTACTTGGATTTCATCACCAAGGGGGGAAGCTGATTTGGTTTTCTAGATAAGTATAAACATGCAGTTAATGGTATATATTGGCCAAACACCCAACACCCTTATCTCTATGGTGTGTGAAGTGATAGGGTAGGCCCCAATACCAAGCTAGTACCATTTCTAACATAAATTTCTTTTAGCCTAAACATCATAAAACCATACATAGATTACTTTTTAGTTCCTTTCTTATAACCAAATTCCTATCACACTTATAATCATACTCTAATAATCTAACAACATTCAAGATGACCACTTAGTTAGCATTTACTTTCCAAGTTGACTAATTGCTCTTTGCTCAATTGTATGGTGTATTGTAAAAACTTGTATTGGCTAGTGTTGGTGCAAGGTTTTGTGTTGGGTTCCTCAATTGGATTATCCTTATTGACCCAATTAGTTGTGTTTATTTTCACTTATTACTTACAAAAATACTTTTAAATTTTTTCTTATTTTAGTATGTAGTTATTATGCTTGACACAGTCTCTTACAAACTATCTATTTCCCCTACTCACAATACTCAGTTGACCCTATCAACCTAATATTCCTATTTGACCCTCAGGATATAGCACTAGGTCAACCCTATCAACTTTGTATCTTTTTCTACCTTATTTCTATCCAGGTTATAGAACTAGGTCAAACCTATCAATTCTATATCCCTATTTTCTCTATTTTTAGACCCTATTTTTAGTACTAGGTCAACCCAATCAACTTTGTACACTTATCAAGCTTTGTTTCCCTAGTTTATAGTATTAGGTTAACCTAATTAACTCTTTACTCTTACTACTTATCCTATATGCTCGACATAGTTCTTTATCTTCTTGACTTAGTTCTTTGTCTCTCATTCTTCTTGTTTATCCTATTTTTTCTTTCCAACATCATCAAGTCCCCTATTAGACTCTTCTTGATCAACTTGAATCCATTTAGACACTATATGTGGTTCTCTTTGCTTCTTATCTTTTCCTATCCTTTCTTCCTATTTTCATCTTATGGGGCATCTTTTGATACCCATCCACACATTATTTATCCTTTGGAGCATCTTATGATACCCACCCACATATAATGTTAGACTCTGGGGCATCTTTTAATTCTCATAGCTACATCTACTTACCCTTTGGGGCATCTTGTGATGCCCACTATTATTCTACTTGTCATGCTACCAAACTAATTCAACTTAAAGAACCCTTTGAAGACATAAGCTTGTATCTCACATGCTCATCCTTGATATAGACATTAGTTTAAGATCCTTACCTTCTTTTCATGCTTTCTATATACTATCTATCTAACATGTTTTACAATTTACTTGCATGGGTCTCACCCTTTGCAGCAATTCTCTCCTTTCATAAAACTTAGTCCTTACTTTCAGTCTTTTGGTTTCCCTTTTTCTCATCAGTTGTAGTGTAAAACCATGGATAGGACTTGTTATTCCTCATGATGTACTATATTCTTCCTCATATTCATACATTTTACACACATTCTACACCCCTTGGGTTTCTATTTTTTTAGTTATAGTGTAAGACCATGGATAGGACCTAACCTTCCTCACAAATACCATCTTGTTCTTACCCTATTTATTTTTCCAATACTTTTTCTCACCCTTGTCGGTTTTTATTTTATGAGTTGCAGTGTAAGACCATGAATAGGACCTAGCCTTCCGCATAAAATCACCATCTTGTCATTCTTTTTCTAGAATGTGTTTTGTAATGGTTACATGTTCTTGATCCTTGTTCTCAACTTTAGCTCATGCTTCTTTTGGTAGATGGAATTTTTTGAACAATATATGTTAGCATGTTTTCCTCCATTTACATCATTATTATGATAAGTAATCATACTTTACCATCATTATATCCATTTTTTTACCCTTTGTCACATTTTTTATTATTTAAAGTAATTCAAATCATTTCATGTTTTATTCCTCTTGATTTCCTTTCCCTCCACTCCACATTTGATAAAATAAGGTCAAAGTTAAGATAGCACCTTTATTTCACCTAGATTTATGAGACTCTTAGACACCATTCTCTATGGAGTGCTCTCTCTTAGAAACTAGGTCCCAAGTATTCAATGAAAGTCATCTTTACCACCCATGTTTGGCTTTCCAAATGTGTATGGAAGAGGAATAACAAAAAGACATCAAGAAAGTTAAAATCCAAATACTTTGAAAAAAAAGGCAATGATATATAAAAATGCAACATACAAATCTCAAAATTCAATATCACACCAAAAGACATGATTACAAACACATCTCCTATCTCAAATCGAAGCTCAAACTCCATAGTTAACCTCACAATAGAGTCAAGATCCATTTAGGTGTGGTAGGCTAGTAGATTAGAATAGGATAATTTTAAAAACTCTATAGTGCTACCTAATTTATCATGCAAGTAACTAATATTCATAGTAGACCAATGAATCTATAAGGAGTCCTAAGGAATGAGAAACATGTTGTGGGAAGATAGGTCCATTCTAATTTTCATGCATATAACCTTCATAGGATGATCTACATACTTCATTTGTTGACCTAAGACTAGTGTGGGTAAGTGATTTTCTTTGGATTCCTTAAGGTCAAAATTCCTCTTGTTCTGAAAAACCTAATTTGAGTGTCTTTACTTTGATAAAGAGTTCTTCTACCTTGGTTTTTACTTCATCCTCCCCTCTACCCATTTCATTTTCCCCCTTGAAAAGAAAATTTTGATTCTAAATCTATTTTTCCTCTTCTCTCCTTTCTTCACATCTTAAAAACATGATAGCACTAATTTTTTTCAATTTTATCTATCTTTAGAACCAAAACAACATGTCTGAGCAACTATGGATTACTTTCTTTATACCATAGATTACATTTCTAGACTTGTTTTGCTTTTATTTTACCACCCCTTTTTATGGACACTTGAGTCCATTTCTAATTTCATGTAATTTTTCCATTATTGAGTGAGGTTGGCTTGTTACTTCTCACTCATCAATGTTATTTTCCCTTTTATGTACCTTTTTTAATTGATGATTGAGTAAGGTTTGTTAATACTCACTCATCAATGTTATTTTACCTTTTTTCACTTACCCATATTTATTTAAGGATTGTCACTACTTTTACATTGATGTTTGATTACTATATGTTTAACATATATCCTTTGTTTGATTTGGTGAGTTTGCCTTTCTTACTTAAGGTTTGCCTATTTGAGTTTTTTGGTCTTTACAAGCCTTGACTTTTTAGTTACCCAATTTACTCTAAATTTTGACTTGGTCATTTGGTCTAACATATCACTTATCACCCCAGCTTACTAAATTTCCAAGTATACCCCATCCACATAACACCAATTATATTAGCTTTCTTATGTTTATTTGTTTTTTATTTTTAATTTTACATTCTTTGGTTTGTCGAAAGCTATGGACCCTACACAATCAAATCTATACTAGGTCGACTAGGTTGAACCTATTAGCCAAATTTTTTTGTAATGGATTAGGTTTAAATCCACCTATATATACAAGATCATTTCATCATTATTTAGCAATGAATAATATCTATTATTTTGTTCCCTTCTTTATAATTTGCTCTTCCACCATTCTACTTGAGGAGTCTTAGATTAGGGTTTCTAATTGGAGAAATTAGTGTTATGGAGAGTTTTTGGATGCTTTGGCCATTCTTAGCGATCCTTAAAAACCACAACAACCTCTTTTGAATCCCCTTTATCCAATGGAGATAGAGTCTTGATGGATTCATCTTTCAGGTAGGTATTCTCTAACTTTGCTCCTCTCTTTAGTAGATAGAAGTAACATAAGTATTGGCTTTGAATAATACTACTCTTCTTCTTCATGTATTAGGGTCTTACTCATTCCTATCTTAATTTATAGTCTCGTATGTGAATTTTTTTATTTACTAACCCCAAAATTACTCCATAAGATTTGGTGAGAGCTAGATTAGATTTTTTTGCTTTACCTGATATTAGTTTAGTGAGATATGAAAACATAGGACCTAGTTAGGGTTATTACATGATTATTCTTGACTAAAGGCTTATAAACTCTCCCTATATATTTTATTGTGTTAATATATCTCCTAATTAGGTCTAAAGGATCACCATATTGGTCATGTTCCTGATTATCTAATGTATTCCCAATCAGAAGTGTAAGTATGATCTATCTTCTTTGAGTTAGGATTGATTTATAGACATGATGCATTTCTAATTGCATACACTCTATTTGGATAATTGGGGTATCTTATTTTTATTCAAATATCATTTCTATAAGCTATTTCTAATTTTATAATGATGTTGAGCCCTACACATTGCATTTACTTAGAATAAATTTTTATTTTTTTCACATTTTGATGTTCTACTTGGTCACATCATATGCCACCTCAAACTAGTTAAATTATGTTAATAGTGGGGATGCCACCTCTAACTAGTTCTATAGAGGTGCTAACCATTTTGGGCCACACTATATATTATGGAAAAATCATCAAGGGATACATATCCATCTTTGTGTTGTTGGAAAATTTATTACACAAGGATAAAAGTTTGAATGGACACTAGAATGTCAAACAACATTTATTTAACTCAAACAAAGGTTAATAACATCTCATATATTAGTTTTTATTGATTGGAAGAAGCTATAAAATGTACATGTTTTAGCTTATGTTATTACAATAGGATTTGTCTTATCAAATCTAGGGGATGGTAGGTTAGATCATCCTATACATTTCACTAACAAGAAAATATTGATTATAGAGAAAAATTCAATGACAACAGAGAGATAAACCCTAGTAATCATGTTTTTTATACAAAAATTTAAGCATTAAATTTTGGCCACACCATTTGAGATTTTTACATAGCACTAGGCCTTTTGATACTTGGTTAACAAGCCTATGCTAGGTCAAAGAATTTCTATGTAGTTGATTCTATTTCAAGAATTCCAATTTAGAATCATGTGAAGCTAGGATGAGAAAATATGGGGCCTAATCATTTGAGAAAGCTCCAAAATGGATAAAATCTAGAAGAAATGTAGGATGAAAACTTAGATTCACACTTATTTAGAGCCTATGTGATACCTTAAAATATGTAAGACATTGTGAATTTATTAGAACAAGGAATTTTTCCTATGCACCATGTTGAAAGGGATATGAAGAAAATAGTTACATGGGTTATTCCTTATAGCCTCAACGATGGATTCCTATATAATATTGGGAAGGATGATGTGCTTCATAGAGTAGACTTAGACCATGAGAGACCAAAACTCCTTTAGGTATCACATAAATAAGTCACAAGAGGCCATTTCAAAAGAGAAGCCAATATGAGAAAGATAATGTAGAGTGGTCTTTCATGGCTGAATTTTTTTTAAGATGCTCACATGGTGGCAAATCAATATGATGTTTGCTAAAGAATGGTAAAATTGAATCATCAAGATGAGATTCCCTTGGTTCTAATGATAGAAAATTAACCTTTTGAATAATAGGTCATTGATTTTTTAGGGCCCATAACTCCTCCAAGAAAACACATGAATGTGGGATATATCATTACTGAAATAGACTATCTCATAAAATGGGTAGAAGCTACTGCAATACCAATCTATGGTGTGAAGGATCTCACTAAATTTTTATATTAAAATATCATATTCAGGTTTTTATTCCCTATTAAATTGTTTAATTCCTCAATAACACAATCAATATTCTTACTGAGGAGTTCAAGATATCATACCACAAAATCTCAACCTATCATCTGCAATAAAATGAGCAAGTTTAGGCTTCAAACAAATTTTTAGGTAAAATGCTGATGAATATATGAAATGTTTAAAGGGATAATTTTAAGGATCAAATTCCTATGATTATTTGTCCATACCAAAAAAAATATAAACATGCAACAAGATTCACTCTTTTTTAATTAGTTTATGGTCTTGAGGCAGTTATGTCTATGGAATACATTGTTCATAGTCTGCACATTACAATGATTATGAGGCTAGGTGGTTAGGACTCACTAAAAGATAGATTGATGGATTTGGTCAAGATGGAGTAAAATAGGCAAAGAACACAATGGACATAAGAGATTAACATGTTGAGTCAATAATCATGGCATGATCATAAATTGAAATATAAGGAATTTTATCCATAGCAAATGATATTACTCTATGACAATAGACTTAAATCATTTTAGGAAAGCTCTAAATTATATGTAAGAGACCCTATATCATTCATGATGTTTCATAATAGGGTATAATCATTTTAAAAGATCTGTAGGGAAACATTATAGTAGGGCATGTAAATGGCTATAGGCTTAAGCCTTAACATCACTAATCTCTATCATTCATCACTCATAAAGAGAGAGGGTTATAAGTAGAACCATGTAGTTAGTATTTTTGCTTAATTTTGTCTTGTTTTATATTTTTTTTTAGGTTTTGTGTTTATTCAATGTGATCTTTGGGTCAAAATATAAAAGAATGAAGTTTGGTCAATAAAGATCGTAGAGTCTAATCTATATAGAGATTCATATTGAAGGAAAGAAAAGTAGAAATAGGAACATGATGGTCATTAATTGAGTCATTGAATGAGGTGATTATAAGACATGTATAGATAAATGATTGTTCATGGTCATTCAAAATTGTTGATGATGATACACTTGAGAGATTGTATCTTTCTTGAAGTAGATCATGTGATAGAATGATAGTATGGGGCATAAAATAAATTGGATAGATGAATATATGTCACATCACATCATATACCTACTAATTAATGGATCAAATAATATAGACACAGAATGGAAACCATCATATCAAACAATAAATGGGTGACATAAATTTTGGAGGTAAACTTGTGCATAATTAACTCAATGCATATAAATTCAGTGGCTTGATTGGTTTGGGTGAGAAACACAATATAAATAATGGTGAAAATAACATAAATAATTTACAAACTTGAAATAAAAATATAAATCTATTGTATACATCCAAATAATATAATTTTGCATAAAATTCTCACCAATAACAACATAATTGAAGAAAATGTTCAAATTAGTCTACAACAACCATGGATGGGGCACAATTGTTGATTCCATTCATTGAGGCAAAAAAATAAATAGGGATTAGTCTTAGAATTAGACAAACCAAATATCATGAACCTGAACCCTTTGATTTTATTCATGCAATAGAAGCTACTCTATTTTCCCATGACCTAAAATAAGTAGTACAAGTAGGGATGTTAACACTTCAACATCCTCTATGAGGCTCTAATTCTAAGTGACTAATCAGATTACATAATTTTAGTTAATTAGACAAGGTAATGTTTAATTTTAATAGTAGATATAATGAATGTGTCATTAATTTATCTCAATTTGTTACCATATTCATCAAACCCATGATCACAACAAGAGAAATGAGGCTTACATCTTGAGGTAAATACTTTTTGCCTTATAAATCTACAACTCCACCTATTTTATTTAGATATCAGAGAAAAATATACAAGGGTAGGTAGAGGAATTCCCATTTATTTTTTAAAATATGCTATCAATTCCTATCACAATACATCACCAATAGTTTCTATAAAATAACCAAACATATAAAGTAGGAAACCAAAAGAGCTATGAACATTAGGTATCACATGATATGACTACTAGAGGATTTTAATTGGCCTAAGTTTTTAGGCTCAAAAATCACAACAAACATTGATAATATTCTCACTAGCACTTCACATGCATTACGATACTTAATTTTCATATTAATTGTCTATTTCACATAATGGAATTCAATATAAGGACCCATCAACTCAACTAGAGGTTTTTGGTTAGCTGCTACATTTTCCAACATTATGTGGAATAAAATAGGGAATTATTATGAATAATTTGAGAGATCAAATACATGGGGGTTGGATATCCAAGCCATGATTTTTTCACACCATAGGGTACCTCATAATGTGATTCAATATCTTGGAAAACATGCATAAGTTATAAAGTTTCATAATGACATCTAAATCAAAGTGCATGAGTTTCCCAGAGAAACCAAAACTCTATTTCCATTTCTCATCACTATGTTGGATTCATAAGAATAAGTTTTATAGTATAAATTCCTAGTGGATAGACTAGTGAAACCTTTTCACTCCATACCTTTAGGTACATAACAACTCATGCTTATTCTATCACAAGCTCAACCCCATCCACAAGCTCAACTACATGCACCACCACAAACAACAACTCCATCATAGGTTGATAAAGGAAAGATAAAGGTACCAGCATGATAAGATTCATCACCACTACCTAAGAAAATGAAATTCCATACAAAGTCCTAGATTGATAAAAAAAAATTGAAAATATAAAGATTGAGTGAGAGCTATCAAAGCTAGGAATTGAATAATAGGAAGTCATGAAGTCCATGCTCACAAACATCAAAAATGATGTTTACGAACAAGAAGAGGAGAAAGAGTTATTTTTATAGAAATAAATGCACACCTGATAGGTGTAGAATTAAATAATATAAGGTTTTTTAAGTTATAATGAGGGGGGGAGTTGAATCAGTTACTTAACTATTTAATTCTATTCATCATTCCATGAAGCATTCATTCACATAAAATATCAATGCATAAATTAAAAACTAGACAAGAATATCACAATAAAACATAAGAGATATGTGGGAAACCCACTAAACCATGCATATGTACTATATTCCTATAATTTCAAGATCCAAATTTTAGTGAAGCACCAACTTCACAAGGAGCTCCAACCCCTATCTAGATAAGCATCCACTTAACTAGTCTTTTTCAAGATCTATCTTGCAAGGAAGATCCAAACCCCTAGGTAAATTAGCATAAAATAAGTCACTTAATATATATGATGACCTCATAACATGTTTTTATAAATCAATTTTATATGACAACCTTATTTTTCACTTTTTACCTTTCAATCTCACTCAAGCAACCTCTTAGGCCTTCTCGCTCAACTAGCCCTTTCTGTGGAAGTATTAGGTCAATTGGCCTTATTAAAAACCTATAAAATGAAAATTAAATATACATAATATATTAAAAATACCTATCTAATTATATTTAATACCTTCACCTAGTTTCCAAACACCTATATCATTCACATATATGCTCAATATCTCAACTAGTCAATTTAGGCCTATTAAGCCTTCTTAAGTACTTGACCTTTGCTATCACCCATCCTAGTTAGTGATGATTATTTTCATATATTAAATAAATTTATAAATATCACCATACATTTTTAATATGTGATACAAACATTACATAAGTTGGTCATAGTCCATAAGGACCAAATCCATAATTACGCCTGCGGTAGACCTAATGCAATTAGGTCTATTTTATCCACATGTTACCATTATGACCCTTAGGAACACTTGTTGTCTTAATAAATGTATTAAAATTCATAAATTAATCCAATATACCCATAATAATTTCAACTTGGGTCCCCAACTCCATTGTCCCATTTCACACCTTGAACCCACCAATTAGACCTACTCGCCTTTTAGGCCTTCTCACTACCAAAAGTTTGTCTTGTAAATTTCAACCATATACATAACTATTCCACATAACCCATGAAAAAAATAATATAAATAGGCTCATAATGAATTAAAAAACTTCCCAAAATGATTTTTTCTCCATCACATAGGCCAAAAGGCCTCAAAAACACTCCTATAGATGGCTTACTTAGAAACACCAAACACTGTCAACACAGTCAAAATCATTTGACTCTTCAAACTTAAACATGGATTTAAAATGAAATAAAATGAATTAAAATTAAAATATTAGTCTTTTATAGCAAATTAAAAATAATTTTATCCTTAAACTTAGTGAGAAATGAATTAGAGATAGTAGTTTCACACACACACACACACACACACACATAAAGTTGCCTGTAACACTAAAAACACAGTCAAGAAAATCAAATCATAAAACACCATAGGAACACTTATGTTATATTTAAATGGATTTTTTTTAAACTTTATAATTCTTATATAATCTATAAAAATATATATTGCATGGTTAAATATCAATATTTGTCTTACAAACTGATCTCACTATGTCACTCTATACAGACTTCACTGTGTTAGACATACCATTTTGATGACAACTTTTTTATTGAGTATATGAATCATAAAAAATTATAAAAAAAGGGATATTAGGTATAGGCATTTAATAGTGACCCCATGCCTTAGGATACATCCTTATTCATCTACAACCAATCCTTAATATCATTCTCATTCTCGCCTAGTTTTCTCAAAGCTCTGCTCATTAGGCCAGTTTAGCAATAGGCTAAGTTCCATGACCAATTTAGGAAAATTTTGGTCAAAAAAATTCTCGTAAAATTTAATGGGCATAAACTATAATACTTTCAAATAATCCTCCATCCAATTGTATGCTTTGACCTGGTCAGCCCTACCTATAACACCAAAAACCTTAAAAATAAGGGTTTTCTTATAGCTTCTAATCACTATCATGACAAAATAAAACAACCTATGGAGACCTTGAAGAGTCATTTACATGTTCCAAACATAAAAATAGGTCAAATGGACCATTTTGATCCATAATGGACTAGCTCTTTCTTATTAGGTCATTGTAAGGGTTTTGACTAGTTTCACTTCTTAGCAATAATTCATAAAGGATTTCCCTTAATATCCAAAATGATGCTAGGAAAAAAAAATAAGGATCTTCCCCAACCTCTTCTTAGGTTTGCAACATTACATTCTATGCACATAGTCCACTTTACCACCAAATTTATTTCTTTATCTTATACGATATGACTTCAAACTTGGTCAACACACTTAACATGACCTGTCACACCTCTGTAAATGATCGTAAGGGCTCTGTCATCCTTGGAAATGATCTTGAACCCTCATTAGGCCACTATAAATAACTTTGCACACTTAGCCCTTACACTGCCAAACATACTTTGACTATGATCATGACTTGAAACAACTTGAACTATCTTACAAAATTCAACCTCATGTTATATAGCCTAATATATTTCTCATATATTTCCAATATTTCTCACATAGTTCTCATATGGCTCAACTCATCATACTACTAGGCCTATGTCATTTCACTAGGTTCCTCAATTAAGGCTTCAAGAACTCAACATCAAGAATAATAAAGATAACATTGAATGACATCAATGAAACCTTCATGACATCAATGAAACTTTCATGACATAAATTAAAACTTGAAAACTTCATGCATACCTTGTATCACATTCCCAACAATCTCCTCCTTTGTCATTGATGACATCAACTCATTGATGGAATCTACTTAGAGAGACCTCTCTTACTGGGAAACATATTCTTAATGTAGATAAATCTCCCCCTTTGACATTAATGATAGATCACTTACTTTCTGTAACATTTCAAGATAACTAATTGTAGAAAATTCCCATTTTAATATTACATATCTTAGATAGCTTCTTCTTGACATATTGATATGACTCCCCCTTTGACCTCACAACTTGTGCACTTATTTTCTATTCTTGGAGCTAAAATACATCCTCATTAGCTCCCCACAATAAATTTGTCTTGATAAATGGATAATAGGAATATGAATCACACCTAATTCCTATCGTAGATGTTCAAAAGTAGTCTTTAGAAGAGGCTTGGTTAAGATATCTATAATTTGATCCCTAGTAGATAGAAATTTAAGCTTAATGCTTTAGTCACTCACTTATTCTCTTAATAAGTGATACTTGATAGGAATATGTTTGGTCCTTAAATGCAAGATAGTATTATTTGAAACACTTATGGCACTAGTATTGTCATAGAGAATAGGAATAGGGCCATCAAACTCCACAATGTATTTTATCAAGGTTTGTTTCATCCATAATATTTGAGTACAACATGACTCTACTACTCCAATATACTAAGCTTTGTAAGTAGATAAAACTAATAAAGGTTGTTTCTTGTGTAACCATGAGACTAGACACTTATCTAAGAAGGCTCCTCCACTAGTACTTTTTTTATCATCTAGACTCCTAGCCCAATCTACATATGTATAGGCTATTAGATCAAACTTATTTCTCCTTGGGTATCATAAACCATATTCTAAAATCCCTTTGAGATAACTAAGTATCCTTTTTACTACTTTTAGGTGGATTTCCTTAAGATATACTTGGAATATTCCCACAACATCTATTGTTTGCATGATATCTGACCTAGATGCACTAGTATACAAAAAACTCCCAGTCATAGATCTATATTTTATTTGATTAACCCTTAAGGATTCATTCTCATTACTTAGCTTGCATCTTGTAACCATAGGTGTATTTAAAATCTTAAAATATTCCATTTCAAGCTTATTTAACATCTCTTTTATATACATGACTTGTGAAATAAACATACCTTTTTTAGTTTGACTAGTTTGAAATCCAAGAAAGAAGGATAGTTCTCCAAGCATAGTCATCTCAAATTCTGACTTCATAACTTATATAAAGGCCTTGGTCATGATTTCATTATATCCACCAAATATAATATCATCCACATAGACTACAACTATCAACTGATGATGATTTTTAGGTTTGACATATAGGTTGCTATCTACAACTCCTCTCTTTAACTCGTGGTCCAAAAGGTAGTTATCATATCTAGAATACAAATATCTAGGGACTTGTTTTAAACCATAAAGGGCCTTATTCAACCTGTAGACATAATACTTGTTATCATTCAATTGGAAACCTCTTTTTTTAATGTATACCTCTTCTTCTAAGTTCTCATTTAGGAAGGTTGGCTTGACATCCATCTAGTATATCTTGAATCCTTTAAAACTTGCATAGGCAATAAACATCCTAATGGATTCTAGAATTGCTATAAGAGAAAAGGTTTATTAAAATTCCACTCCTTCAACCTGAGCATATCCTTTGCAAACAAGTCTATCTTTATTTCTAGTGACCTCTCCAATCTCATTCAACTTATTTTTGAAAACACATTTTATACCAATGATGTTCTTATCTTTAGGTCTAGATACTAACTCCCAAGTTTCATTCTTTTCAATTTGATTTATCTCCTCATTCATTGCCTCTAACTAGTAAATATTTTCACTTTCTTCTAAAACATTTTTAGGTCCAATTTTTTAAATTAAGGTGGTATTTTATTAATTAACATCACTCACCATTCTTCTCCTTGTTTGTATACACACACTTTTATTTCTAATGATCTGAGATTCATGATGATCCTTTTGAATTTGCCTAGAATTACCTTTTGAGTCCTTTCTTTTCTCACTCTCTTATTCATCCTCATCTATATTTATTTCTCTTTCATCATTATTTGACTGGGTATATTTATTATTTATCTCATCAACCTTTACATTTGTGCTCTCTACTATATTTTACAACCTTTTGTTATAACATCTATAGGCAACACTTATTGATGGATATCCTAAGAAGAAACCTTCATTATATATTGACTCAAACATGACTAATTCCTCATCATATCTATTAATATAGAACTTATTCCCAAATACTTTGAAATGTTTAACATTTATAGGTCTACCATTCCATAATTCATATGGAGTATTATCAACATTGATCTGATTTAATCTCTATTCAAGGTTTGAATTATAGTACTCAAAGATTCTCTCCAATAACCATATGATTTTTTAAACTCATTCAACATTGTCCTTTCCATCTCTTGGACTATTCTATTCTTTCTCTCAACTGCCACATTCTATAGAGGTATTCTAGTTATCTTCTTATTCCATTGACCTAACAAAATCAATCAAACTTATTTGACTAGAACTTTAATCCTTTGTTATACCTAATACACTTTATCTTCCCATTCAATTAATTTTCAAACAAAGCTTTTAAGGTCTTGAACTTGCCTAGAGATTCTAACTTCTCATTTAAGAATGCTACCCAAGTCATTCTTGTTAAATCATATATAAGCAAAACAAAGTAGATATCTCCTTAAATACTTTAGCACCTTTTAGGTCCACATATATTAGTATGGATTAGTTATAAAGATATATTAGTGGAATATTCTTTATAATTTAATCTTCTCCTAGTTTACTTACCATGCTGACATACCTTACGAAGAACATTTGTAGGTTTAGATATTTTAGGCATACTCTTCATAGTTCCTTTGGAGATGATCTTGACATGATTATAAAAGTTCATATGACCTAAATTCATATGCCACAACAAAATCTCATATACCTTGATCATGAATCATTTCTCTTTTGTGATTTAATTTATTACATAGAGATTGTTTTTAGTTCTCTTGGCTTTGGCAATCAATCTTCCTAATTTTATTCTTTTAATCTCACATCCATTTTCATGCAATGTTAGAGTATGTCCTTGGGTGCACATTTTGATCACACTCAAAAAAAATTGTTTCAATCCATATACATATAACACATTTTATATTTTTGTCTTCCCATTGTCTAAGTTCAAAGTGCCTTTCCCAACTATTTTAGCAGATGTGTTATCCTCAAACTTTAATGAACCAATGGCATCATTTTTCAAAGTGAAAAAATTTATTTTATGTCCTAGCATGTGAATTAAATAACCACTATCTATATACCATTTAAAATCTTCATTTTGAGTGAGAAAATTATTTTGGCCTATCATAAATTCTTTACCTCTATCTTTTTGCTTCTTTTCTATAGGATTTCCTTTCTTGATCCATTATTTAGTGTCATGAATTCATAACTTCTCAACATGACTAGTTTTCCTAATATACTTAGTCTTCAATTATATTTAGATTTGTCCTCTTTGGTTGTAATTATAACAAATAATTATACTTTTCCATCTATAGTTAACATCTTTACATCCAAATATACAACAAAATAAATAATGACCAAAGGAGTCCACATACTATGATTATTTAACCTTGTTTATCCTTTGAAGAACATAAGATGATAAATTATTACCTTTTATGTTACTTGATGCATCAAGGACCTTCTTGACTTGATGATTATTAACTTCAAGTTTGGTAGATTCTACATAGGTTTTGATTCTACCAATCTCATTATTTCTTGACTGATTAGTGTCTATTGGATCTTGACATTTCTTGAAATCATTTTTTTATTCTCTAAATCAAGACCTCTCATGTCATAAAAGAGTATTTTACTATCTAATACATTTTTAATATTTTCAATACTTCATACTTTTGATAAGTTCTTATCTTGATAGCAGCTTACTCAACATGTGCCTCTAAAGATTTTAATTTCATTCTAACATAAGTGAATTATTAAATGTGGTCCTTATCATTTAAAAAACATTCATAATCTATTTCAATAGCTATGGGTATGTTCTCATTGTAGTCATGGAAGGCACTTTCATTTCCAAGATCCATATCTATGTTCTAGAAATCTCCCTTAGACTGTTAGGTCTACTCAAGGGCCCAAGATTTGATACCAATTTTTTAAAGTAGATAATAAGATGGGGGAGGGGGGGGGGGGTGGGTGGGCAGGTGGGGGTGGGAGGTGGGGGTGAATTAGTTACTTAAATATTCAACTCCATTCATAATTACATGAATAATTCATTTGCATAAAAAATCAATGCACAAATAAACAACTACACAAGCATATCACAAGAGAACACAAGAGATATATGGGATACCCTCTTGGGGAATAAAACCCACTCAAACATGAACATGGACTATAGTCCTATAAATTTAATATATAAATTTTTAGTGAATCACCAACTTCACAAGGAGCTCTAACCCCTATCTAGATAAGCACCCACTTATCTAGTCTTCTGCAAGCTCTATAATACAAGGAGGCTCCAACCCCTATGTAAATTAGCACTAAATAAGTCACCTATGATATATGATCACCTAAAAAAATATATTTCTAACTCAAATATATATTATAACCTTATTTATCACTCTTTACCCCTCAGTCTCACTCAAACAGTCTCTTAGGCCTTCTCTCTTAACTATCCCTTTCCTTGGTAGTATTAGGTCAATTGACCTTGTTCAACACATATAAAATAATAATTACATATTAATAAGACATATATAATTATATTAAACACCTTCACCCTATTTACAAACACCTATCTTATTTACATATATGCTCAATATTTCAACTAGTTAGTTTAAGCCTATTAATCCTTCTTAAATACTTGATCCTTGATCTTACCCATCTTATTTATCCATGATCCTTTTCGTACATAAAATATTTTTGTAATATATCACCATACACATTTAAAATTTTAAAAACATTACATAAGTTTGTCATAGTCCATAAGGACCAAATCCATAATTAGGCCTAATGGAAACTTATTATAATTAGGTCTATTTTATCCACACATTACCATTCTGACACTTAAGAACACCTATTGTCTTAAAAAATAGACCAAAAAATTAATATATACCTAAAATATACCCATGATAATTTCAAATTACTTCCCAAACTCCATTTGTCTCATTTCACACCTTGAACCCACCAATTAGGCTTACTCACCTTTTAGGTTTTCTCACTACTAAGAGTTTGTCTTGAAAATTTGAACCATATAAATAAATTTACCACATAAACCATGAATAAAATAAAATAAATAGGATAATAAATACCTTAGTAACTTCACAAAATAATTTTTTCTCCATAACATAGGATAAAAGGCCTCAAGAACACTCATATAGATGGCTCACTCAAAAACACCAAACACTATCAACACATAGTCATAATCATTTGACTCTCCAAGATTAAAAAAGGACTTAAAATGAATTAAAATTCATTAAAATACCTTAAAAATAATTTAATCCTTCAAATTATTGAAAAATGACTTGGAGACAACATTTTCACGCACACATAAAAAGTTGCCTGTAATACCAAAAACACAGTCAAGAAAATCAAGTCATAAAACACCTATGGGAAGAACTATTTGATATTTAAATGTATTTTTATGAAAATTTATCATCCTCATATAATATATAAAAATATATATTTAATGGTAAAATATCAATATTGGTCTTATAGACCAATCTCAGCATATCACTCTACATAGACTTCACTATGTTAGAGATACTAGTTTGATGACAATTTTTTTATTGAGTATAGGCATCATAAACACTTATACACAAATGGTATAGGATATATAGGTATTTAATAGTGGACATATTCCTTAGGATCCATCCCTAATCCTTTGAAACCAATCCCTAATCTCATTCTCATTCTCACTTATTTTTCTCAATGTTCTACTCATTAGGCTAGTTTAGTGACAGGTTAACTTCCATGACTAGTTTAACACATTTTGGTTAAAAAAATTTATAAAAAAATTTCATGGTCATAAAAATAAGTATTTCACATCATCCTCAATCCATTTTCATGCTTTGACCTAGTTAACCCTACATGTAACATCAAAAAACCTTAAAATAAGGGGTTTCCTATAGCTTCTACTCGTTGTCATGACAAATGAAAACCACTTGAGGAGACATTGAATATTCCTTTACATGTTACAAACATCAATATATTTCAAGTGAACCATTATAATCCATAACTTATTATATCTTTTTTATCAGGTCATTATAAGTGTTTTGAGAGGGTTTTGACTATTTTCACTTCTTAACAATCATACATAAAGGATTCCCCTTCATATCCAAAACCAAGGCTAGGAAAAATAATATATGGAAATTACCTAAATATTATGATGTTATTAATCTCTCATTTAAATTTTTCACATACCCAATGAGCACAAGAAACTTCTTCTTAGGTCTGCAACACCCCATTTTATGCACATAGTCAACTTTACTACCAAATTTATTGCTTTATCCTATAGTTTATGACTTAAAACTTGATAAAAACACTTAAAATTATCTATAAAACCTCTATAAATTCTCTAAAAATATATATCATCTTTGTAACTAATATTTAACCCTCATTAGGCCACTATAGGTCACTTTGTACACTTAGGCCTTACACTGCCAAACATACTTTGACTATGATCATGACTTAAAACCACTTGAAATATATTTAAAACTTAAACCTCGTGTCATATGGCCTCATATTATGCTCATATATTTCAAATATTACTCACATAATTCACATATGTATCAACTCAACATGCTACTAGTCCTATGCCATTTCACTAGGTTCCTCAATTAAGGCTTCAAGAAATCAACATCAAGAACAACAAAGATAACACTCAATGACATCAATGACACTTTCATGAATTAATTAAAAATTGAAAACTTCATGAATAAATTTTAACACATTCACATTAAAGATATATGGGTATATTTACCCAACTTACTCCTTCCATTATAGTCGACACTATAGCTTAAAAGGCATCTCGATAATGGCTCTAAATAAAGCATTTTTAGATAGATCTAGTTGTAAGATTCTCTGCTACGTATCAAGAAAACCCATCTAAATAATAAATTACACATCCAAGCCTATTTAATAGACTAAGGACCCATGATATATCTAAACCATCTCCAATAATCAAAGACATGATGGTGTCTTTTATAAATCTAGTAGAGGAGAGTGGTACATAACAAACACATGAATCCCAAAAATATCCTCATGTCTACACTACGAAGAGTCCAAATAAGAGCCTCACTCCACCATTAAATTATAGAAACAATATGGATGCATTAATAGGTACTATTATTTAATCATCATCTTTGAAATATTTAGAATTAGTTATAGTGTTGGATTTATCCACCCCCATGAAAGACCCTGAAGAGACCAATTTTCTATAGCTAGAGCCACAACAAGAAGTTGTACAAGAAAAACAATCCAATGAAGGCATACAATGAGGTTTAGATTAATATAAGAATATGAATAAATAAGAGGTAAAGGACAAGTCTATAGAGGAAGAGGATAAGTGAAAATAATAGGCCACATATTAAAAACACAAGCAAATAACCAAAGAAGTAGAGGCTCAAAAGAAAATATCCGAAGACGTAGAGGTGAATAAAAAAGAATAATAATTAGAAGCAAGTAAAAATAAATAATAACGTGATATGGAAAAAAAAAATAAGAGGTAGTGGCACTTGTAAAGGCTCAAGAGGATCAAAAGGCTAGATAATCTCTATACAACTAAGAGGATCAAACAAGTGAGAGGCTAAAGAGAAGGAAGCTAGTTAGGTGAATAACATGAATTAATAGAATTGTAGAGTATATTTGATGAAAAAATGTGTGAATTGATTCATTTTTCCTTCTATATAATATTTTATATGTATTAAATCTTTGTAAAGCATAAGGATAGATGATAGAATGTGAAGAGTCACTCCTTTTGGGTATGTCAAAAGGCTATAATATGAAGAGATAACATTGAATAAAACTTTAAAAATAACATTTATGTGTAATTTTATATGGTTTTTAATGTGATAGATATTAATATAAATGTTTTGAAATGGTTTATATAAATGTCTTTTATCATGATTATGTCCATAGTGAGTACTTTATTTGCCTTAATTTATTTATTATATATGTCTATGTTGACTGTTAAGATTTTGATAAAATTGTGTTTATTTATGTATCAATATATTTAATTTGTTTAATGAATACCATTAGTTTTAATATGGATATAACTATCTCCTTTTTTAATATCTACACAAGCTACCCTTAAATTAACATGTTATGAAGGGTTTCTAGGAAACTCTACTAATAATGGTGTGGTGAGCATGAATTTTTTTTTAACATGTTTAGATGATTTCCAAGATAAAGGGCTATAAAGAGATATATCGATGAAAGGATTCAAAAAAATTCTGAAGAGGAAGCAATAAAAATAGGCAAAACTTTGAAGCAATTTATTGAAGAGCATTTTTACATTCAAATATATGAAATATTTTGGTACAAATTGCCTATAATATTAGATACTTAGTTATCCAAATTTAAGTACTATTATTTTTAGCCATAGAGGATGAAACTCATAACTTGGTTAGAGGAAATAATATAAAACCTGAAAAACTTAGACACTAATTAGACCTATGTATTAGATTTCTAGAGAAAGACTACTATTGATGGGTATATCATGAAATTTACTATTCAAGGTTATTTAGATTTTGAGTTACACAAGATTAATTTATCATAGGAATATAAAAGAATTTTCTTTATTTAATAACTACTCTAATCAATATGTTGGTTGTGTATAGGTCATGGTGCCCATTCCTACCCACATGAAGTAGTCACTTCTAGAATTATGGGGATACATGTGATGTAAGATTGAATGATGTAGAGATTAGTAGATAAAATTAAACTTGAACCCATAATTATGTAAGATGAAAAGATTTAGAGTGAAAATAATATTTTGGGGTTGGAAAGAGAATTATGACAATAAAAGAGATGGAACAAATCAAATAATCTAGACTTAACTACAAGTATGAATAGGATCAAGGTAGAAGATGCTAAATAAATTGAAGCCTAGAGAGAGGCTTTGAAAGGTGTGAGAAGTATACTATATGTATATATATTTTTGAGTAGCGAATAGATGGAGTAGAGCAAGGAAGAAGAAGAAAGTAGAATTAAAATAGAGTAGTTAAAAGATAGAAGTGATTTACAATTAATAAGAAACATACTTAGAGTAGTCAAAGAATATTCATGAGAAGAGATATGCAAAATCATAGAGATATGATAGGTTTAAGATCAAAGTTGGAAGAATTTGGGGATAGAGATCATTTATTTATAGAGTATGCATCCCCTAGCCAAATTTTTATTTTGTTAAAACACCAAGAGCGAAGGAAGGAATGAGATAAAGTTGGTTTGAGTCATTTAAAGATAAGTTTTGAAATCTTATTTTAGGGACAAAGAATTACTTTTATAAGAAGAGGCTAGAATAATTTGATCTAATTTTGAATATAATTTTAAAATTCTAATAAAAGTGCACTAAAGCCTATAGCTACCGTGACCAGTGTGTATTAGCTTACAACTGTAGTCATAAGTGTGAAAAAATAACCAATGTTACCCCTTACAAGTAACCCAAATATTATTTATAATCCAATAATTTTTTTGTCTTAACACCATATGATGGGTATACAAACCTTGAGTATTAACTATTAACATATGTCACGATTAGTAGTTTATAGGAATAATTATTGATGATGTGAAGAAGTGTGATATTACAGGAGCTTTATTAGGTCACACTTTGGATTTTATTTACAATAAAGACATAAATAACATATATTTACATCAATTTAAAGCATAGTTTGTGGAATAATTCAAAATTAATAAGTGTCCAAGTCAGAATATTCAGAAAATGAAGGGGATCTGATAATGTAGTAAAGAATTAATGTGGGACTATGACCATAGAAATCTTAGATGTGATGAATAAAATTAATTTTTTCATGGAATATAAGGATAAAGCTACCTATTTCATATAAGGACCATGCTCAATAATCATATTTTTTATTGCACAATCTTAATTTATAACAAATGCTAATGCTTGATCTACTTCACTAAGAGTAGAAAAAATTAAAGATTATGGAGATGCTTCAATATATCGATCCAAAGTAGAAGTTAAGATATATGCTTTCATGATGAGGATTGATAAGATGAATGAAAGTGATAAACCTAAATTGGGTTTATGGTGCATGGAGTGTGGGTGAGAGGGGAATTATAAGAATGATTGGCCTAAGCTAAAGCCATAAGTTTTTGAACTTTATGTAGTAGTAGGGAATGCAACTATTAAATTTCATATACTATCACAATAAATACATAAATTTTAGAGTTTGTACTATATTTTTTTTAAGTCAACTAATCGTGATGAAAAGATATTTTGAGACTTACAGGAATTAAAGAAATATGTTACTAAGAATGTCTTCATAGTTGCAATGTATAATTACCTAATACAAAGGACTCCCAAGCTTGAAGGTATAAATGACAAGTGTGACACAAGATAGTCCTACTTGGGTACCCTCATTACCTCAATATCAATATCAATCCTAGGGTTTATCTAGTTAGATAAAATCAATGCCAAAATACTAGTATTTTTATTCATGGAATTATGAGAGCCCTTAACAACATCAATCAAATTGGTCTCCTACATCACCTCAACATCAATATGATGGATATAATACATAATAAAAATAATAAAAATAAGGATAGTTTGGTGGAAAACACTCACATGATTGGGGATATCAATATAATAGAGTAGGTTATAGATGAGGTTAGAAAGGGGGCTACCAAAGAGGTTATCAAGGTGGTCACAACAATAATAATAGACAAGCTCCCTATCCCATCCAATGTTATTTTTGTGGTGGGTACAATAATTTTTCATGAAATTATCCTACTAACTATTAGGGATAAGTATACTACATGTATTATATATTATAAGGGCAACATCAAATGAAATATTTAATGGTTTTGGAGAAATAGATAAAATAAAAACTAGTGCACAATTGAACATGATTAATACACAACCCAAGGAAAATGCATTTATACAAGTAGTTACTAGAAATCAACATGTAGATTAAGGATTGCATGCAATAGAGATGCCACAATATAAAATAATTATAAGGGTGAAATGAGACCTATATCTTGACCACATGATAGAGAAGGTATTGATGTACCAATCTATAAAGGTCCTCAAAGACATACAATAGTAGAGTGCACTATATGAAGATGACATAACCATATACTCATAGATGTATGGCCAAATTGTATGGAATATGAAGCCTAAAAATGTTGTGATAACACTCACAAATTTGTTACAGTTTCTATGAACACTAAACAATGAATATATCTCCTAAAATATTACAAAATGTTTGCATAATATTATAGAGTGTACACAAAGGGGATAACAATATACTAACAAGGTGATCTGGGATGTTAAAACAAATAAAATGTGGGATTTAGACTCATGAATAAACATTGAGCTTGTAAGATACAAAATCCATAATGTAGTATTTGACTTTTAGAGTACCATTAATATGATCCCAAAAACTACATGGGAAGACATTAGTTGGCCACACTTGAGATATAGCCTTGTCACCCTTAAACTTATAGACTAGGGTTGGGTATAATTGTTGGGGGATCAATCCAACAATAGATTACAATTGTGACAGCAATAAATGCGGAATTAAACCAGATTGACAAGTAATTAGAATGATAATAGCAAGAACAAGAGATACAAGAAAACACCTTGAAAACTTGTATTAACAAACTCTTTACAAAAGGAATACAATTGAAGAAAGCTTCTTTCTTCCACACCTCTCCTAGATGTATAGATCTCTCAATAGATCTCTATTCCTCAAGAGCTCTCTCTCTCAAGAACAATCAACTCCAACAAGCCTAGATTGATTCAATTCTGTACTGTTCTTCTCACACAATGAATTACAAATAATTCACTCTCTACAATAATAACTACAATAAGCTAGGAAGATCTAATTCTACATATAAAATTAGGAGACTTGAGCATGTATACCCAACAAGTAGTTAAGCCACTTGAACAAGGGCTCTAAAAATAGTAATGCCAATAATAGAGACGCAAGCTTGAGACTTCAACTCAAACTTATCATGCAAACACTCACTTCTGTCCATGAAAATAGCTTTTTGGACACGCAGGTAACTGACGTCGGTTCCTGCTGCTTGTCTGTGACCATCGTCGGCTGACCTTCTACCGACATCAGCACCTCTGTAATTGCCTGTGACTGACGTCAATTGCTCCTGACTGATGCTGGTGTCTGTGTAGACTCGAACCTGATAATGAATGCTCCTTGGTGAAGTTTTTAGCTCCACACCCTAACAATCTCCCACTTGGAGATAAACAGCTACACCAGTACTTGTATAGCAACATCTTCTAGCTCCTCCATCTTCAACTCAATCATGAAGACCAACAGAAGTTGAATGAAGATTCAACTTCTCCTTTGTAACCAGCTTGGTTAACATATCAACAGGATTCCTATCTGTATGGATCTTCTCCAGCTTCAACTCACCATCTTCCAATACCTATCGTATGAAGTGATACCTTAGTTGTATGTGCTTTGTTCTTGAATGAAACGCTGAATTCTTAGCCAAATGGATTGCACTCTGACTGTCACTATACAATCTACAACTCTCATGCTCCCTACCAAGCTCATCCATGAACTGTGTCATCCATATCATCTCCTTGCTAGCTTCTGTGGTTGTAATATACTCTGCTTCTGTAGTTGACAAGGCAACAACCTTCTGCAACTTAGATATCTAGCTAACCGCCGTTCCACCTACAGTAAAAACATAACCTGTAGTGCTCCTCCTACCATCTAAATCACCTACCATATCTGAATCTACATAACCATGTAGAGAAGTATCTGAACCTCCATAGCACAAGTGCCTACTGCTGGTTCCTCTCAAATATCTAAGGATCCACTGAACTGCTTTCCAATGTTCCTTACCTGGATTGGACATATACTTACTTACCACTCCCACTGCTTGGGCAATATCTGGTCTAGTACACACCATTGCATACATCAAACTCCCTACTGCAGAAGAATATGGAACCTTACTCATGTACTCTACCTCATCATATGAATTAGGATATTGTTCTTTACTCAACTTAAAATGTCCAGCCAAAGGTGTGCTTACCGGTTTAGCATCTTGCATATTGAACCGTTTCAACACCTTGTCCACATAATCTTCTTGAGACAATATCAACCTATGATTTTTCTTGTCTCTCTTAATGCTCATGCCAAGGATTTTCTTTGCTGCTCCCAAATCCTTCATAGCAAATGTTTGAGCTAATTTCACCTTAAGCTCAGAGATATCCTGCATGTGTGATCCTGCAACCAGCATGTCATCTACATACAACAATAGAATAATGTATCTACCATTATCAAATCTCTTAAAATACACACAATGGTCTGATTGACACCTACTGTAGCCATGCTCAGTCATAAACCTGTCAAATTTTAAGTACCATTGCCTAGGAGCTTGCTTGAGGCCATACAAGCTTTTCTTCAACCTGCACACAAACTTCTCCTTACCCTTGACCTCGAATCCTTCTGGCTGTTCCATATAAATTTCCTCATCCAAATCTCCATGAAGAAACATTGTCTTAACATCTAGCTGCTCAAGATGCAAATCCTCAAAAGCAACCAAAGATAATATAACCCTTATTGAAGTCATTTTAACAATAGGAGAAAAAATCTCACCAAAGTTAATACCTAGCTTTTGTGCAAATCCTTTCACTACTAATCTAGCCTTGTATCTCATCTATCCATTCTCACCTTCCTTCAACCTGTAGGTCCATCTGTTCTTGAGTGTTTTCTTACCAGCTGGCAATTCAACCAAATCCCATGTTTGGTTCTCTCTTAAGGACTCCAACTCCTCAACCATGCCATGCTCCCACTCACTCTTGGACTCTACCTATATTGCTTCTTCAAAACTCTCTGGTTCTCCACCATCAGTTAGCAATAGATAAAATAAAGAAGGAGAATATCTAATTAGAGGCTTACTCACCCTTTCTGACCTCTTGATGGGTGTCTGAGACTCGTCCATAACACGCTGTCCACCCAAATTCTCTAACAGTGACCGACCTCGATCACCTGTAGACCTGTTATTGACCGACGTCGGTTCTTCTTGACCGACCTTAGTACCTGTATGGTCGACGTCGGTCTCTGTATGGCCGATGCCAGTTTTTGTCCTGCCGACGTCAGTTCCTAACCTGCCTACGTTGGTCTCTATGTTTTCCTACAAGTGATTATTTCTTTTTCCCGTGAGCTCATCTTGGACTTTCACCTCGTCCAATTCACCATTGCTCTACTCAGATTGATTCAACTTCCTTAGCTGATCACAATACATCACTCTTTCATTGACAACAACATCACGGCTCTTGATTACCTTGTTAGTTTCTAGATTCCACAATCTGTAACCAAAATCATCTGAGCCATAGCCAATAAACGTGCATCTCATAGACTTAGCATCAAGCTTCTTTCTATTTTCCTTATCTATATGCACAAAGGCTTCACAACCAAAAACTTTGAGATATGAGAGATCAACCTTTTACCTGTCCATGCCTCTTCTGGAATACCACCATCCAGAGCTATAGAGGGTCCTCTGTTAATCAGGTACACTACAGTGTCAACAGCTTGTGCCCAAAACTGTAAGGGCAAACTGGCATGCAATCTCATACATCTTGCACGCTCCATTATTTTCCTATTCATCCTTTCAGCAATACCATTCTGCTGAGGTGTTCTTGGAACCGTCCTTTGCCTATAGATTCCATGCATGTAACAATAATCTCTGAACTTATGACTGCAGAACTCACCACCATTGTCTGATCTCAGTCACTTTAATCTTTTACCTGTTTCATTCTCAACCATAGCTTTCCAAACTTTAAAAGTCTCAAATACATTAGATTTCTTTCTAATACAATAGATCCATACCTTCCTTGTAGCATCATCTATGAAAGATACATAGTACTGTGATCCTCCAATGGAAGCAACCTGAGCTGGTCCCCACACGTCTGTGTGAACAAGCTCCAACTTGTGCCTCTTCTTAGTAGACCCAGTTTTGAGAAAACTAACCCTTTTCTATTTTCCAAATACACAGTGCTCACAAAACTCTAGATCTATGCCTTTTAAATCTAAAAGCATACCTTTGGACTTAAGAATTGACATCCCCTTCTCACTCATGTGGCCAAGCCTTGAGTGCCACAATTTAGCGTCCACATCTGAAGTAGATAATACAAAAGGAGATTTGTTAGTAACATAATTATACAAATAGAGAGTACCTTCTCTCTTACCTCTGGCCATAACAAGTGCACCCTTGGTCACCTTCCAAGATTCTGCTGTGAGAGTTATTGTACAACCGTCATCCCCTAACTTTCCTGTAGAAATCAAATTTCTCTTCAAGCTAGGAACATGCATCACATCTCTCAACACCCATGTGTTGCTATTCTATATCTTTAGCTGCACTTTACCTTTGCCAATTATTTTACAGGGCTCATCATCACCTAGATACACTATTCCAAAATCTCCATGGATATAATCACTGAAATATTCCCTGTTAGGAGTAGCATGAAAAGATGCACCAGAATCTAATACCCAAGATTCTATATTATTATGCAGAGAGAAAATTAAAGCATCATGTGCAATACCTGCAATCTTGGCTTCTTCCTTTCCTTCGTGCTAATTGTCATCCTTAGGCTTTGACCAACAATCTCTGCTTATGTGCCCCATCTTTCCACAATTCTAGCACTGTGGCCTTTTACCATTTCTGGATTTAGATCTGCCTTTCCCCTTTGATTTGGATCTTGATTTGCCTTTCTTGCTCTTCTCTTTCTGCCTTCCCTTGCTCTCAAAACTTAAAGCGTTCCCAGATGCCTCTTCTGTGCCTTTCCTACATATTTCCTCATTCAAGATAACACTAACAACATCCTCTACTTTCAAAATATTTGATGTAGATGCAGTATTACTTACTGCCATTACTAAGCCATGCCAGCTTTCAGGTAAAGAACATAATATCAAAAGAGCTTTTATTTCATCATCAAACACTATATTCACTGAACTAACTGATTCACAATTCCATTGAAATCATTCAGATGAGTAGAGATAGATCCACCTTCATTCATATGCAAATTAAATAACTACTTCATAAGATATACCTTATTAAAAGCTGAGGGTTTTTCATACAAGTTTGCTAATGTAGTCATCAACTCTACCGTAGACTTTGCCTGTGATAAATTGGATATCACAGTGGATGCTAGACTCAGTCTTATAGACCCCAGAGCCTTTCTATCAAGAACTTCCCATTCTTCATCCTCCATGTCTTTGGGCTTCTTTGCAACACCTCCTAACGGTAAGTAGAGATATTTCTGATACAGATAATCCTCTATCTGCATTCTCCAGTGTTGGTAATTTTTGCCATTAAACTTTTCCATTCTCAATTTACTTTCATCTGCCATTGCTTCTCCCACTCAAACAGAAATCCCTGCAGAAACTCCTGTAAGAACCTGTAATCAATACACACTACACAGATCTGAACCACCTGTAAGTGAACCTGAACTTTGATACCAATTATCAAGCTCTGAACCTGTAACCAAGGCTCTGATACCACTTGTTGGGGGATCAATCCAATAATAGATTACAATTGTGACAGCAATAAACATGAAATTAAGCTAGATTGACAAGTAATTAGAATGATAATAGCAAGAACAAGAGATACAAGAAAACACCCTAAAAACTTGTATTAACAAACTCTTTACAAAAGGAATACAATTGAAGAAAGCTTCTTTCTTCCACACCTCTCCTAGATGTATAGATCTCTCACTAGATCTCTATTCCTCAAGAGCTCTCTCTCTCAAGAACAATCAACTCCAACAAGCCTGGATTGATTCAATTCTGTACTGTTCTTCTCACACAATGAATTACAAATAATTCACTCTCTACAACAATAACTACAATAAGCTAGGAAGATCTAATTCTACATATAGAATAGGAGACTTGAGCATGTACACCCAACAAGCAGTTAAGCCACTTGAACAAGGGCTCTAAAAATAGTAATGCCAATAATAGAGACGCAAGCTTGAGACTTCAAGTCAAACTTATCATGCAAACACTTGCTTCTGTCCACGGAAATAGCTTTTTTGACACGCAAGTAACTGACGTCAGTTCCTGCTGCTTGTCTGTGACTGCCATTGGCCGACCTTTTGCCGATGTCGGTGCCTCTGTAACTACCTGTGACCGACGTTGGTCACTCCTAACCGACGCTGGTGTCTGTGTAGACCTGAAGCTGATAATGAATGCTCCTTGGTGAATTTTTTAGCTCCACACCCTAATAATAATTGATTGGTTTCCTTAGGAATGTGTAGATTAGAGTGGTTGAGGTAACTATTATAACCCAAATTTTCACCCTAGAGAGGTCAATCAAAACTTCTCAAATTTGGGATAACATAGAATTATATTTGCATATAATTAGATTACTACAAGATATAGATAATTAGATTATGGTCCAGCTCCCTTGATCTATTTGTTTAGGTTTACACACTAAACTAGACTAATCACTTATTAGGGTGAAAAGGGAAGAAGGAAAAATGAAAGTAACCTATACTAATGGAGGTGATACACTAAGGATATCTCTAAAAACATACTTGAAATTTTCATTATGAAGGCAAATTACTAAAATTAATCGCAATTCAAGGTTATTATAATAAATGTGTTTCTACATGGAGGTAGATTGACATGTATTTCCAAAGGTGAGTGAATAGGATGTTTAATCTCAAACACTACTAATATTATTCACATTGAAAATACACATTAACAAACATTTACACTTCATGAGACCTATTAGAAGATATACTACTTACACAATGCATACAAGAGAAAAATGGAAGCAAGGAGAAATAATCATCACTTTTCATCCAAATGCACTACTTTAAATACTTAAGAAATAATTTTAGAGACTAAACTATCTTAATACCTTTATTCAAATGCAAAACAAGATTTAAAACTAATAGGGATTCACTATACCAATTTTGGACTATTTATAATGCCAAAATGGCTTCAAAATATAGAGCAATAGGAGAAGACAGAGAAGGAGCAGCATTAGAGAGTCACCATTCCAAGTGTTAATTCTTGAAGACTAGTTACAATGCAAAAAAATGAGTTATAAAATTGACCATGAAGATCTCTTGAATAAGTGTCAATCTAAAATATGACATTCTTCTGAAGTTGGAGTAGGGACACTTGATTATCCTTCTTGAAACTACTTTCTTAATGAGGAGTCCACTTAACTATCTATAACTTCCTTAGAAGTCATTGACACATATGTATTAACTTTATCACGTGGTAAAATGATTGGTGCAGGTCATTATGCACCCTTCTAATTGATGATCTTATCCTTGCCACTTATTATTCACTTTGTTGCAGCTGCTCACTGGACCTCTAGTCCTAAACTCTCACACTTATCACTAGGGTGACCTATATATGCTCAAGAGAGTTCATTACATAGATATGAGACACATAATTAGAACCTCTTTATCTTCTATTCTATCATATAGACCTCAAGAATATTCAATATCACAATTCTCATCGCTAATTTGGTAGTCACCTTGATTGTCATTATTCTATCCTAGACTGCCTGTAAAAAATATCTTATCATAGGAATATTCATATATGACTAAGGTGAAAATGGGAAATAAAGAGTCATAACACATATCCACATAGATTTCACCATATATTTCACCCATCTTTTCCCTTTTGTACCTGCAAATTACCTCAAAATTTGCAAAAAACATAGAATTTGACTCATCCATACAAGTGATATTACAAAATAATTAAATAGAGAGGATCTTTTCTCATCATATTTTCCAAGTAGGTTCAAAACACATTTCAAGAAAATTAACCCTTTCTAGATGTATTTCTCATCATATTTTCCTCATCATGCTATTATGAGTATTTTAGGTCCTTTAGGTTTTTAGCAATGGTTCATAAAGGTTAGGCCCCTAACCTTTGAACCAATTCAACTGGTTTCAAGTTTAAGACCTACCTAAACTATATGGACTAGGAATTTGACTCAAGAGATGGGGTTAGATCGAGTGTTAGTTCAGATGAAATTAAAAAGAAAATAACACACTAAAAAGCATGACATCTCTAGGCCTAGACACTAGGGGGAGCTTAGTAATAAACATACATGTGAAAGTAATAACTAAAACATGAAATAAACCTTCCTTTACCTTCCTTGGAGCTTCCAAATGGTTCATAGAGTGGCTTGATCGACTTGTGTATAAGAGAGTCTTCATCAATGGAATTATTTGGATCCTTTTCTCCTTGGCACCTTTGGCTTGTGATGGCTTTGGCTTGGTTCAACAATTTGGCATAATAACACTAATTATATAAGGCTTTGGAATCATTTGTGCATGTTAAATTTACACTATGCAATCTTTTGGACTCATTTGTGCATGATAACTTTGGCTTGAAATAACTTCAAATTATGAGTGTGAGGCCTCCTATTTATAGATTTTTGTAAATAGTCATAATGAACCTCAACCATCCATATAAAGATGAAGATTTGCGGCTAAGAATACATTAAATTTTGGAGGATAAAATCATTAAATTCCCTCATAAATATTTGGGATAGATAGGCATTAAAGAGGCATGGGAGGGCTTAATCAGATATTTGTTACATTTATGGCTTAGGGATGCCTTTTCAAAAAAATATGTCTCTTGGAGATGCAAAAAATCATAATCAATTTCCAAAAAAAAGTATTCAAAAATATTCATGGAATTCTTAATTAGGCTCATGATTCAAATTAATTAACCTTAAACATGATTTATCAATTTTAGTGCAAATCTTAGCAATTGGTGCACAAATTACTCAAACTAGTCAAAATGTCATATTATTGGTTCAAAATTTGACTAGATTGGAAATAAGATACGATGTTAGATGTGTTGGATCTATTATCCCATTTAGGATGTTGCAATCACAAAATAACAAAGGCATGTGTCTCATGTAATAAATTTGGTAGAAAAGATCAATCCAGAGCACCCAAGTGTGAAATCATCATTTTGACTCAAAATGATCTAATCAAAGTTAGATATTTCATAAAATGCATTGCCTTATTTAGGGATACATTGGCCAAGATTGGCACTTGTATATGACAAGTTCAAAGATTTTATAAATTTTTAGTGTTTTTAGGCTAAATTGTGCATTTTGTTAAAAATTGGTCAAAATCTTGGTTGGAGGTTATTGTTGGCCAATATTATGTGTCTATATTTTCCCCCTATTTGAGAAGGTATTGTAAGCTATAGGAATATTAATTCCTTCTAAAATAATGAAAATGTCATGTATGCCTACCACTTCAATGATAATAGATGAACTGTATGATGTCCCCTTGAAGAAATGATTGGCACAAGTAGGTTGATAAATGGTCCCTAAAAAGAAAGAAGTGAAATGAGGGGACCAAACATATTAAGATTGTGGGATGAGAACAAAATGATTTTCAAAAATTAATAAAAATCACTAAGAATGTAAGTGTGATGGTGTATAATGGTTTGCCCAAAAGTAGTTATAAGCATTATACCTTGATAGTGGCGACATGGTATGATAGCACAATGATTTGATGAAAGGTGATTATAATCATTGAGAAGATAGATCTTCCCTAGTTAAGATAGACAAACAAGATAGCAACATTCCCTATTGGAAAGAGGAAAGTAAATTGGTGATAACACAATGATTTACCTAAAGGTGATTAGAATCATTAAGAAATGTAGGTGGGATAATGTATAATGATTTACCCATAGGTAATTATAATCACTAGACCCCAATTATAGAAAACATGATTTATTGGATGATGATGATAAATTGACACAGAGGGTAATGATGAATTGAAACCACCTGATAGTAGGAAGATGCTCATTTGAATTAATAAAAGTGAAAATTCTTTCATTATTAATTACTCTATTTGGTATATGATTAGGATGTCACTGATGCCAATGATAAGGAGATGTTGATATCACCATTACTAATTATACTTATTGAATATTATTTTTATTATAGCACTATATGGTAGGCATCATGATAAAACACTATGAGGACTGGGCCAAAAGATGCATAAGGAGGGACTCCCATAATCCAATATTCAAGGGGAAATAATGAACCAATGATTAAAACTATGATGATAATGTAAATGTATGAATATGGATGGATTCAAGTATAAGTGTGTAAGGAATAACCCAATGAATGTACATATATTTAATTGAGGTAATAGTGTTGAAAGTAAACAAATAGGCATATAAACAATAAACAAAGAAACAAACCAAAAAATAAAGAACAGTTAGTCCTAATGTTAGTATAAACAACATGATGAATATTTGCCCTAAAAAATAGGTAACAACTCAACAAAAAAATAAGATGAGGGAAAAATAAAAGAAAAGGAATGGGTTAGTTGAGTTATCTCCACATGTGCTAGGCAAGTGGATGTTGCCTACATAGTTATATTGGCATAATATCCAACAAAAACATCAGGCCAAATGTAGTTCTCCTAGGAAATGGGAAGAAAATGACAACTAATGAAAAATAAACATGATAGATGTGATAGAAGAATATGAATGGTCTTGAAAAATCTAAAGTGCATGGGAGAAAAGGCCAAAAATGATGGGGAAACTAAGCGACAAGTGATTTGCTTGTGACTTAATAAGGGTTCCCAGAATCCTTATGGCAAAGATGCGGTCATTATTTTTGGTTTTTCTAATGATTTTAAAAATGTTTTTGATTTTTTTTAATATCTCAACTCAATCAATAATAATGCGATACTAAACATTCTAAGCTCACAAAATGGTGAGAGTGTTTCTTAAGATGCTCACAAAACAATGAGAGCATAGCTTAGGTTGCTCAAAAAATGGTGAGAGTGTGGTTTAGGGTGATTGAGATAACTCAAAAAGTATCATGCACTACCTACATAGTCCCAAGAAGGGACCTCAAGTCATTATAGTTCTTCCTTATAGTGGAGGAATATGACTAGTGTAGCAACCAATAGGCATAGTTGGTATAAAGGCACAATACAACATAAGAATGGCAAGCTAGTATGTAAAAGTATAATAAACAAGTATTATCCATAGTTTTCCCATAGGTGGTTATAACTAAGACATAATGACATATTTTAATGATACTAATTTACCCATAGTTAGTTATAATTAGTAACAAGACTGGTGGAACACTAATTTTCCCATAGGTGGTTATAATCAAGCACACTTGGTATATAAAATGGAACAAGAAATGAAGGATTCAACTGCCAAATTGTTGTCTTACTACTCAAAAATATGGCCTCTATCTAGAATACTTGAAATAATTACTAAAATTGGTCTGAATCCTCTTTATGAAAGTGGCTATGAAACCAATGGAATGGAACCAAGGTTAATGGGCCAGGCAGGGAGTGAGAAATCAACTTGGTTGATGAGAAGGGTATGATAAAATAGATATGCATAGGAAAAAGTGATAAGTTGGTAGGATGACAGGATGGTAAAATTTCATAGTATAAAGAATAAAATTGATAGAATGGTACAATTTGAAATGGTCTTTATAGAGAATACACCAAGTCACTTAAGTGTAGTAGCACTTGAGGTGGATAATGTTCATCAGCTCATCAAGTTCATTTCCATTTGGTGTGGCAAGCCTATATTCTCTTGTTCCATAGTTTGCCATAATGATAAAAAGACCAACCTAGTTGGGTTTAAACTTATCTTTATGCTTGTTTCTAGCCATGGTATTCTTTTGGTTATCTTTAAGGACAAGAACACCAAGTACAAATTCTATATGTTTCATGTACCGATTGTAGTGGCCTCAAATTTGGCTTTGATATCGATGCATTTCTCATCAAGTAACTCTAAATCTTATAGGGGAGCTACTCGATTGTCATTATCATCTAGGACATGCTTCATATAGATGCATAGAGAAGGAAACTCAAAATCAATGGGAAGAATGGCCTCAAAACCATAAACAAGTGAATATGGAGTGGATCCTATGGGTATATGGTGATTAGTATGGTATGACCAAAGGGTGTGGAATCTAAAGGTACTAATCATGACCAACATTATGAAAATATTTTTTATAATGTTGATAATATTATTGTTTGATGCTTCAGCCTATCCATTACCTTGATGGTAATATGTCATAAAAATGTGTTGTGTTATGTTGTATTTATTACATATATTTTTGACATATTTATTCTTAAACAATCCTCCATTATTAGATATAATGTCAAAATGGATACCATAGTGGTAAATGAGATGGTTAGAAATGAACTCAAAAATTTGCTTTCCAGTCATGTAAGTGAGGGGTATAGCTTTAACCCATTTAGTGAAACATTCAGTGGTGGTAAGGATATGTTTATGGTCATAAGATGAGGTGGGATTGATCTTCCCAATGAGGTTAAGTCCCCATGTAAAAAATGGCCATGGTGTCAACATTGGTTTCATAGTTTTGATTGGGGTATGAATTAGATTAGCATGCCATTGACATTTGTCACACTTATTCACAAATGTAGTTACATCTAAATCCATCATGGGCTAATAATATCTAATACATAAGATATTTTTGGATAAGACTACCTTGATTATGTGGGATCCACATACTCCTTTGTGAACTTATCATAATGCTAGTGTAGATTCTACTAAAGTTAAAAAACAAAACAAAGTTCCATAAAAACTACAATGGTAAAGGGTTGATCTGACTAAGGTATAAAAAGTGGTTCAGTGAATGAAGGATTTATATTTATTTTAGGATAGGTTGGATGGTATAATTTGGTCATGGAGGTAGTTGTAAAGGTTTGAGTATCAAATAGAGCTAGGTCCAATAATATCACAAATCATCATGACTTTGAAGGTTCATGAGCTAGTGCTAGTAAATTTTTGATGGGGAACTGATACTCTTTAGCCATGTCTATTTGGTAAAATAATGATCTGATAGTATCCATAGAATTTTTGGTTTAGTTACTTGCCCTTGGTATATGCTCAAAATGAATGTCGATAATTTTCTACTTAAGGGTGTTGACCATAGCCTTTTATGGTACTAGCTTATCATCTATGGTTTGAAAGTGATCTATAACCTGATTGATGATTAAATGAGAATCACCATAAAATTTTATATGAGATAAGTTCTTATATACCACTTATCGAATTCCTACAATAAGTGATTTATATTTGGCCATGTTATTGGTACAAGCAAAGCTGATCTTGAATGTTTTAGGGATTAGATCCCCCTATGGTGTAATAAATAAAAGGATTACCCCCAATCCATGTTTTGTGAATGACCCATAAAGATATAGATTCTCGTGCTTCTCCTCAGGAGGTGTGTCAATTATGGTCATTATGGATTCATTAGGAAATTGGAATGTCAATGGCTTTGTATTAGCAAGGGATGCTTCAACAAGTTGATCTGTAAGAACTTGCCCCTTAATGCATTTTTGGCTAACATAATCGATGTCAAACTCACTAAGAAGCATGATCCATTTGGCCATACAACCTTTTAAATATATTTTAGATGGTAGATACTTAAGCATATCTACTTTTGAAATAACCATGATCTTATTATTTAACATGTAATGATGCAGTTTTTGAGCTACAAAAACCATGGCTAAATAAGATTTTTATATGGGAATATAATTATATTCATAGATGACCAATGTATAGCTTAAGTATTATATGACATGATCTATTATATTATCATCATGTAGTGCCAAAATTACCCCCAGGACATTGTTAGTAGTAGATAGATACAAAAAGAATGGTTTTCTTAGCATAAGAGGCAATAAAATAGGTGGATTCACTAGATAGTCCTTTAGCTACTAAAAATTAGTTTGAAAATGATCAACCTAATTAAATGTGACTCTTTTCTTCATAATATTCATAAAAGGATGGAATTTTTTGACCAATTATGATATGAAGTATCAGATAGACTGGATCTTGCCATGTAAACTATGGAGCTACTTCAAATTAATTGATGGTGATATCTTTGTTATGGCTTAGAATTTGGGTAGATCAACTTCAATGACTCGACAAGACATAATGAATACTATAAAATTTCCTAATGTGACTCTAAAGACACACTTCTTAGGATTAATTTTGACTTTGTACTCATGTAGTCTTTCAAATATTTTACATAGCACAGCTAGATGATCATCCCTAGTCTTTGATTTACCAAGAATTTTGTTGTTATAGTCTTCAATAATGTCATGAATCATATCATGAAATATGATGGTCATGGCTCTTTTATAGGTTTCCCCTACATTATTAAGACCAAATGGCATAACCTAATAATAAAACGTTCCCCATGGAGTGGTGAATGATATTTTGTGTTGGCTTTATGGTGTTATCTTGATTTGGTTATACCCTGAAAAGCCATCCATTAATGAAAGCATATAATAACCTATTTTGGAGTTGACTCTCATGTTAATGTTTGGAAATGGAAAATAATACTTGGGGTAAGGTTTGCTTATATCTCAAAAATTAGTATAAATTATGATTCCTTCTAGCTTTTTGCTAACTGACACAACATTGAAGATCCACTCTGAATAGTCAATTAATCAAATACATCCTACTTCTAAGAGTTTTTCCAAATCTTTCTTCACTAATACAAAAATGCAAGGATGCATCTTACATAGCTTTTATTTTACTGGTTTGGCATCAAGATTCAACATAAGGTGGTGAAAAACTAAGGTGGGGTCCAAACCTAGCATGTAATAATATGCCCATGTAAATATGTCAATAAGTTCCCTCAAAAGGGTTATAAGGACTTCATGCTCCTTTTTAGTAAGGGATGAACCTAGCTTGATCGAATTTGGGTCATCTAGGTACCTACTATTAACTTCTATTGTATCTTCCACTAGAAGGGTTGAACTATCTTTAAAGATAGTGGGCAAAGATTTGAACTGACTAATAACATTAGAGTCCTCTATTAGGATTGGCTCATCAAGATCTCTAAGGCATGATGAATCATAGTCCCCTCATGGGAGATGTGGCCACATAATAAATGTTTTTGGAAAATCCTAAATGATTCGATAAAAGGCTTGTTGTTATTCAAAACTAAACTCAGACTCACAGATAGGTTTAGCATTGGCAATATCTTGAGCTATGCTTGAAGAAGATTGAACACCCCCATCTAATGGTACCTGAAATAGGTTTTCACCACTAGACTGGCCTTTTTATGTACCTTTTCCTTGGTCATAAAGTGCCTCAAAGAGGTTTTCACTTTGGTACCTCAATGTTTTAATTATTTTATTTTGGATAAGGTTGTTCATCTACTCTCCAAAATAGGTTTTAGGATCCAAATTTATTGAGAACCCTAATTTATGGTCCCCTAGTAAAACATTGTCTCTAAGGCCTATAAAATCATATAAAGCCTCATCATTTTAAAACTCATAAATTAACACATTGGATTCTTGTTGGTCCCAATCTATCAATTGGGGATAATATAATGGCAGTGGGTTGTAACAAATGACTAGTCTAAGGGTATAAATGGAATGATGGTTAAATAAGTTGGTCTCATCTAGGTCATCAAAAAATATATGATTAGACTTTGCTTCATTATTGACATCATCATCACTAGTCGATGGTAATGAAACATGATTAAGGTACATGGGACCACCCCTAGGTGGTTTAAATCCAAATCTATAGGGCCCTTTGTATCTAGTCATGGAAACAGCTCAAGTGTTCCTTATTGATTTGGTTTGAGGCCTCCTCCTTCATATTCTTGATTCTTCATGATCCTATTAGGAATAGGATACTTTGAATTATTATAACAATTGTCTTACTTATCATTGTATAAACATGATTTATCTCCTTTGAGAGGGTCCTATTCTAGGCCACATGTTTCTATATATGTTATGTGTTCTAGACTATACTTGTTACCTTTTCCCTTTTGTTTCCATTCTAGAGGAAGTGGCTTGGATTTAGGTCTTCCAAAGGACTTTGGGTTTTATGGAAGGTTTGAAATGTGAAAGGTATCATGGGTCAAATACTCTCTTGGGCCATTAGGTGAGATGGTATAATGATTGGATATCTCAAGTGGTAGTATGTGGAAAAGGGAATCAAGGGTATTAATATCAATGCAATTGTCCTGTAGCAAATCAAGGAGTATTATCTTTCCCTTATCCTACTTGGCCACTATATTCATGCTAAAATGATAGGTATATCTCTTGAACTCAACCTCTAGGTGTTTTTAGTTCTCCTATGGATGTAAATCTCATGTTATACAAAATTCCATCTCTGAATGGGAAAACTTGATATATTGGTTTAATGACAATTGGAATATATGAATTTCATATAACCAAGGTCTACATAAAATCATATTGTATGACAAATCAAGATCTAGCACAAGGCAAAGTGTATCATGAGTTAAGGGCCCAAGGACAACTATTAAATAGATGGTGCCTTATGATTCTTATTATTCATTATCATAAGCTTTGAAGGTTATCATTTCTACTTGAAGATCTACCATGGTGTACCCAAGAATCTTGATGAGATTTAGAGACATTATGTTTAGACCTGATCTATTGTCTATAAGGACACATTTCACTTTGTGCCACGTTATGCAAACTTCAATGTATAAGGGGTTGTTATGCAGTGGCCTTAGGGATGACATATTTCTTTGGTTGAAAGTGACATATTGGGATGGAACTAGGTGTCCAACCAAAGTTTGGAATTTATTAGGGGATATGTCACTTGAAATAGTGGATTACCTAAGGAAATCATTTAGAATGTTTTTGTGGATTGTTAACATATGCAATATATCTAGTATGGAGATATTTGCAGGCATCTTTTATAATTTTACCACAATGTCAAACTTATTTTCTTGGTTAGTGGTAAATTACTTATTTCAAGGTATAATAGTTGGTTGGGTGATGGGTGAAGTGGTATATGGCTATGGGCCTAGGATGGTAATCTTTGACCTTTAAGTTATGATTGCACAATCAAGATTAAACACAAGACCATGATTGCTATTAAATTATAGTGATGGTGGGGGACTAGATAGGATAAGTCTCAGTTATTGGTGCACTTGTCTGTGGTCATGAGGTAATGATGAGTTATTGATAAAGGGTCCAAAATTAGTAATCCCTAATTTTTGGTATGCCTTTATGCATTCCCAAGTCAAGGAAGGATTATCAATGTGAGTTGGTGGATTGACTTTGTTTAGCAAAGGTCTTGATTGATTGGTATTTGGTCTTGGATTAATGGAGATGGTGTTAATGTGACCTCCTACAATATGACCTATAACCCTATTGTAGTCATGTGCAACTACATGGTAGGTTTATTGGTTGTTGCCATTCTGACCTTGGTTTTATCCATTATTTGGACACAAGTGGTTCTATTGTTGGTGATTCTATTAGTTTGGCCTTGGTTGTTGAAAAAAAATTTATTGGTGTTTTACTAGTTTTTGTTACTATTGTTATTGTTATTGCTGCTATGGTTGGTTGTTATGCTGTGGAAAAGGGTTTTGAAAGATTCCAAGGTTTTGATTGGAAATGAAAGCACCACTATCCAATGTTATTTCCCCATTCTCCAACATATTCTGAATTAAATGTTTGATTTTCACATAAGGGTATAAATTATGCCCATTAACCCAATGATATTCATAGAATTCATTTTGGTGGTACCAATTAAGATAAAGAATGCCCTTAGGATAATGTTTGGGTATAGGCTAACTAATCAGATTAGTAGCGGTGATATTATGAAACAAAAATTCAATAGGCTCTCCAAGGTCACTAAAAACATGATGTGTAGGTACCCATTCTCCTTGTAGGAGGGACTTGTAATGGAAAAAGTTGTTGTATTTGTTGTTTCGGCTTGGGCTATTACACTTAATATATTTGTTGAAAAGGTTGCATGTTAGGAATAATTTTTATATGCTACATGGGATGAAAAAATGGTGTTTGTACCATTTGAACATATTTCAACTCTGTTACTCCATTTCTAATAATATTTTTGTTGTGATTGAATTATTTTGGTCTATCATTATTATTGGCCTATGCTAGTTATGACTCTTGTTCTTGGACTTGATGTTGGTTTTGGCCATTTAGTTGATTAGTAATATTGATGATCCCTTTGTTAATAAGGGCTCATTCAATCAACAAACCTTTGTTAATGATCTCTTTAAAGGTATGCACACATTATAGCTCTAGAAGATAGGATACCTCACTATGATTTTGTTGGTAAACATAGTGTCTAATTATTTGTCTAGTAAACTATGAGTAAATTATCTTACAAGGGCTCTCCATCACTATAGATGAATTAAAAAACTTTCACCAAAATTTAATTTTTCCTACATCAAGTCAACAAGTGAAATCTCATGCTCAAAATTATATGAAAAGTGTTGCACATACTTGTCTGAAAGATCATCAAAATTTGACAATAAATTTTTGGGTAACATAAAAATCCACTCCAAGGCTTGTCCTACTAGACTCCTTGGGAATAACAACAAAAGGTATATGCCATTGTCTATCATGAAACAAAGAACTCGATTAAATGAGCCTTTGGTTCACCTTTATCCTTGTATTTGTCAAATTTTGGTGCTTCATAGCCTAGAGGAAATGGTATCTACAATTATTCCATGTTAAATGGATAAGAACACACATCATCTAATTTAAACTTTTTGGTTTATTTCCTAGATTGGATGATAGTAATCACATTTTTCATTTTTTATAATTATTAGGCTAGGAAACTAGAGGGAACATTGGTTTGAGGTGGAATATTGGCCTCAGTAGATGGCTGAGTAGTCACAAGTGGAATGCTTTGACTAGGGTATGATGGAGGTACTTCCTAGGTTATTTTGGTTTGGTTGGGGAATGGACCAAGAACATGTGTGCATGGATTAGGGTTAGATTATTGAAATTACACATATCATGATGCTATATTATAGTTTGGATTGGGTATATAGGCTTGATTTTGAGGATTTTAAGGTTGGGATGGAGGAATATGAGTTTACTATGCCTGATGGGGTTGAATAAGGACCTATTGCTAACTAATAAAACCTTATTATTGAGGGGGGACTTGTAAACCAAGACTTTATTTTGAACTAATGACGTGCTTTGAAAAAAAAGTTAAATGTTGCCTAATTGGTATTTGGGGAACATTAGAACCTCTTTGTTGCATGAATCCTAGTTGGGAATTGGATGCATGTTGGAGATTCATAATTTTTTATTGACCAATAGTTTCATGTTGTTGATTAGATAATATTTGGTTTTGAATTGGTATATTGGTTTGTGAGGAAAGAGGTATGTTTACTACTACCTAACAAGGTGGAACATTGGTTTCCCCATATTGAGGTGGAAATATGTTATGCCTCTATTGCATTAGTATGTTTGGTTATACATGTTGTTATGAAACACTACCCATTACCTATTGGGGAGGAGTAGGATTAGTCACTTCTTTTAAGGCATGACATTGGTTGTTGGTTGGCTACCTAACCCTCTTGGTTGAGTGCTTGAAGAAGTAGATAGTTGAATATTAGTGGTAGTAGTTGGTTGAGATTGGGAAGCAAAAAATCCTACTCCCTTATTTTGAGAACCACTCATAGTATTAACTAAAAGTACACTTATTTTTGGACTAGTTGTTTATGTACTTACACCACTTTGGTTTGGATTGGATATTACTTATACTCTACCATCTACATTTTGATCAGTACTCTATGTAGAAGTAGAAAACACTTCCTTGATAGTGGGCATATAAAACAATAGACACCTAAATCTGGCCATTGATAACCTCCAACCAGGCTTTTGGCTAATTACAACTTAAAATACACAATTTGGCCTAAAAACATTAAAAAACACCAAGTGATGTCAAACTGACATACTTCAGTGCTGATTTTTGCTAGGGTATCCCTAAATGGGGCAATGCAATTTATGGGGCAACTAACTTTGATCAGATCATTCTGAGTCAAAATGCCAATTTTACACCCAAGTGTTATGGATTGCTATTTTCTATCAAATCTCTTACACAAGACATATGCCTTTGTTATTTGTTGTTAGTAGCATCTTAAATGAGTTAATAGATCCAATGCATCTGACATCACCTTCCAATTCCAATCCAATCAAATTTTGGACCAATAACAAGGTATTCTAATTAATTTGAGTAATTTTTGCACAAAGTGCTTAAACATGATTAAGAGCTAATTAACCTAAATCAAGGCATAATTACTAATTCCATGGAAACTTGTTGAAAAAATATTTTTGAAAATGAATATTGAATATCTGCATCATTAGGTGACCTCATTTCTTGGGAAGTCATCCCTGGGCTATAAATGTCACAAATATCAAGAATCATGCCCTCTATGCCTCTTAATTGCCCCTTCTTTCAATGTCATGATGAGTATAATTATAAAATTAATTCCAAAAATTGAATTAATCCTCAACCACACATCACAATCGTAGGATGGATGGTTCAGGTTGATTGTAGACATTCTCAAAAATCTATAAATAGAGAGGCCATGAACATCATTTCTAAGACATGATTATACAAAGTTATAATGCATAATTGATTACAAATCTTCATGAAAACAAGTGTTACCATGCCAAATTTATTCCTAGCCAAGCCAAGCCATAAGCCAAAGGTGTCAAGGAGAGATGGAGGTAGCTAAGATTCTATTTCCAAGGACTTCATGAGCATAAGTTGAGCAAGCCACTACAACAAGCATTTTGGAGCATCCAAGGGAGGTAAAAGAAAGTTTCTTTTGTATTTTAGTTTTGTGTTTTATTCATGTTTGTTAACTAAGCTCTCCCTAGTGTCTAGGCCTAGAGATGTTATTCTAGTTAGTGTGTTTCTTTCATTTTTTTCCCATTTTGAAACTAACCCCATACTAACCATCTTCTCTTGAGTCAAATTCATAGATCCACATATGACATGCCCAATGGGATAAGATGCATCCCACACATGAAGAAGATCATTTTTTAGTTTTAAAATATTTATTTGGACCATTAAAACTCTTGAAAATTGATTTTCTAACTTTATTTTGCCATTTTTTGTTTGCCATGGGTTTACACAGTAACCAACATCAGCTAGTAAGATTAACATCAGTTGGATAGCTTAACTTATATCAGTTAGTAAAACCAACATCAATTGGATACTTATTATAGGTCACATTGGTATAATTGATGTCGGTTAGATAACTATCATTAGTTAGAAAATGTAACCATCATTGGTTATATAACTGATGTCAATCATTATGTTTTTCTTAAAACACAGACCCAAGAGCTCTTTTTTAAAAGTTCATTATTTCAAACTTAAAAGAGCTTCAAGGATATAGGACATGCTAACATATTTTATGCAATACCAATCTTGACATTTGCTAAAGACATGTTTAGATCACATTTGCATGCTTAAAAATCAATGAAGAACCATGTTTTGGTGTTTAAAAAAAAATTAGATGTTTATGGTGAATGTTTTTAAAGTTTGCAACTAAGAACAAGGGGTCAAATGAACACCACCTCATTTTCCATTTGGGCTTAAAAATGAACTCACCTTTTCAAAGATTTTTATGTTTACTTAGTTTTTTAGATTAAATTTGTGTTTGGCAGAAAGAGGGATGTTACATGTATGCTCTTCCATTTGGCCCCTTTAGGGAACCCTTGGAATCTAAAGCACCATTCCTATTGTAAGTAGCCTAGTCCAAGGATTAGAAATAAATTTGTATAAATCACTCCCCAAAAACTTGTCAAAGTTTGGGTGACCTTGAAAACAACCCTAAAGTCTTTCTACTTTCATGCTTTCTTCATTTTATGCAAACTTGGATTGCGAGGGTAATCACCTCCCATGAGTTCTTTAGGAAATATTTGACTTGGGGTTTCATCTCTTGGCATTGAATTCACTTACTCCTTGTGATTTGCACATGATATGCATCTGTATTTGGACATCGCACTACACTGAGTGAATAGTAGGATGTAATGGTTTTTAAAAAGACTATACCTTTTTAAAACTAGTCAATGTTGTGCTCATCCAATTTATGTGCATTTCTTCTGCATCATTTGATGTGAAATTCATTATGTAATTTATTCCCCTAGAATGATTAAAAAACTAGTTAGTTTTAGCCAACCCCATTTTTCCATACCCTTGCTAGGATTTGGATGATTATACTTGGTGTATTTTTGGATCATTTTATCATTTAGTATATTTTGAGACTAAAACTTGTTTGTTTATTCATAAATCCATGTAAAAACCAACTTATCTATATGACGCTCTTTTGTCTAAAGAGGTGTTATGCTGGCCATTTTATGCCACACTTGTGCCTTGAAAGTTTTGCTAAAACTTGTTTGTGTGTGTGTCATTTGAGTTGCAAAGGGTAGTGTTATGATACCCAAATCATTTCAAACCATTGTGCCTTTGAGTCTTTTGAAACATAGCACGGATAACATCATTTGAGCATGCTTACATCATTAGGCTGCTCAATTTATTTTAATACTTATTTCACCTTATGCCAAAAAAACTATTTGTTTCACACCATGTCACATCAACTGTTTAGACCTCATTTATGTGCCATCATGCTATTTGATATTTTATAGCTTATTTGGTCAAATACTAATTTTCAACTTTTGAGTTTATAATTAGCCTTATCAAGTTTGGATTCAAACATTGATTGATTTTTATTTAAGCCTTAATTCATGGAGTTGATACACAAATCTTTCTCTTTTGGGTTGCATAACTTTGGTTAATCGATTAACCAAATTTAAAAACTATTGATGGTTTATTTTTTTATTACCTATCCTTATCATTATTTGTGCCTTTATTTGGGAAACATAGTTTTTCTCCATAGAGCCTTTTGTCTTATGCCTTATGCCAATTGATCATGTTTATGTTTGATTTCATGTGTCGGGTTTATGTCAAAGTTATTTCCAAACTTGTTAGATTAAAACAAATCACATCAACCTTTGTTTCAAGTATATATTTTGAAGCCATTTGGCCAAAAGTCCTAGTATTTGCCTATTTGTTTGAGCCTATATTTTGACTCCACGCTTGGACAAAAGACCTAGTAACTCAACTTTTCCCTTTCCTAGTTTAGATCATGTTTGGAATAATTCGACCTAGACCTTTGACATGATGGTTTTTATTCAAATGCTTGACCTTTTGTGTGTATGACATTTGACATTAGACATTTGATGTTATAATATTTTATTCCAAGTCTAATCACAAACCATTTTGGAGATACAGCTCCACCTTTAGACCACATTGGAGATACAACTCCACCTTTTGACCAAGTTTGACCAAGCTTGAAACATTTGTCCTTTAGACATAATTTTTCAGAGTTTGTATAACTCTAAGCCTTTTTGTTTCAAAGATTTCATCATTTAAGTAGATATGTCTAACTACACTTATGGTGGAGTCACTTACAATTTGACTTATGATAGAATGGCCACACAAAATGACTTTTATGGCTTTAATCAAGACCCCAATGAAGCTAATATGGTTTTTGAGATATCTTTCTGTTTGACTTATATTAATCATTCATGGGAACATAGTCAAAATCCAAATCAAAACCTTGATTGGCATGAAGAGGCTTGTGAGGAAAACTTTAAAGACCCAACTACACATAATGTTGTTTGGAATATGGATCCATACCCTCTTTAAAATAATCAGTACATGGAATGTATTCAAGAACCAACTTAAGATCTAACTCATAACTAAGATGATATGGTTTATGAGGAAGACTTGGATGCTTTAGCTTATGTGAGTAATTAGGCTCCACCACATCATAACATTTATATTCCAAGACCACAATGTCAAACCATTTCTATACCAAGACCTCATCCTTTGGTTTGTGTGAGCAATCAAGCTCCACAATTCCCCTTTATCATTATAAGACAATCCTTTAGCTTGTGCAATAAATCAAACCTCACAACACCCTATCATTACCATCTCAGGACTTTGTCCCTTGGCTCATGAAAGTAATCATGATCCCCAATTCCCTACCATTATCCAACTGCAAGTCATTCCTCATCCAGTACCAATCCTATCCAAACCTCAACCCATCCAATCATTTAAAGACCAAGCTATGTTCAAAACTGGTATTTTTTAGCTCATTGGAAACCAAGGCTAAGAGAACTAACCAATCTGAGATGTTTTTATTGAGCCAACCATTTGTGATAAGTTAGCTTGTGATGAATCACTTATTGATCCTATCCTAGTGGTCAAGGAGTCTCACTCTAACAAGTTAGTCTTTGTTGAGTCACTCTTTAAATATTATAACCACCTTTGGGAAAATAATTGCCTTGACCATGTGATTTTTTTTCTAGATCTTCCTATTGATAAACCAATGTTTGAGGAGTTGTTTCTTGACCTTTTTCCCATCCTATAGAAGTCTCACTTTGAAAAACTAGTTTTTGTGGAGCCCATTATGCCATCATAGGCTATTACTTATCCAATACCAAATATTTAGCAAGACATCATTGTAATAGAATACCCATCAGATGAAGAATCAAAGTTAGAGTCAGGTTCTATTCTTGAAACAACATCAGAATCTAAATCAAAATCAATCTCAACATCAAATTCAAAGTCCCTTGAGTTCAAATCAAATTCAAAAGAAGAATATGTTCATGGCTATTACAACAATGGTTATGTATACATTATAGATTAGTTTGAATACATTTGTGATTCTTCTATAGTTTTTAAGGATGAGTACTTTAGCTTCGACATAAGTTATCCTAGTATATTCTATGAGGATTGTATAGCCTCTCCCCATTCTATTACCATTCCATAAGCCATTACCATCAATCAAAATAGCCATATAGTTGACATTCCATCTCTCACAAGTGTCGATTGGGATCGATAGAATCAAACTTTATTAAACTACATCCATGATGATATAATAGTTGAAGAAGACCAAGGAGGCCAAGACTAAATTCATATAGTAGAACATTCTCCTAGTGAAACATTTTCAAAATCACTAGAAGACAATCAAATTCAAAAGCCAATGTTCATTAGTGAAACTTTCTCAAAGGTGTTATAGGAAAGTTAAGACAACTCCATTGGTGAAAACCTCATTGAGGCACTAATAGCTGGGCACAAAATTTCTTCACTTCTAGATGAAGATAAAATAAAATATCAAATCATAATAGCTTCCTATCTATAGCATAATCATATGGTAGCTACTCTTAGGCTGAAACAACAAAAAAATATGATGGTCCTATTAAGAGAACAAGTCTACAGCCCTACCATATCCAAAGTTATGTTGAATCTGACATCAACAAAATTACATGTGACTAAACATATTGATCTTTATTTATTTCCCAACCATTCTACATTCCATTTCACAATCAGACCTACCATCCATTATTTGTCCTTGTTTACCATCTATAGCCACACTTACCTTTGTAGAGGCTACAAAGATACCTTGTCTCGATGCTTGAAGGAATTAGAATCAATAACCAATGAAGATCATAAAAGCATTTTTGAAAACTAGATCTACATTGAGTTCTTAATAGAGTAATTATTCAGATGAGGTATGGGATATAAATTAACATGATTGAGTATTTTTTTTGAGTCATTTGTTGATTAGGAAGTACATCTCCCCATCAACAAGAACCACATAATCAAAATCCACACCGAGGCTAAAAACATGTACCATGCCATGTTCTTGCCATTGTTACATATCCTTTTGGAATTGTCACATATTTTAGCTATTCACCCTATCACTTGGGTGAAACCCTACTACCATTTAATCCAATCTATCCAACCAATCATTATCCTTAGTAAGACCATACCATCCTATCATTCCATTCATATCTAGACTAAATCTTGTTTTTACTTAACCTACCTACTCTTATTTTGATCTTGGCTACTTTGGTTCTTCCTACACTTTTTGTGAGATGATTCCAATCAAGTTTCAACAATCAATCTGATTTATGTCTATAATAATAGTCTATGAAAGTAGTTTGATAGTTGATCTGGCAAGATATATTTCATCATATCAAGCTTGTTTATGTGAGCCTGATTATAACCAACTATGGGCAAATCAATGTTTCACCAGTCTTGCTACTAATTATAACCACCTATGGGTAAATTATTATCATTGACCTATGACATTTTATCCTAGTTATAACCACATATGGGAAAACTAGGGGAAATACTTGTTTATCATGCATTACCACATCACCTTGTCATTATTGTTTTCATTTTATTGGCCATTTGTTAGATTTGAGAACTTGTTGGGACCTAGTTGGTTTTTTCTCACCTTTTTTGTTGATGGAATTACTATGCCTTGAGGTCATTTTAGGACTATCTGGGTCATGCTTAATTCATGTTGAGGTCACCTTAGTCCCCCTTTCCATATGCTCTCACCATTTTGTGAGCAACCTAAGTCAAATGTTCATGTTGTTTTGTGAGCAAGTATCTTGTCATTATCTAATGAGTTAAGATAACTCAAAATTCCAAAAACATTCATAACCTTTCAAAAAATACCTAAAATATTTGTCCTATCTAAGCCTAGTTAATTATCCTTGATCCTCCTTAATGGGGCATGGCCATTGTTAAGATTCTTTCTTTTGATTTTGTTTTCAGGCTTATGGTTGTTTGTTTCAAGTTGGTTTATTTATTTATTTTTTGTTTGTTTGTTTGCTTGTCTATTTGTTTTCTTTCAACACTATTGCCTTGTCTCAATCTATATGTGTTCATTGGGTGATTCCCTGAGCACATTATTCTTGAGTCTATCCATATTCATACATCAATATTGTCATCATGGTTTTTATCATTGGTGTACTATTTTTTAGTGTTTATTGGATATCAGGAGTCAGTCCTTATGCATATTTTGGCTAAGTCTTCATGGTGTTCTATAATGAAGCCTACCATCATATGCTACAAAAAAAATCAGCTTCAAGAAGGACTACAATCAATGGAACCGTAGAAGTTTCTCCTTATCACCTTGGCAAATCCTTCCATCCCACCCTTGATCAAATCAACCCAATGACCATTCTAGTTGTATCATTGTTAGTCAAGACAAGCATATCCTCATTGACAAGTGAAATTGAATATTTTTTATTGATCAATCTTATTATTTTATTTATCTATTTCATCACTTTACACCCACTCATCTTTAATCTGTATTCTAGGTTATATCCTTTAGTCATGCTTGCTAATCATCCCTAACTGGGGCATAATCATCTTTAGCCAATCTAGGTCCTCTTAATGATTGTAACCACCTATGGGCAAATCATTATTTTGACTTTTATTCCTAATTATAAATTCTTTTGTGTAATTAGTATCCTTTTTACATTAATGCATGCAAGAATTTTCTTGTTTGGATTAATCTCAACTAGAGGTTAATTCCACATTTCTTCTTATTTCTTTTTGAGGGACCATCCATCAACAAATATAATGGCCACTCCCTCAAGGGGACATCATCATAGGCTTACCAAAATGACTTAGATCCTAGTTATTTAGTCATCATTTTCTTCTTAGCATATAGACCATCTCTCATTATTTGAGAAGATGTTATTATGATTATAGCTTGCAATGCCTTTCCAAACAAGGGAAAATTGTAGACACCTAAATCTAGCCACCAATAACCTTCAACCAGGTTTTTGGCCAATTTCCACTTAAAATACATAATTTGGCCTAAAAATACTAAAACACACTAAATGATATGAAATTGACATATTCAAGTGCCAATTTTGGCTAGGGTGTCCCTAAATATGGCAATGCAATTTATGGGCTAGCTAACTTTGATCAAATCATTTTGAGTCGAAATGCCAATTTTGCACTTAGGTGCTCTAGATTGCTCTTTTCTATCAAATATCTTTCATAAGATGTATGCCTTTGTTATTTTTTATTAGTAACATCTTAAATGAGATAACAGATCCAACACATCTGACATCACCTTCCAATTCTAATCCAATCAAATTTGAGTAATTTGTGCACAAAGTTATTAAACATGCTTAAGAGATAATTAACCCAAATCAATTCCTAATTAATAATTCCATGGAAGCTTGTTAAAAAAATATTTTTGGAAATGAATATTGAATATCTGCATCATCAAGTGACCTCATTTCTTCAGAAGACATCCCTAGGCCATAAATGCCATAAATATCAAGATTCATTCCTTCCATGTCTCTTAATTACCCCTTATTCTAATATCATGATGAGAATAATTATAAATTTAATTCCAAAAATAAAATTAATCCTCAACCACACATCTTAATCTTAGGATGGATGGTTCAGGTTGACTCTAGACATTTGCAAAAAACTATAAATAGAGATGCCATGAACATCATTTTTAAGCTATTTTCATAAAAATTTATAATGCACAAATATCTTAAATAAGCCATTGCAACTAGTGTTACCATGTCAAGCCAAGCCACAATCCAAAGGTGCCAAGGAGAGATGGAGGTAGCCAAGCTTCCATTGTCAAGGACGTCATGAGCATAAGGCTGAACAAGCCACACAAAAAGCATTTTAGGGCATCCAAGGAAGGTAAAAGAGGGTTTATTTGTAATTTTAGTTGTGTGTTTTATTCATGTTTGTTAACTAAGTTGTCCCTAGTTTCTAGGCTTAGAGATGTTATGCTAGTTAGTGTGTTTCTTTCATTTTATCTTCATTTTGGAACTAACCCCATACTAGCCATCCTCTCTTGAGTCAAATTCCTAGATCAGTACTCTATGTAGAAGCAAAAAACACTTCCTTAATAGTGGGCATATAAAACAAGTTGTCAACTAAAGTGTTTTGCATGAACAAGTCTACACCCTAATTATCTTGACTAGTCAATTCTATTAGCACTCCTATTGAAGGAACTAAATCTATGAGAGGCTTATTTGACATGGTCATCTAATTAAAATTATGCACTAGGTTTAATTAATTTTGGTATGCTATCTTCATCTATGCAAAGTGATCCTCCATGTGGTCCTTTCCATTGAAAAGAATACTAGGGTCTTGATATACTATTGGGGCTAGAGCTAAAGGATTGCTAGAAGAAGCTTGTTGACTATATAGTATGTTGTGAGGCATTCTTCATAGACTTGGAAAATTATCATGGGGGAAGTATACTGAAAACTTAACCCTGCCTTCTATAGCTCTGACCAAAATCTTATCCTTGTTTTCTAATAAGTTATGCTCAAATAGATAAGGATCATACATGGATGGTGTAGTAACATAGTATAGTTGTTGAAGAAATGTTTCTTTAACTGTAGGTACCACAACTAACTATTACTTTGTTATCTCATGATCTTGATCTAAGTATGGATGTGTGTTAACTAAATAATGAACCAATGAGTCTTTGTTTTGTGACCCTAATTGAGTATTATAAGATGGATAAGAATCTGTCTCATAAGCAACATTGTCTGTATAGGGATCTTGAATCATTTATTATTGTGAAACTACATTACTAGATCTCAAATTATAAATGAGGCCACTATTATTGTAAGAAGACATGTTAGGATCCATATTAAATGATTCATGACCAAAAGGAATAGAGTTCTATAAAATCTAAAAAAGTGATGTCTAAAAAGAGGTTTAAACTTGATCTAACCTACTCAAAAGGATGGATATGTATATCCAAAATTATTGATGCAATGATTTGTGATAAAACAAGCTAACATTAAATTCCCAATGTTACATGTCTCACACAAAAAGGTCAAGTAAATGGATTGTAAATCAAAATTCCAAATTCTATGGTCAAAGTGTTTTAAATAAGTCTAATCTAGGAAAACAAAACTTTCTAGGTCTTTTGTCCAAACACAGTGTCAAAATCTAGGCTCAAGCAAAGGTACATGCTAGGAATTTTGGCCAAATGATGTCAAAATATAGACTTTAAATAAAGATGGGATATTTGATCTGATAAATTTTAAACACTTCTAGCATAAACTAGGTATTTAACTCTTGGACATAAACTTGATCGATAGTTATGAGGTATGAAATAAAAGGAACTTTGGAGATAGTTTATTTTTCTCCAAAATAATGACACCAAACTAGACATTTTTTACCAATAAGCTAGACAAAATTCAATGGCATAACTGCACTAGATAAAGTCTCAAAAAGAAAACTTGAATTGGTTGGAATTTTGGAAAAACTTGGACTCTATGCAAATAGGCCTATGAAACAAGTTTTAAAATAATTTTAATAGAGTAACAATGCAAAAATAATCAAAAGGTGTGAAAAAAAATTATTTGAGACTCTAAAAAAAATGGTTTAACATGATTTTGATAGCGTAACATTACTCTCCTCAACCCAAATCACACACACACACAAAGTTTGACGAATCTCTAAGGCAAAAGTGTTGTATCAAATTAACTCAAGACAAATGGAAAAATATGATGGGTAGTACAAAATTTAGACTAGGACTCAAAGTGTGAGTGATACACAAGATTACTTGAGTCCTACCCAATGATGATATTGATTATGAGTCTAAAAATAACCCTCAATCCAAATTGGAAATTGAACCTAAGTTCCCTCAAGTCTAGTGTAAATGGTGAACCCACTTAACATATCAACATTATGAACTTATAAAAGTGCAATTTCAAATTTAAATTATCAATGGACTCAAGAAAATTGGTTTAAATACTCAAACTAACATCCCAATGAGGGGATCCCAAAATGGAATATATGACGTAAAGTTTATGATAATTTTTTGAACAAGGAAAATGATGATTTTTACTTTGGCAGCATAACGCCTCTTTGTTTAAGAAATGGTAGACATTGTGTTTGGTTATGTAACCCTTTGTTAACAAATAGTTTTGACTCCAAACAAGACCAAGTAATCTAAGACAAAGACAAATCAACTAATTAATCATCTTAAGCCTTAAATTGATAAGGTGTGGTAAAGTGGAGTCAACTAAACTAATAATTTTTCAAACATGTAGATGGATCAAATGCATACAAATTTCACGTCAACATACAAAGAAGTGTATATCATTTAGGTCCATGTCATATATATTGTTATAAAAAAGTCTTTCCCTTTTAACAACCACTATATCTGTCACTTGCTCAGTATAGTGTGATGTCCAACATGCTCAAATGTGCCAGGTTTAACCTATACTAATGAAGATGGTGTAAATACTCAAACTAACATCCCAATGAGGGGATCCCAAAATGGAATATATGACGTAAAGTTTATGATAATTTTTTGAACAAGGAAAATGATGATTTTTACTTTGGCAGCATAACACCTCTTTGTTTAAGAAATGGTAGACATTGTGTTTGGTTATGTAACCCTTTATTAACAAATAGTTTTGACTCCAAACAAGACCAAGTAATCTAAGACAAAGACAAATCAACTAATTAATCATCTTAAGCCTTAAATTGATAAGGTGTGGTAAAGTGGGGTCAACTAAACTAATAATTTTTCAAACATGTAGATGGATCAAATGCATACAAATTTCACGTCAACATACAAAGAAGTGTATATAATTTAGGTCCATGTCATATATATTGTTATAAAAAAGTCTTTCCCTTTTAACAACCACTATATCTGTCACTTGCTCGGTATAGTGTGATGTCCAACATGCTCAAATGTGCCAGGTTTAACCTATACTAATGAAGATGGTTTAAATACTCAAACTAACATCCCAATGAGGGGATCCCAATTTATATACCCCCCATGGAGAGGGGTTGAAGATAATTATAAGAGATGAATTCCCATGTCAATGCTTCTGTATAGAAATTATGGGAGGTAATGAAGTCCACCTCATAAGCCAAGATGCAATGAAAATAAAATTTAAGTAAAAGAGATTTAAGGTTGTTTATAGATCACCCAAGCCATACAAGTCTTGGGGAGAGCCTGTAGACACTAAAAAAATACACAATTTTAGATGTTGAAGTGCCTTGAACCCCTACTTGACTTTGAGGCTAGTTGACCACCTTGTTGACTTAGCCTATTTATCAATTTATTAACTTAACTTTTTAATTCACCCCTTTTTAACCCATTTTCCTCTAGAACCTCAATCATCGATGGTCAACCTAACCATCAATAGTTAGCCTAACTATCAATGGTTAGGTCTTCCAAGCCTACTTTAAAAGTATTACTAGCTATATGAGATAAGCATGGCACATTTAACAACTTCTATTTTGTGATACAAACTAGCTTTAAATCATTGTAATTAAATACTTTATCTTCTACCCAATCAGTAACTTCTACCTACACATTTAATAACTTCGTCCTATAAAAGGAGTGTAGTATAAGGAGAAAAGGAGCCAAAAATCCAACAATCCACATCCAAACTATCTTACATACATGTATTTAGTGTCCCTTCAGTAAGCAAACAACATCAATCGAGACCCAAACATTTATCAAAATCACTTTTGAAGGCCAAAAAACTGTCACTCTGGCAAAATTGCTTCAACCTTCCACCATCAAGCTATAGGTATCTCATGCTTTTTTTCTTTAATTTGTTTCATTTTTAACTTCCCTACCCTATCAGACTCATTAGCATCTTATTTTCTATACCGTAGATCTATAACAGACCTCTATTTGCCCATTTACCCAATCTATAGTCCTTTTTTTATCATTTCTAGAATCACACAAGTAACTGTTGATAGTTAGCTCAATCAAAAATGGTCACCTCAACCGTTGATAGTCACCCAACCATTGATGGTTAGCTCAACCACCAGTGACTCACCCAACCATTGATAGTCACTATGGTAGAAAATAATAGTAAGTTATTTTTACCCCCTTGACCCCAACCAAACCCTATTTTCTATGTTTTTGCCTATTCATAGAGACTTTTCTAATTTTTTGAACCTAACCCCAACTATCTTAGCATGAGTATTGACCCACTTTTGATATATTTAGTAATTTTGTTTAAAAATTAGTTTACTTCAATCGTGAATTGCATGCATTTAATTTTGAGTTATTGAATGTAAGTTATCTTTATTTTCATTTACATAAACTTAATTGTTATAAATAGTGGATTGATATCCTCCTAACAAGCAGACACTTCTTGAATCTAGCTCACGCTAGGCAATCCACTCAACCATCCATCTAATAACCCATTTTTCTAGTATCTTTCTAATCTACAGGTTATTCCTTCCAAGCCAAAGAGCAGTTCTCACCATCATCTGGATCATGTGCATACTTTCTCTAGGTATTCTTCTACACACCCTTTTACTAGTTTCATTACTTACTTCCAAATTAAGAAATGAGTGGAAATTAATTTGAAACATTTTGGCATGCTTGATAAGACCTAGGATCCAATATTATTCTATTATTGTATGCTCATTGAATGAAATATGAGATTTATTTTGAGCTTAAAATAAAAATTTTGCATACATTGATTGCTTGCTTGTTTTAGTTCATTTAGTAACTTAAAGGCAAGGTAATTAATCATAGTTTTCAGTTTTGTTATGAAACACTTATCCAAACCACATAAATAATAAACACATCAAAAACATACTTGAGATAAGGCTCGACTAGGATTTCATCACCTAGTGGTAAACCTTACCCTTTCCTAGTAATCCTACTTAGAGATCATTACCAAGGGGAGAACCAACTCAACTCTCTAGTTGAGTATAAACTCTAAAATTTAGTATATTTTGGCTAAGCACTTGACACCCTTATCACTATAATGTGTGAAGTGAGGGGGTAGGCCCCAATACCAAGCCACATACCGAAGATAAATATAAATTTTATCTCTTGAGTACCTAAATGTAACCTGAAACCAACCTTATATTTTCTCTTTAGTACCTAATCTACCATCCGATTTTCCTCTTCACACTTTCTAAGGCATAATCCAAAAGAGATTCAAAAATAACCCTAGGTTGTTAAATGCACCTTAGTGTATGTCTTATTTCCTTAAGTTATTTTATTTTACTTGCTCTTTGTTTGAGGTGTGAGTTTCATTATTTTACCTCCCATTTCCTCTCATGGTCTTTACTAGATAGTAGTTGAGAAATCATAACAACCAAAAACCACCTTCTTCTTTCTCCTCCATAGAGTATACCTTTGATGTTGAGGGTTCCCTTCATTTTTCTCCCCCTCCTACTAGGCCTCTAATTATTATTGACAGTGATCTAGATTTCACCTCCTTCCTTGATAACAACCCCATGGCTCTTTACCATTACCTAATAACCTTATGTAACCATACCCCTTTTTCTTTAGTTCTTCTTATAGATCCTCCCTATGATATGTCTTCCCATCCTTAAGCGAGTTCTACCTAAACACAACCCTTGCTCACCCAAGCCTCTTATTCTTCCAATATCCCACTTACTACCAATCCCCAAACTCTATCCAACATCCCAACTAGTAACCAAACACCTACTAACCCAACCAATACTGCCAACATTGGATCAACTTTACCTTTTGCTACCTATACTCCTACTATGGGAGTATCTTCTAACCCTACTTCTACCATTCCCCTTAGTTTAACCAACCCACCAACTTCTACCCCACTTCAGAGTTTGGTACTTTCCATACATCAAACCTCCTCCCACCTATTAACACTACAGTTACTACCCACCAACAACCAACTAGCACATTCATATCCCCTACCCAATCTATGTCTATTTTACCATCCACTAGCCCAAACATACCTCTAACCAAACCCATAGCAATCCCCTAATAAGTACCCATGACATCTTACCCATATCTTTCAAATCCAAAAGGATACATAGCACCTTCTACCCAACTATTTATGCTAATCAATCCTTATGGGGCATTATCCCAACCACCTATGACCACAAATCAATATGGGGATTCTTCAACACCCTCTATCACTTATCCATACATTATTTCCACCCAACCTCAACAAAGCTTACCACCTAATTATGTAGCTTCCCAACCTCTAACAGATTTGGTCCAGATGTTAATGGACAAAATGACCAACCTAGAATCATCTATCTTCAAGTCTCATAAACTTTTATTCTATAATAAAATCTATAATGAAACCATCCATCCATCTATTCATATCCATGCTTATCCTACCCAATGGTAATAACCCAAGTTTTCCAATATCTAAGGTAATGAGGACCCCCAACAACATTTGAGAGAATTTTGTCATTCTTGTTATTTGATCACATATGATGATACTCTCCTCCTTTGTACCTTCCCCATGTATTTATCAAGACCAACCCTTGATTGTTATAGTGATCTCACCAAGAACTCCATCTTTTCATTATCCCAACTAGCCTAAATTATTTTAGATCACTTCTCAGTAAATATATCTAAATTTTTTTCTATTACTGACCTATATTCTATTAAGCAATTTGATGATGAATCAATTGCTGTTTTTTATCTAGATGTAAGGTCTTATCAACCAAATTTATTTCTCCTTACCCCAACCTGAGTTGATTGACATTTTCTCTTAGGTTTGTGCTAAACATATTACCCCTACTCTTCAAGTTCAAACTTTTAGAACTTTTGATGAGTCACTCACCATGGCATGTAAACTTAAAAACTGAGCCATTGATGAAGGTAAATTAAAGTTGTGGAACAAGAGTTCTATCTTTAAATCTAATGATCCTCCCTCCACCAAAATTACTAACCAAGATAATCATCCCCATACCAAAGCCAAAACATATGCAATCTCAGTAATCCTAAAAACTGCTCCACCACCAACTGTTAACCAACCTCATTAAACTAATTCTTCCAACCCTACCTACCAACAGAACCAAAACCATAATAGAGCTCCTCTAAAATAATAAAATCCTATAGTGGAGTATTATGGTTCATTTTTGGACAAATTTCTCAAATCTAATCTCATCCAACTTCCACCTATCAAACCACCCTAATAATTTGATGTTTCTCACCCCATTCTTAGATGGTACAATGAGAATTACCATTGCACCTTTCATTGAGTTATTGGATATGACATAAATATATGCAATACCTTCAAAAGTCTTGTTTAAAGATTAATTACCAATGGAGAACTTGAATTTTATAATCCTAATACACCTCTTAATCATTTCCTTGACATATTTCACAAACCTTTTCCCAATCATGCTCCTTCTACCCATCACCATGAAAATAAATCAAAATCATCTCACTCTCATGAGGCACATACAATCAAAAAATTTATTGGTCAACCCATTGTTGAGTAAATCACTACCTCAACCACTTCTTCCTCCATTTCACTTATGGAAGTAGTGGACTCACCTTCCATTCCTTTGGATACTCAAATGTAAGAATAAACCACTTCTCTCTCTTTGCTTGATGAGACATTAGCTTTATCTACCTCTCCCTTAATGGAAATCCAAAGGAGACAACCTTTTCATTAACTATTTATACTTCTTATACTCCACCCATTGAAGTGGTAGAACTACCTGCCATTCCTTTGAAAACCCAAACAAAGGAAGCAACCATGTTTTTTCCTTCACTTGGGGATACTTCCCCCATCATAGAACCATCCATTCCCTCTTTTAAAACCATCCCATAAGAAAAGGTTATCTCATCCACCCAACCACCAATTTTTGAAGCTCCCATCAAGAATAAGGATAAAGGAACCATTCCCTCTTCTTCACCTAAAGGCTTAATTTTTTAAACCAATGACCAAAGAACCAAACCCATCTACAAGCCCTTTATAGACTAATTCAAAGTCTAGAGTTCATTTCTCAACCCAAATTTGGTAGAGCCATATTTTGGCATTATCTTGGGCTCCCTTACCAAAACAAGTCTAAATCTTCAACCTCACTTGAGTCCACCCTTAAACCCATTCTTACCTCCTCATCCAACACATATTCCACCAAAACCATAATATAACCATCATAACTACCTCTATATAACATTACCAAATCACCTTATTCCTTTCTCACCAAACCTATCAAGAACCTATGAATTCTTCCTACACCTAGTTGAACTCACCCCTCTTTGAAGTTAGACTTAACTCCATCTTGTACACTAAAGAAACCCCCAACCAAAATAGCTAAGAAGGTTGAATTTACAAAACCTCAACCTCGTACTAGACCCATACCACCTCCTTCCCACTTGCCTTCTATCTTAGGACCCCATCTTTCTACCATCCCACTTACCTATTATTTCTCTAGTAAGTCATCCCCCTTTTCTTTGCCTAAACCTGAACCCACTAAATCATCTAGTTCCCCATCATTCTTAACTAAATTATCTACATCTACATTTCCACCTATATCCAACCCATCATCATCTAAATATTTAACCTCTAAATCATTTACCTCTAAATCAATCACGACTAAGCAAACCCAACCACCAACCAAATCCATCCCACCACCTATAACTTCTAAGGTGAAACCTACTTTTAATAAGGATCCCATCCCTAAACCTATATAACCATCACCTCCAAAACTTTTGAATGAATCTTATTCAACAATCCTAAAAATTTTGTTACAAACATCTTTCATTAGCTTACCACCTATCAAACTATTCTACCGTTCTAATACTAAACCCTCTTGGTTCAATGATCACTTGATCTATGCATACTCTAGGGAACTAAGACATGACATAGAGAACTACAAAGCTCTCTAAGCACTTGTTCATAGCCTATATTATGAGGTTGATATTTTATTTAATGAGACTCTCTTACCCCTATTACCAATACAACCATTAACTCAACTTATCCAACATTTACCTACTCTATCTCTCTCACCCAAAAGTGAAGAGGAGGAACCAAAGCAACCATCAAAGCTGGTAAATCCCCCCATTCACACTATTCATATGGTTACCCAATCTCAATCCCAATAGAAGTATATGGAAAAATAAAAAGTTTCCATTCCTTAGACATACCTTTCAACCCCTAATCCTTCTAACCAAACCTATAAACCTAAACCTTTACCCTCACCTTCAAAACCACCAAAACCCAAAGTGTCTATTATAAGACCCTCTCCCTCCAACCCTTCTGAATCTATCCAGCATATTATGTTGAAACAAAATCACCAAATACTATTAAATATGAGCCTTTATAAACTAATCAACACCTCACCTCACCATCATCAAGCACTAATATAAGCTCTACAATTTATAGAGGTTCAACTAGATGATCCTCAACCTCTTGCACCCTTTGTGGGAGCCCTCTAGCTTTCTACCTTCATTACCTTTTAGGATTCAAAAATACCTCTTGTTCATATCATGAATCTCAATCCTCCCCTCTTCATTACTGTGTACATCAATAAAAATTGGATCAAAAGGGTAATGATTGATGGAGGAGCTAGAATCAACATTATCTACTCCCATGCTTATGACTAGCTTCAGCTGCCCAAGAACATCATGCCAAAAAGAACAATGGTTCTTTGCTCCTTTAATGATACCACAACCACTACCTTGGGGATAATGGTCCTCCATATCCACTTGGGACCTTACACCATTCCTAAATTATTTTATGTTATAAAGGGCAAGTTTTAATAAAATGTGTTACTCAGATGCCCTTGGATCCATGCTATGAGTTGTGTCCCTTCTACCTTATATCAATGTGTTAAATTTGAACACGTGGCTCAATTTTTCACCATCAAATCTGATCCTAGTTTATTTTTTTCTTGAAATATTACATATTATCCTAATTATGTTTTTATTCCTCCCTCATCCACTTCACAATCAACTAATAAAAACACTACATCACCACTATCTAAAACCCATAACAGTCCCACTCAAAACAATGATGAAACTTTAGCTAGTTCATGTATTCCTTCTTCATAGATTCCCAAATAGGACCCCTTGGAACCCACATTATAATGTATCACACTTGGAGATTATCATCTTTTAGTCTTATATGTTTTCCCTACTCCATAATAGTATGGGAACCTAAAGCATGACCCTTCCTATGATCCCAACATCAGAACCATCATCCATTTTGGTCTCCCCAATAATATTATTGGGATCCATAATCTATTTTGGTCTCCCCAAAAATAAAATAAATTTCATCCATGTGGGACTTGATCAGCCAATTATCGCTCCCACTACTATCTTTTCCATCTGACCATTCACCTCCAACTTCTCTTATCTCAACAAACCAGCCTTTGCCAAAGCTTACCTTTACATGTGAGCTTGGAAGGGTTTTAGTCTTGACATTTATAAATAGGGACCTCATGAGATACCCATAATCAAAACCCAAAAACCTCATGATTTATTCATCCTTGGGTTCATACTACCAGAAGAACCCACCTCACCGAAACCATCACCACCATTGAAGAGGATGTTCCCTTTTCACCAATACCATCTCCCTCAAAATATAAAGACTTTAATATCATCCTATATAGATTTTTTTATTAATACCATTATTTTTGGCCCCCTGACTTATCAAAAGGATGGCCAAACTAAAACCCTTCCTCTCATCCATCCTAAAATTATAGAGTGAGACTCTCTTACCATCAACACCATCTGACATCAAGATGATGATTATATTCTCACCTATCTCAGTGTGGAGATTATTCTATCCATAAATCCCTTCTTCCTAAGAACCAAACCATGTTTAATAAATATACCATCAATGTGAAATTGGGTACTCAGGATAACCCCCATATTGTTAAGATTGACTAATCCTTGAATTCCATAGAGCAACAAGATTACCCTTCTTTCCTTCGTGACTATAGCATAGTATTTCTTGGTCTTATTAGGATATGCCTAGAATTGACCCTTATATTTCCCTCCACAACATTATGACTCATCTTGAGATTAAGCCAGTGTAGCAAAAGCTTCATAGGATACATCCTCACATAACCCTTTTGGTCAAAGAAAAACTTTAGTATCTCTTATTTGTTGACTTCATCCAACCCATTAATTATCCACGATGGGTTTCTAACATTTTTCCCATTACCAAATACATAGGGGTACTTCACCTCTACATCAAATTTCATGACATAAACCTTTGTTTCCCAAAGGATGACTTTCCTTTTCTGAATATTGACCAATTTGTTGATCTTATAGCTAGCCATGAGATGTCATCTTTCATGGACTGCTTTTTGAAATATAATCAGATCTTGATTTTCCCCAAAATATAAACATAAAACTTCCTTTATTACCCCATGGGGGACCTTCTATTATAGGGTCATTCCATTTGGTATGAAAAATGTTAGAGTAACCTATCAGTGTGCCATGATGTACATTTTTCATGATCTCATTCATAAAATTGTAAAGGACTATGTAGACAATCTCCTTAGGAAATATAAACACCATAAAGATCACCTAGCTATTCTCAAAATAATCTTTGACTGACTAATCTATTATCATGTTAGGTTTAACCCTAGGAACTAAATTTTTGGGGTCTTATCAAGAAAACTTCTAGGTTTTATTATCTCTCTTTGAAGAATCAAAATAGACCCCACCAAAGTTAGATCAATCTTGGAGATGCCTCCTCCTACTAACATTAAGCAACTTTGAAACCTATAGGGGAAGCTCCAATCCATCCATCATTTCATCTCCCAGTTATTAGATAGATGTCAACCCTTTCACCATCTCCTCCAAAAAGACATTTCTTTTAAATGGACCAAGGGTTGTTAACAATATTTTGACTCAATCAAGGAGTACCTTCTCTCTCCACCTATCCTCATCCTTCCTAGGGAAGACCAACACTTCTACCTTTTATATATCTACCATGAACCATTCCTTAGGGGTGATGCTCACTCATCATGATGAATAAAATAAAGAGAAAGCTATCTATTACATTATCTACATGCTTATATAGTATGAAAATTGATATGCTCATCCTAAGAAACTTTTCCTCACCTTAGTTTTTGTGGCCTCTAAACTCTATCATTACCTTCTTAAGCACAAAACCCATGTCATCATTAACACTGACTGACTCAAATACATGCACTCTAAACTGTACCAAAACTAGCATATGGCTATGTGATTTATACTCCTAGTTGAATTTGATATTGAGTTCCTTTATCAAAAATCCATTAAATGATAAGTGATTTCTGATTAATTAGACAAATCTCCTCTATTGGAAAATCAACTGCTTCCTCTTGCTTTTCTTGACAAGTCCATCGTAACTCTTTCTCAGGAAGAACCCACTTACCAAATGACCATGTTTTTTGATGGATCTAAATGCCAACATTATGGGGGTGATAGATTTATTATCATTACCCTTAATATTTAACCTCTTCCCCTTTCCATTAAACTTGATTTCTAATGCACCAACAATGTGGTTGAGTATAAATCCCTGGTCATAGGTCTCCAAACCATGCTAGCTTTGGGAGTCAAAACAATTAGTATCTATGGTGATTCCCAAATTATGATAAACTAGGTCAATGGATCTTATCAATGTAAAAATTATTTCCTATTGAAGTACAAATATCTCATAGACATTTTCTTAGCATCATTTGATTATTACCTTATCCAACTAGTTCATCGATATACCAATAAATTCATGGACATGATGGCTTCCCTTACTTCCCAAATCCCATCTCAAACTACCAAATTTAAACTATGTGTCACCATCCATCAATTTATCACACCATCATGTATAAATTCTAACCTTTCTACCATTTTTAGTGTGAAATCATCTTCTTCTAACATTTGGTATGAGTAAACTTTTAACTACCTTAACCTCGACATTATTCCTCCCAACCTTTCAAAGAATGACCAAATAGATTTTGTTCAGAGTACCTCTTATTACACCATACTAAGGGTGATCCTTTACAAATATGGATTAGATAGTCTCCATCTCTATTGCCTTCATAGTCATGAAGCTTCATATGTTATTAATGAAACACATGACAGAATCTATGGGGAACATTTTAGTGGCCTAGCCATTGATAAATGTATCATTCATCTTGGATATTATTAACCTACCCTCAATCAAGATTTTTATGATCATGTAAAGAAGTGTGTCAAATTTCAACAACACACTAATCTGCATCATGCACCTACCTATGGCCTTCAAGTATACAAATATTATTGACCCTTCTCACAATAGGGTCTCTATCTAACTAGGTAAATCAACCCTCATTCTTCACAATGGCATCAATCTATCATTACCACTACCAGATATTTCACCAAATGGGTGGAATCTATCCCTCTTATCTTTATCAAATCTAAAAATATTATCGATTTCATCAATCACCATATCATCTACCACTTCAATGTCCCACATAAGATCATCACTGATAATGATAAATCTTTTAAAAACATAAAAGCCCAAGCTCTCTATGATAATTTTGGCATCAAATTAAGATTTTCCTAACCTTATCATGCACAAGGAAATGGATAGGTAGAACCCTCTAACAAAATTCTCAACAAAATGCTGACCAAAGTAGTAAGTGCTTTCGATCAAGATTTGTAATTGCATATCCCATTCACTTTATGTTCCTATCACACTAGAATTTAAATATTTATGGGTGCTACCCCTTTCTCTATCATCTTTAGAGCAAAGGAAATCTTGAATTTTGAAGTCCATATTCCTTCTCTATGCATATCTTTGCATGACATCCTCTTTGAGAGTGATTATCATTAAGAATGTCTTGCATGACTTGAATTCCTTGATGAACATTGCCTAATAGAGCTTCACCATCTTTGTGTCTATCAATAACAAATCAATCACACTTACAATAAACATCTGAGAGAGAGAGAGAAAGAATTAAATATCAGAGACCTTATTCTTAAATAAAACCAACATGTAATTGATATGGAAAAAAAACAAAAAAGGTAAGTTTACTTTCAATTGGTTTGGACCCTACATCATAACTCATAAGTATGGATCAGGGGCTTATCATTTTTCTTCTCTCAAAGGTAAACTAGAACTTGAGCCTCTCAATGCTTTGTGTCTACATCCTTTCTATTGTTAAAATAAGGATTGAACTTACCTTTATGTCTAAATTAAGCTCATCCCTTGGTTTATGATATTTTCACTCCCCTTCACCTACCTATCCCTATTCCTTATGGGGACAATTGATTACAACATAGGACCATGTGATTATCCATCATAGTTATAGCTTAATCATAGGCATGGATATCATGGTTCTACCCATGTCATGATTCTCTTAGATACTTTTCATCACTTATTAGATGGAATCACATGATCAATTGTCTCTCAAACCACTTTCCCTCATTTACCATCATTGGCCTTTTGTGTTAAAAGTCTTTCTTCCATAAAGGTAGACCTCTAAGCCTAAATAGACTTGTCTATGTCTAAAACTAGAACTCAAAATCAATTTGGGATACCAAAATATCACTTGGGTCCATATCTCTAGCATTGTAAACTAATCTTTTGAAGGACAACTACCTAAGAACTACATTACATAAAGATAGATAGTTCCCTTGAAGGACAACTATATAAATCCAACTTTAGACCACTCCCTTGAAGGATGGCTAAGACAAATTTGTCAACGTAATCATTTGAAACTGCCCACATTGATCAAATTCACCCATTTTATCCAAAACAACAAAAGATGAAAAAGTGTGGCCCTATATTAAAATCAAACCGAGTTATCCCAAAAGGGCCACAATCAACTCTTACATATGGCATTAGTAGGCTTTTCTCATCGATCATTCTACACATTATATGAGGCATGGAATTGTCTATTAGGGTTCTTCAGTCATCTAGATAAGGGGCAAGATAACCCACATTAGGTTCCCATATTACCCATTTCCCATTCAACCATCTACCTATCACCTATTCTCCCTTCTTAAACTTTCTAAAATAAAGGGGATATGAGCTTACTTGACACAAGGTGATCATGATACCTTATTTTTTAATAAAAACATACTCATGTGAAGCATTCAAAAGACTTACTTTCATTAATCCATTATGACTTCAATTTTTTTAAATCCTTACCAATGAACACATCATGCCTTTCTTACCTTTTTATTATTAGTTAATGAAGACATGTGTCTCATGATTATTTTATCTTTTAATAAGCATTTAGTTTGTTACCTATACAATATTTATCTGTCTTCATCCCAATAACATATATCATATCCAAACTTTCAAAACATCATTTTCATCACAACACTAATCCATATGCCTCACAACATCATACGCTATATCCCATCTATGTACCCAAATATCAAATGCATCATTAACCACATCATCACAATAAATAATCAAAACCATTACATTTATCATCATGCATAAACACATCATCCCTCATATCTACACAAAACATCACCTAAAACTATCAAAATATCAAATTCAAACATGTAATCACAAAAATAGATTTTAATTCATCCATAATTTGTACCTTTTATGACATCCTACCTATCAAAACACAAGACAAAACATATTTTCCATTTCCCATATACCTCCTAAACCATTATCATTAATCCACATCATAACTAAACAATGTCATAACCATGTCAAACTATAAACAATGTCATCATTCTCTCTACTATCAACATGTATCCATCAAATAATCTATCTAAAACATAAAGAAACCATAATCATATATACTTAAAATCATCTATCTCATATCTATCATCACATCATGAACAACATCATTCTATGACAAAACTCAAAATCAATCTTTTATCATACAAATATCATATCCATCTAATAAATAAAACATCTACATCTATGGGTAACCTCATTCATAGTATAATCAAATCAATAATCACATATCTAAAATCATACATACCTAAGCTCATGTCGTCACCTCATCATACTCATAATTATATCTACCTTATCCATTATCATAATACATCATATCCATCACATGAACAACACATGAAAAACAACAATCAATCTACATAACCTCTCATGAATAAGAGTCCTCATATCATCATCATAATACAACAATACATCATAATCATTAACATCATAAACAATTATAAACATAAAAAGATAATCATCATGTCATATATATAATCAAATGTCATCATAAACATCCACATAATCAAATTTCATTAATATCATCGACATAATTAACACATAATCATCATATACATAATCATCTAAGTCATATATGTTAGTGAACTATACATTATAATATAAGAAATACATGACATAATGTGTCTCTCTCGCTCATATACATCTCACGTCATTGACACATATGTTGAAATAAAAAAACACATCAATATCAATAAACCTAAACAAATCAAGCCCTTAGGGCACTGGAACCATCTGCACCTACACCTACACCTGCACCTATACCTACACTATCATTTGCTAGTGGCCCCCATCATATCCTTGCCTACCCTAATATTGAGGCCCTCTATCTTGGAGTAGCTATAGATGGACCCCCTACCAAGATAGTCCTATACTCTCCATATCTCATCTCTAATGGCAAATATGCTAGCACTATCACCTCATAATATCTTAGCTTCTTAATGGTGGCTAAGTATTGTTTCCTCAAAACTATGTCAGGTGGTCCTCCTACTACTGCTATGGTCACTCCTACCTTCTATCTTAGTGAATCTCTCTCTTGTGTCACTAAGCCAAGAGAGATCTTCACTTGATCTTGATTTCTAGTTAGGGTGGTTATCTAACCCTATAAAGTGGTCACTTATTCCTATAATTTGGTAATCTAGGCATGTGCCACTACTAATGCCACTATCTCCTATCCATCCTATGTTGGTACCATAGTAGCATCCACATTCTTGGGTTTTTGACCTCAATCACCACATCCAAAATTGGTCATTACATATCAAGCCTAATACCACACTATATACCCATCTAAAATACATGTATCATCAATGGAAGCTCTCGCTAGCAGCTTCTCATAGTCCAAAATGACATCCTATAGTTGTAGCTCTAGGAGATAGAACTTGGTGTCCTCCCTCATATATGTCAGGACATCTAGTGGGATCCCTTGAATCAATCCAAAATATCTCTACACTCACTCAAATAGGATAAGCTCCATCTCCCCATCCTCTCTCCCATAAATCTAGTGCTAGCTCTATAAGGATAATGTGTGGTAGTTATACCTAGGCCACCTAGACCATCCTACATATGGACTCTATACTATATCACCTACCACCAACCCCTCCAAGGTATCCTTGAACCACTTAATGTTTCAACCACCACCACTAGCACTTGTAAATGGATAGTTGCCTCTCCATTTCATAAAACTATTTGGAAATGGATCTTGGAGAAATCAATCCCAAGGCATCTAACACTTAGTTCAAAACCCTACCTAAATCTTTTACCACTAACTATAATACACCTTAAATAACAACCAATTATACTATGCTATCAATTTCAAGATAACTCCTACCTCATTCTATGATTATTGACATGGTTGAAGCAATCTTACCACCACCTGGTTGCATCCTTATCCATAATCCATCAAATCACCACTTAGTCAACCTCACACATGCAATCACCTAATTGATCAACTCCACCTTAACATTCTAACGTAAGATGACAAAACACATAAACCACTCAAAGCACAACTCACCAAAAGTCAAATGGTAAAAATGAAGTTATGTTTTACTTTTGACCTTTTGTATTTAGGGTTTCTTCTTAACCATCGATGGTTAGGGTGATAGTTGATGGTTGACCTAGGGGAAAACCCTAATCATAAATGATTAGGATCCACCAACTTCTTTTGAATAATTTTAAGTGCACTCTACCTAGATTTTGGGAGATCACCTACTATCCACCAAAAATAATTAGACCTATCAAAAATTATCTTTCTCCAGCCAACCCATCTGACCATGTCTACCTTGATGTTGGCCATTTTGACCTAAACATTCACATGTTTTTCAATGACCTTACCTTTATCATTTTGATCACACTGACCAACCTTACCATGTTAAACATTTAAAATTTTCACTAGCTCATGCATGACCATACCATTTATGTTGTTTCATGGGAGTAATTCCTACCTTGGATACCTATGAACAACATAGACCCTATCTAGATGATTTAATAAGAATGAATTGATTAACTATGACCAATATTGTGCATTGGTTACCCTGTCATATGTCTCCCTAAATCCTAACCTTATTTTTATCAACATTGGTAACTTTAGTCTCTACATGATCTTGATTATCATACTTAATCAGATTTTGTGTGCATGTTTAAGTTTCAAATTCCCAAGCCATTTTTTTTCACTCACTTTGTGATTACCCATTTCCCATTTATCAAACCCTGACCTAATTTTATTTTCACTCCATCAGCTCATGGTTTGAGGGGGAACACCTCCTCCCATTCTTGGGGAAATTAGACCTTGACCAACAATATATTTTTATTTTTCACCTTGTTAATCCAAAACCACATAACAAAAAAGGGGAAAATGTAGACACTAAAAAACTACATAGTTTTATATGTCAAAGTGCCTTAACCCCCTACCCAACTTTGAGGCTAGTTGACCAACTAGTTGACTTAGACCATTTATAAATTTTCTAAATTAACTTTTTAATTCACCCCTTTTTAACTGATTTTCCTCTAGAACCTCAACCACTGATGGTCAGCCTAACCATTGATGATTAACTTGACTATCAATAGTTAGGTCTTCCAAACCTGCTTTAAAAGCATTACCATCTATACAAAATAAGCATAACCCATTTACCAACTCCTATTTTTTGATGTAAAATAGCTTTAAAGAATCATAATTAGTAACTTTCTCTTATACCTAATTAGTAACTTCCTCCTACACATTTAGTAACTTCATCATATAAAAGAAGATAAGCATAAGGATAAAAAGAGCCAAACATCCAACAATCCACATCCAAGCTATCTTGCATATAGGGATCCAATGTCCCTTTAGCAAGTAAACAAAATTAATAAAGACCTAAACCTCTATCAAAATCACTTTTGAAGGCCAAAGTACTATCACTCTAGCCAACTTACTTTAGCCTTCTACCATATTCATGCTTATTTTTTTTGGCTTGTTTCATTTCTAACCTCCGTACCCTATTAGACTCATCAATATCTTATTTTCCATCCTCCAAATCCATAATATACCTTTATTTTCTCGATTACCCAATCTATAGTCCCTTTTTTATCATTTCTAGAATCATATAGGCAACCATCGATGGTTATCTCAACTATTGATGGTCACCTCAACTGTCAACATTCATCCAACCACTGATGGTTAGATCAACCATTGATAGTTCACCCAAAAATCAGTGATCACTATAGTAGAAAATAACAAGTTATTTTCACCCCCTTGACCCCAACCAAACCCTATTTTCTATGTTCTTGCCTATTCATAAATTTTTTTTTAACCTAACCCAAACTAAGTTAGGATGAGTATTGACCCACTTTTACTATATTTAGTCATTTTGTTTAACAAGCAATTTCATTTCATATTGTATAACATGAATTTACTTTCTAATTATTGAATGAAAGTTTTCTTTCTTTTCATTTACATCAAATTAATTGTTATAAATATTGGATTGACAACTTCTTAGAAAGTATATGCTTCTTAGATGTAGCTCACACTAGGCAGTCTACTCAACCATCCATCTAATAACCCATTTTTATAGTGTGTTTATAATCTATGGGTTATTCCTTTTGAGCCAAATAGGATTTTTTACCATCATCTGGATCATGCACACACTTTCAATAGTTATTCTTCCACACACCCTTTTACTAGTTTCATTACTTGCTTCTAACTTAAGAAATGAGCATAAATTAATCTAAAACATAGCCTTCACAACATATCTTTTATGTCTTTGAACTATTAAATTTTCAATGAAGATGGCACTTTTGATCCCAAAAGTTCCCTATAGGGTATGGGAGGAGAGCATACATGCACAACTTCCTCTTTTTTCAAATAAACTAAGTAAGCAAAAAATGATTAACTTGCATAAAATAAAAAAACTTGGAAGTGAGTTCAATTTTAGAGAGCTAAAATAAATTATTTGGTGTTCTTTGGTTCCTTGGCCTTAACTTACAAAAATTTAGAATAAAAAGAAAAAAAATTCAAATAAACATCTAAATGTTTCCTTAAGCACCAAATGAAAGTTCCTAATCCTTTTTAAAAACCCAAAAAGAGGTTAAAAAGACTAGATTAAACTTGTTTTGATCACTTTCTAAGTAGGCTCTACAAGGAAAAATTTAGAGTGTTATTTACCTTTGAATAAAATTTTAAAATGAAACAAGTAACTTTGAAAATTAAACTCTCAAGTTCACATAGTGCAATCCCACAAATCCATGGTCCAATACCACAACTATGCAAAACCATGACTGGTTAGCATAATATCATAAATCATAAGTTTGTCAACATAAATTTATAATATCTCTACTCTAATAGATAATATCTTAACTAATAGAGCAAACCCAGAACTTAGAGAGTGATGGTATTGTCACTTAACCCTAATGATCTAAGCTAACCACTAGTAGTTTAACTACAACACCATCACTCAAACTAATAATATTGCAACTAATGAAATTTTAGTATTACAATATCATGATTTTCAAGTCTCAGTACTACAATATCTCAACTTGAAAAATTATGGTATTATAATATCACTACTATCAAGTAGGATATTGCAATATTGTAACTTAACCTATAGACAGAGAAAATTTTAGTCCAAAAACATAGTTAAGATGCAATATCATGACTGAATGACAAAATCATGACTATGTCAATTATGGGATTATGGTCCAGAGGAAAAAATTGTAAATCCATAGTGATAAAACCATGACTTCTCGGAAAACATGTTTTTACTCAAAATATTTACTCCTTTAACTCCCACACTCGAAGATTTTGCTTTAAAATGATTAGTAGATTACTTGTAGGAGCTATTTGATCAAATTTGTCGAGCTAGGTCCCAACAAGCATGCCATTATGTGAAACAATAATTTGACTTAAGAGAGGGGGTTAGATCAAGTGTTAGTTTAAAATAAAATCAAAATGAAAATAACACACTAACAATCATGACATCTCTATGCCTAGACACTAGGGGGAGATTAGTAACAAACATACATGTGAAAGCAACATATAAAACATGAAATAAACCTTCCTTCACCTTCCTTGGAGTTTCTAAATGGTTCATAGTTTGGCTTTCTTGGATTTGGCATCAAAGCTTCTTCATCAATAGAGTTCTTTAGCTCCTCTTCTTGGCACCTTTGGTTTGTGATAGATTTAGCTTGGTTCAATAACTTGGCATAATAACACTAATTATATGAGGCTTTGGAATCATTTGTTCATGGTAAATTTACACTATCCAATATTTGGACTCATTTGTGCATGATAAATTTGGCTTGAAAGAGCTTCAAATTATGAGTGTAAGGCCTCCTATTTATAGATTTTTGCAAATGATCAGAATGAACTTGAACCATCCATCTCAATATGAAGATGTGTGTCTAAGAGTCCATTAAATTTTAGAGGCTAAACTCAATAAATTCCCTCATAAATATTTGGGATAAAGAGGAATTAAAGAGGCATGGAAGGGCTTAATCAGATATTTATTGTATTTATGGCCTAGGGATGCCTTCCCAAATAAAATATGTCTCTTGGTGATGAAAAACTCATAATAAATTTCAAAAAATAAATATTAAAAAATCTCCATGGAATTCTTAATTAGTCTCATGATTCAAATTAATTAACCTTAAGCATGATTTATCAATTTTGGTGCAAATCTTGGCAATTGGTGCAAAAATTACTCAAACTGGTCAAAATGTTATATTATTGGCTTGAAATTTGACTAGATTAGAAATAGGATGCGATGTTAGATGTGTTGGAACCATTATCCCATTTAGGATATTACAAACACAAAATAATAAAGGCACGTGTCTTGTGTAATAAATTTGGTAAAAAAGAGCAATCCAGAGCACCCAGGTGAGAAATCATCATTTTGACTCGAAATGATCTGATCAAAGTTAGCTATCTCATAAAATGCATTTACCCATTTAGGGATACATTGGCCAAAATTGGCACTTGTATATGACAGGTTCAAAGCTTTTAGCACATTTTAGTGTTTTAAGGACAAATTTGCATTTTAGTATAAATTGGTCAAAATCCTAGTTGGAGGCTATTGGTGGCCAATTTTAGGTCTCTAAAAACTATACCTAAGTGATTGAGACCCCTTCTTGTTCATACAGATGTGAGTGAAAGAAGTTACCTCTTAGGTAGTTGTTTTGGATTTTGAACACCCCTACAATAAATTAAGTCCAAAAATGACCAATCTACATTTTCCTTTTCAAATTGATGAGTATGATCAAATATTCACTCTCACATTAAATATCTTACATTACTTGGGAAAAACACATGGTCATGGGGCTGATATTAGAAGCCTGGGTTCATGTCCAGTTCTAGGACTCACAAGCATAGACTAGGTTTTATGAGTATGTGACCACCTATCAATGGTCATAATGGATGTAGGACCTCTTCAACACTAATATACCTAAAATTAAATCCTAAACATCATACTATATTTACTTAAGACTCTATCATTCATCTTTTCATTATCAATACACTAGGTTTGTAAGTTACATTATTAATGGAGTGTCTTAGGTCTGAGACAAAATAGTGAACACTTCCCCTATTAGTATGACCTAAAGGAGACCATTACATCATTTTTAAACCCATTTTGACACTTATTACCATTTTTAAAGGATTGATAACACTTATAAAGGCCTTAACCCTTCAAATTCTCAAAACTAACTATAGGCCTATCTAGAAGTTGCATTTCTAGATTCAATAAGTTTTAAGAACATTGTCAAACCTTAATCTATTAATCCTTGCCTCTAAATATCATATGTAATTATTAAATTATCACTCTAAGAATGATTTCAACATGTTCATATTAAAATTACACCTCTACATACCAACCAAACCTACATCTTTCATTATCTTAGGCTAGTCCATCTCTTGAGTCAAACTGTAGGTGCTCATTTGGGAAACCAAGGGATTCATGTAGGTGATGATACATGTTTAAAAATTTTAATTCAAAATTTTGGTTCCAAGGTCACTAGGGCCATCTCACACTTGAATGGATTCATTTATTTGTAGAGATCATGCAATCATCCTTCAACTATAAAAACAAGTTGGTAATACTAGAGAAACTTCTAGTAGGAAATTCTCTTTCCAAAGATTCAATAGGCCTAATAATAGTTTTAATAATGATAGTTTCCAAAAAAATAATAATAGTGAACCATATTATAAAAATAATACTATGGATATTAATATTATTAATATTGCTTTGCCTAATTATTGTAGAGTCCATTGTACTACTAATCAAGGTGATATTGATTGAATTGAAAATTTTAAGGCTTTTAAGGCATTTCAATAATAGTTGGACACTTTTGAGGTAGTTCCTAACAAATAAAATGGTGTAGGTACCTCTAGATCCAACCCTGTTGACCAGACCTTCAAGGTTAAAACATTTGATTTCCCCACTTAAGAAGACAACAAGCTTGATGATGTGCCTAAAGAATTTCATACCTTCTAGTAGTTTTAAAAAAAGACATATCCTCTAAGGAATAGAGAATAGGGGTAGCCTTTTACTACTTCTATTCCTCCAAACAACTTTGGTACTCCTATGGATACCACTTCTAACAATAATCCAGAGCCTTCAAAGGGAATTACTCATAAACCTAGTGTTGATGCTTCTAATTCTTCCAATAGGACTAGTTATAATATTGTAGAGAACATGAAGAAAATCAAATCTATTATTACCTTGCATGAATTAACACAAATTATAGAACAAAGAGATCTATTATTGGAGTGCTTGTCTAAGAAGTCTAGCAAAATGTCCAAGATTGATAATGCAAATTTAGCTATGTATAAAGCTAAAATAGAGTCCCCACCCTTTTTACTTACAATCAAAATGTTTGGTAAAAAACTTGCATAACTATTTGTTATATTATTGTGCCTCTACAAATATCATGCCTACAGGTGTTTATAAATAACTATGTTTTACCCCCATTAAGTATGTTAGGGTTTTCACCCAAATAGATAAGTTTAGGGTTAAAGTGGTTTGAGAACTGTTAAATGTCCATATGCAATTGGCTTTTGAGCCAAGGGTCTAGCAATTTATTAGCATCCAAGTGGTAGATATCCCTGATGCATATAGATTTATTTTAAGTAGAGAGTGGACAAAGGCTTTAAATGGATATATTTCCACAAACCATTCACACATATGGCTGCCTTGGAAGGGGGTTCCCAACTAGATCAAAGTTGAAAGGGAGCCAAGGTTGAAACATATGATTACTGAGTATAATTTTGTCAATGAAAGGGTTAACATAATTGATTGTGATTTAGGAGTTTTCACCCTAGAAACTACCAAGGTGTGTGATCCTAATCCCCCTAAGGTTAGACTTAGGTTATGGAAGTTACATTTTGATGGGGCTAGAAGTAAAGTTGGATCTAGAGTGGGCATTGTTCTAACTGACCCTATTGGTAAGACATATCATGCTTCTTATAGGCTCCAATTTCCTTAAACTAATAACCTTGTAGAATATGAAACCCTCATCTTAGGTATATAATTCTCCATAAAAATAAGGTCAAATAACTACTAGTTTATGGTAATTCAAAACTAATAGTAAATCAAGTGAGAAGAAAGTATTAATGCAAGATGTCATACTTCAAGAGGTACAAATTTAGAGTTTGGGATCTAGTGGAATATTTTGATGCCTTCAATATTATTTATATCCTTACAGAAGAAAATAAATCTACTAATTTGTTGACATCTATTACAACTAATCTTATGTCTGACCAAAATTCCCCAAACTTTAGTTTTGAGCTGATACCCTACCTCTTTATCCCAGATAATGTGAACCATCTTTAGGTCTTTAGTGATGACCAACAAATACTAAACTTCATGAATAGCTCAAGGTAATTTGAGGCTCAAATCATTGATTAGGTTGATAAAAATTCATTTATAAAAGGCAAGTTTGATGGCAAATTCATTCAATTGAATGAAAACAAGATCCTTAAATGGATGATTACTTTGGAAAGACTATTTGATCAAGACAAGCTAGCTGAAGCTTATGAGATTCCCAAAGTAAGTGGAAAAGATTAAAATGTTGTTGGTCTAAGACCTCAAGATCAACCTCAACTGGTTAACATTGGAAAGGCCTACACTAATAATGAGAACAAAAGAAATAAGGAGTTGTTGACAAAATAAAAAGATGTTATAGCTTGGTCGTATGATGACTTAAAGATGTCTTATCCAATATTCATCACCCATAATATACCTCTTAAAGAAAATTATAAACCATTTACGTAGAAACAAATACTTTTGAACCCTATCTTGAACCCATGATCTTCAAAGAAGTCAAGAGATTGTTAGATGCTAGAATTGTATTTCCCATTAGGCACTCTACCTGGGTGGCCAATTTGGTGCTAGTTAGAAAGAAGAATGGTAAAATTAGATTGTGTATTAACTATATAAATCTAAATAGGGCATCTGAAAAGGATAATTATCCTCTTCCCTCTCTTGATTGGGTAATACAAATTTTTTTAGGTTCAACCATGATGTCCTTTCTTGATGGTTTTTCAAGATACAACCAAGTGTTAGTAGACAAGGAAGACATAATTAAGACAACTTTCACAACTAAGTGGGTCACCTTTGCATACAAGATAATGCCTTTTGGACTGATAACTATTGGAGACACTCTCCAAAGGGCTAAGGACCAGTTATTTCAAGGCTTAATTGGTAAGTGTATCATAATTTACATGGATGATCTAACTATTTTCTCTAAGAATAGGGAAGACCATTTCATGCATCTACAATAGGTATTTGAAAGGTGTAAAAGGTATGGGATCTCCCTTAATCCTAAGAAGAGCATGTTTTGTGTTACTAAAGTTTAATTGTTAGGCCATGTCATCACTAAAGATAGGATTTCCATAGATCCTGAAAGAGTGGAATCCATATCTAAGATAGAGCCTCCCAATAGTTAAAAAAATTGAAATCATTTTTTGGTAAAATAAACTTTGCAAGAAAATTCATTTGTGGTTTTGCAAAGATTTTCAAACCATTGAATGATATGCTAAATAAGGATGCTAAAGTCTCATGGAATGAGGAGTCCAAGAAGGCCTTTGAGGACATCAAAATTGTAGTAAGTGAGGCTCTAGTATTGATAAGTCCTGAATTTTCAAAGGATTTTTACCTCTACTATTTCTCCTCTGATCACACTATTGTTGTTATTTTAACTCAAAAAATATGAGGATTTGACCATCCAATTACCTTTATGAACACTAATTTGAAAAATGTTGAGTTAAATTATCCATTAATTGATAAACAAGCCTTTTCATTAGTCAAAGATGTCAAGAAATTTAGGCACTACTTTCCTAGGAATATAATGCACGCCATTCTACCAGATGCAACCACTAAGATAATTCTAAGCCAATGTGAACTTGAAGATCAAAGAGGTAAGTGGATATATGTCCTTCAGGAATCTGACATAGAGATGAAAACTATAAAATTGGTAAGATATGAAAGTGGATCAACAATTCTAAGATATTAAATGGTATGACTCTATTATCCACTTAATAATTAATGCTAGTTGTCTACCAGGGCTGATTGGGGAGCAAAAGAGAGCTTTAAGGCTTAAGGCAGCAGATTATCTCATCAAAAATAGAGTCCTCTATTGTAAAAACTTTGAAGGTGTATACTTGAGATGTATTTTCAAGGAAGAAGCTACTAAAGTAAAGAGCACTTTCCATGAGAATTTGGGAAGTGGTCATCCATCAAAAATAAAAACAAATCACAAAATCCTTAGGGGTGGATACTATTGGCCCACCATCTTTAAAGATGCTCATAAGTATGCAAAGGGGTGTAATTCATGTCAGATATTCAGCACTAAGGAGCCAAAGGTAGCAATGCCTCTATAACTAGTCATGATTGATAAACCCTTTGCCTAGTGGGGATTAGACTTTTTAGGGGTAATCAACCCTAACATGTCAAAAGAACACAAGTATGTTTTGACAACTACTAATTATTACATTAGGTAGACTGAAGAAGTAGCCACCAAATAATATAGGATAGAATAAGTTATCAATTTTTTAGAAGAAAGCATATGCACCAGATTTGGGACTCTAGTCCCTTTAGTATGTGATAATGGGTCAGCATTCACATCCATAGAGATGATAGATTGGGCATATAAAAACAATATTATTCTCAAGTTTTCATCTAGCTATTATCCTCAAGGTAATAGATTATTTAAATCAATGAAAAAGAACTTGATGAAATCCATTAAGAAGTCTGTAATAGTCTAACCTAGAATATGGCATAAGCTTCTCAATTATGCCTTTTAGTTAGATAGGTCAAGATTCAAATAGGATCTCAAATCATCCCCCTTCATACTAGTATATGTCCAGGAACCTAAAGTCCCCATCAAAATCAAGCTACCAACCTACAAGTTTATGCAAGAGTATGTGGAGGAAGATCAAGAATTTGTAAATTTAAGGCTACTAGACATTATTTAGATGGAAGATGCATGATAAAAGGATTTTTCTAACTTTAGCAGACACCAAAATATAGTAAAGAGTTGGTTTGACAAGAGATCAAAGGTCAAGGTATTTAAACAAGGAGACTTGTTTCTTCTTTGGGATAAATCATCTGAGCCCAAGGGAAAACATGGTAAGTTCACACCCCTATGGATTAGTCCTTATCATATTTCAGATACACTTGGAGATAACACCTTCAGGCTCAAAGATATACAAGGAAAATAGTTTACACTACCTACCAATGGGTAGTATCTCAAACACTATTTCTTTGTTGCTCCTCCAAGGGTCTTCATGGAGTAAACCTATAAGATGATTAGAGTTAATGTAGGTAGGATAGTTAGTTTCCTTCAAATCTTTCCTTCATGTCCCTTGCTTATACATAAGTATGTATATATCTATTTTCTTCCCTTTTTCTTCCTTCTTTACTACTTTTTGTTGTGTGTTTGTTTTTTGTTACTTTGTTCCATGCTTCCAATAAGTCCTTTTGGATAACCCTCAGCTCAAATTTATTTAGTTTGCTTGAAAATATAGGAGTTTAGAAATTTTGTTATTAACCTCACACATATGATTGACCATAGATTTGATATATGTCTTGATGTTCTTATTTAAAGAAACTAGTAAGGACCCATGATTAGGTTAACATTTCTATGAGACCTCAAACATTGTCTTGACCTGAACCTAGTTTTAATAAGAATTACACATGTTGAAGGAAATTTCAATCTATTAAGTTACATTCATGCTTGCACTTAACAAACATCCTTTCTTGGGGCAAAGGTTGTAACCATAGATTATTATCTAAGTATAAGACACTTGACTAAACATGGCTACCATAGTTCCCAACATTTGTTGAGATCCTAAAAGACCCAAAATAAAAATATATAAAAAAAACAAGAACTTATTACAAAATCAAAAGCTTTTCAAGCAAAGGTAATTCAGGTAATCCCCATTGGGTCTATTAATGCCTGGATGGTAGTGGAGCAAGGCCATGAGTGGAGCCAATGTCATCTTTGTTGGGACTATGGATGCCTAGTTGGTAGTAGAGCAATGCTCAAGCCTCCCCTAAACTAGAAGTATGGTTCTAAATGAATATCTGAACATGCTCCAAGTCAATGTTAATGATTAAAGATATGAAGTCTAGAAGTTGTCCCCTAAATCCCATGGTAAATAGTAAGTGGGACCAAAGAGCACACACAACATGGCTATGTCTTGATGTTTGATCCTAGTTTTTCATGTGCAAGGTTTTTTTTAACCATGGACTAATCTTGATAATGGCATTGATCAAGTAGAATGAATGACCTAGTTATTTATCTAAACTAGAGTCTCTAAGTTCTAACATATTGTTATGTTTCCCCCAAAATTTACCATTTTTTGAGGTCAACATACCCCATTTTTGAAAAATAGGGGCCTTTATGATTACTTTAAATCTTCACAGTGAAAATTTGATAATCTACACTTAATTAGAATATGAAGATCATCAACGCTTGATGAAATTAGCCCATTTTTTCATGTTTTTTCTTTAACCTTGCCTAATGTTGCTATTAGTTGACTTTCATGTCTCAAGTTTAAGGTTTCATGGATCTCCCTTTAATGGATCATGTTGGTATTTTCATAGATTACCTCTATTCAGGATTCACTAGCCTTTTGATTATACAATCATGCAGATGGATTCATGTGTGAAAATCCTACCTCAAAAAACCCTAGCTTAGACCTTTAGTTTAAATTCAAATTTTGTGGGAACATTTTGGATCAACTTTAGACGTAAACTTAGTTTTTATGCCAAGGCTCGATCATGTTTTTAACACAACCCAACCTTAACCTAAAAATCATGCTTGGTCCCCATTTATTTCCCCTTTCCATTCCTTATGTTTTTAACATGGTCTAATGTTTATGTTTGTAGGGTGTTTTATCTTAGCATGGTCCCCTTTGTCATATGTTTATCCTAAAGTCTTAACCATAAGGCCCTTTTCATATTTTTAAATATGAATGAGACCTTAGTATTAAAACTTTAGCTTAATTTCTTAAATTAACCCACATCCTAACTTAAGAACATCACTTCTTTGTAGCTCCAATGGATCTCACTTCATTATGATGAAATGTCCAATAGAGTGTAAAAATCCTAAAGAACGTAAATCTTTGATCCATCAAACCAATCATGTGCATCCATTCAGATTGTGATCAATAGTCCACATTGTTGTTCCCAAAATTGGCCACTCATTTTTGTAGTCAACATGTTAACTATTTTGGTCCTACAAGCCAAAAAAATGGTTTCCTTCCTTCTCAAAAATGTTCTAAGAAATTAAGTTATCAATTATCCAAGTCTTTTTGGCAAAAGGAAATCTCTCATTTTCAAAAGGTTTTTCAGTCGGGAAAATGAACAAGGAACAATTCAAAAAACTTGAAGGAGTTTCCTAAAGAATTGATAAGTAAGGTTCAATGTCAGAGTTCAATTGTACATGGTTCATCGGTGGCGTTCAATGATTTGAAATGAACACCACTGAACCATTGAACCTTTGAACCGTTGAACCATTAAACTCCACTTCAAAATGGTTCAAAGGTTAAAAATAGTTCAAAGGTTCAAAATGATTCGAGCTGAAGGTTTCAATGAAAGGTTCAAACAATTGGTTTAATGATACAAATTGAATTCATAAGAAGACTGAGTGAATGTGACTCTTTGAAAAACAAAAAATATTGAGCCATCAAACCATTGAACCATAGAACTGGTGAACTCTAAAAAGATGTTTCAAGGTTCAAAATGTTTCAAGTGACCAGTGACATCCCCATGGATGTCTAATTCAAGATAATGGAGTAATCAGTGATTTTCAAATAATGTAGACCCAAGGACAAACTCAGTGATCCACTGAGAATAAAGCCAAAGAAGCTATCAAGAGGAGAGAAGATAGAAGAGCTCAGATCACTAAGAAGAGACAAAATGTAGCAAGGAAAAAGGGAATCAAATAGAGAATCTAGAAGCATTGGTAAAAGAGTTATTTCAATGGGTGGAAAAGTCCACTAGGTGGATATCAGAGAGCATAAGCATTTAATGGCGTGGCCTATTTTTCTTCATTTGAGTAAAGATGAGTGGACAGTTATGTAAGTATCATAAAGAGGAGTGGACTTGAATTTTAGAGGATCAAGCAACCCATGATTTGGAGAAGACATTTGATATGAGTTAAATGCCAAAGTCAGGACTGGTAACCTACTCCATCATGGCCCCTACATAGAACTTCCTCTTTCTAATGCATTCAATATAACATGGGCCATTTTGTGAAAACAAGCACCAAAGTCTTTCTTTGGATGTTATATATTGTAATCTCTCATTTTTAGATAAGAGATCTCTCAGTTATTAAAAGCAAAACTCTGCCCAAATTGAAAGGCATTTATGAGACTTTGATCTCAGATTGTTAATCATATTTTATCAGGTGAATGAGATAGCAAGTGACCTTTCAAACTTTGTGTTGAAATAACTTGTGTTATGTAGGAAATTGTTCTTGTGTCTCTTTCTTAAATATAGTCTTATCCATTTGATCAAATAAGCAAAGCAAGTGAAAATAATCTAGAAGATGTCCTAAAGCCAATTGTGGAGACTTTATGCTGCCATAATTGTCTTTAGTTTGTGTGTTTTATATTTCAGCATAAAGGATATTGGAAAAGCTTTGAACTAATTTTATCCTTTGTGATCATATACTCTATTGTAGTTTTCAGTGGAGACTTTGTGTTGCTCTTCATTCTACTATGATATTAGTCCTAAATCAGTAAGAGAAACAACAAAAGACTTTGTGCTTTCATAGGTTTCTTGTGGATCTAGTTACTACCTAGAAAGTTCTCCTGTTGTTTACTGAACATCATTTCTGAAAGAAGAGAATTGCTTTCAGTTATTACACAAAAATTTTCCTTTACCTTGTGAACATCATCTCTAAAAAAAGAGAGATGGATGGTATGATCTCACCTCTGAGTCTATTTTTAGTTTATATTGGTATATTATAGTTTATAGGGAACCTCGCCTTGCTGAGAGGAGAGATTTATCTCATTATGCTATGGTTGATATACCAATTTTGCCTTCAGTTAGTTCATGACAAAATATTCACCCAATAGTTTTTTGGTGACTTTGTTGGGGATGAATGCACAATTTGAACCCTCAAGCTTCAAATTGAAGCATTTCCATTTCTTTTCCCTTCTATACTCTAGTAGATCCACCGTATACATGAATCTAGAGAGCTCAAGGTATTTTTCATCTTGTATTCAAGTTTATGTAGCAAAATAATTTTGAACTTTCTCTCCCATGAGCTTGCCTCTAGTGAACCAGGAGTTTTCCTCCTAATAATGTTAGGTCTCTAATACCAGGTAAAGCTTCTCTTTCCTCTGCTAGCAGAGCTTTGTCTATACATACTCCACAAAGGTTTGTTATCCATCCTTTCAATCATCATATCATGGCATCCCAAGGCCCTTGGGGTAACACCTTTGGCCCCCTAAATCTAAGCCCACCTTTACATGAAATACATTGTAGTTCAAGAAAGAATTTTCCCAAGTTTTATGGTGATGGGAAAGTTCATCCTAATGAGCATATTATAGCTTTCTACATAGCCTATAGTGTGATAGGTGTTAAATATAAAGATATAGTGGTAAGACTATTTCTAGAAACATTACAAGGCACTATCACAAATTGATTTTATCATCTTCAAGATTAGACTATAACTAATTGGAACACTCTCAAGGTGAAGTTTGAGGCTAGGTTTAAACCCGTAGAAGATGCACATGCCTTGTTGGCTCAGCTTACACAAATGAAGAAGGAGCCTCATGAGCCTATACAAGACTTCATTGCTAAATTTGATAAGCTAAGGAATAGGATTCCTACAATTGCTCAGCCAACACCAAAAAATCTTAAGTGCTTTTTCATCAATTCTCAACTTCCTAAAGTAAGTTTTCTATTAAGGTAGGCTAGCCATATAGATCTTTTTGTAGCTTAGATTTTGGCTACCGAGGTCGAAGAAGATCTTATCCTTGCAGGTAAGATAAGAAGAGATCCTGACAAAAATAAATTTTCTTCACTTGCTAAAAATTCTTCTACAAGCACCACTGATCCTATGGTGCAAAAGTTAGAAAATGAGTTGTTAGCTCTAAAAAGGAAAATGGCACAAGGAATGTTTGTTCCTCTTTCTTATCAAGATATACCAAGGAAGACATTCCCTAACCATTCATATCAAAGCAATGCTACCAAGAATCAAGGGCAACCCAAACGCCTTCCTCCTACATATGGGAAGCTTGTTATTGAAGTAACACCAGCTAACTCAACAGTTGGTTATTATGTAGATGAACATGATTTATCTTTCCAACTTGAGTTGGACCAAGAAGATGATGCTAATCTCTTTGCAGAAGGAGAAGAAGAATTAGCTGGCAACTCCAACATTGGTTTTTTGAATTACCAAGATGAAGCTAAAAGAAAGGGAGAAGTGTTTGATGGATCATATGCTATTTTTACTAGGTCCAAAAACCAGTCAACTCAATCGCTAAATAGGGGACTTCACTGCCTTTCCAATCAAAGGACCCAATGATCAATAAGAAATTAAGTACCTCAAACAACCCTGTACCTTCTGCTTCCATTTCTCAGACCAATCCCATACCTAATAAAACCTAGAATGATGGAATTCCTTCCTCTATTTCTAGTTCATTTCAGTTATTTGACATAATTGATCATACTAGGAAGACCAAAATCCAAATGTCTGAGTTTGGATACTTACAAGCCAACCCTGATCAGTTGGATAGGTTGACTGAATGCATCAAAAGCAAAATCATCCCTATAGGACAAGATTTTTTAAAAGTGACTCATGATCCCCCAAAGAACAAAGAAACTCAAAATAATCTTTTCATCACTCCTCTTGTTGCCCTTGGGAAAATAAAACCTTTCTATGTTTCCCTTTTGATTAATGGTCATAAGTTGAGTAACTGTATAATAGACTCCGAAGCCTCTGACAATGTTATGCCTACCAAGGTAGCAGACTCTCTTGGTTTTACCTTAACTAAAACTTTTGGGAGATATTTCTCCATGGAAAACAAGAAAGTGCCACTTTTGGGTCAAATCAAAGATGCCCAATTTGCATTTGCGGCTTTTCTAGATAAGAGGATTAAGGTGATAGTCTTAGTGGTCGATGTTCCAACTTCCTATGGCATTCTACTTGGATGTAATTTTTTTAAGGATGTAGGTGGAGAGATGAATATGGATCTGGCTAAAGCAAGAATACTTGTTAAAGGTGTCATAAAAAAATTGCTTCTTGAGAAAGAGTCAAAATATATTGTCACCCAAACATTAGATCCTGAAGCTCAAATTTTATTTGAATCATCGGGAAAGGGTAACTATTTCCTAACCACTGAAGATTATTTTAGCTCATCAGATGAAGGTTCATTAGGTGACAAATCAGAAAATTTAGATAGAAAATTATAAGAATTGTTAAGGCAAAGTTTAGGCAAAAAATAATCTTCCCTCACTAATGAAGAGAAACCTTTGAGAAGATCAAATTCTAATAATGTTTACATTTTAGAATTTGATGGCAATTGCTCTTCTACCAGTTCTATAGCCAAATTTTTTTTGATATCCCCTCAAGGAGAAATTTTTCCTTATTCATATAAGTTACAATTCAACAATACCAACAACACCATTGAGTATGAATCTTTGTTGCTTGGATTGAAAGTTGCTCATGCTAAAGGTATTAAGACTATTCATGCCTGAGGAGATGTTGAATTGGTGGTTTGTCAGGTAAGAAATTTGTACCAAACCAAAAATGAAAGATTGCGACATTATCACAATATTGTATGGGATTACATTGAAATTTTTGATGGTTTCAATATTTATATTGTGCCAAGAGAATTCAATGATCGTGGAAATTCATTGGCTATCTCCACAACCCTCATGGTTCCCCATAAGGATTTCAAAGGGAACAAGTATACCATTGAGCTAGTCTTTCAACCAAGTATGTCTGATAATGCTAACCATTGGCAGGTGTTTAATGGAGACATTCAAATCATGTGCTTGACTAGACTAGAAGAGAAACAAACCATGGTAGTGGACCATGTTTTTGCACATCAAAATCAGGTAAAGAAACTCTTTGACAAGAGAGCAAGGATTCATGGTTTTTAGATTGGAGATCAAGTCTTGTTGTGGGGCAAGAGGAGAGAAGCAAGAGGATTGCAAAAAAAAATTGATTCCTAATGGAGAGGTCCATTTGCCAATCATCTATTCTAGGGTAAAAATAGTTTTTTACTGATATATCAAGATGTAACACCATTTTCACTACCTCGTAATGGGTAGCATCTAAAGCACTTCAATTCTTGAAGTATCAGATAAGTTCATTTGTAAATTTGTATAGTCTTTATTTGTTTTGTTTTATGTTGTTCATTTCTTTTTTCTAGGCATCTTTCTCTTCTTGGTGGCTTAACTCCATGGCCCAATGGCATGGATAAAGGCACTTAGAGTCTGGATTTTGCTCCCTTTGATCATTTCAAAATACAATCGATGGAAGTTCACCAACTGGAGCCAACTGTTGTTCCCCAAATTAGACACTCATTTTTGTAGTCAACATGTTAACTATTTTGGTCCTGTAAGCCAAAAAAATGGTTTCCTTCCTTCTCAAAAATGTTCTGAGTAGTCAAGTTATCCAATTATACAAGTCTTTTCGACAAAAGTAAATCTCTCATTTTCAAAGGGTTTTTCAGTCAGGAAAATGAACAAGGAATAATTCAAAAGACTTGAAGGCATTTCCTAAAGAATTTATAAGTAAGTTTTAATGTCATATTTTAATTGTACATGGTTCATCAGCAAGGTTTAATGATTTTGAAATGAACACTACTAAAGCATTAAACTGTTGAACCATTAAACCATTAAACTCTGCTTCAAAATGGTTCGAAGGTTCAAAATGGTTCGAGTGGAAGGTTCCAATGAAAGGTTCTAGTGAAAGGTTCAAATATTTGGTTCAACAATACAAATTGAATTCATAAGAAGACTGAGCAAATGTGACTCTTTGAAAAACATAAAATATTGAGCCACCAAACTATTAAACTATTGAACTATTGAACCATTGAACCGATGAACTCTAAAAAGATGGTTCAAGGTTCAAAATGGTTTAAGCAATCGATGATGTTATCGTGGATGTCTAATTCAAGATAATGGAATAACTATTGATTTTCAAATAATGTAGACCCAAGGACAAACTCAATGATCCACTGAGAATAGAGTTAAAGAAGCCAACAGGAGGTGAGAAGATAGCCCTAAGAGATCAGATCACCAAGAAGAGAAAAAATGTAGCAAGGAAAGAGGGAATCAAATAGAGAATCCAGAAGCATTGGTAGAAGAGTTATTCTAGTGGGTGGAATAGTCCACCAGGTGGATATTAGAGAGTGTAAGCATTCAATGGTGTGGCCTATTTTTTTCATTTGAGTAAAGATGAGTGGACAGTCATGTATCATAACGAGGAGTGACCTTGCCTTTTAGAGGATCAAGTAACCCATGATTTAGAAATGATATTTGATATGAGTTAAATGCCAAAGTTAGGACTAGTTACTTTCTCTAGCATGACCCCTGCACATAACTTCCTCTTTCCAATGCATTCAATACAGCATGGGCCATTTTGTGAAAACAAGCACCAAAGTCTTTCTTTGGATGCTATATATTGTAATCTCTCATTTTTGGATAAGAAATCTCTTAGTTATTAGAAGCAAAACTCTACCCAAATTAAAAGGCATTTTTGAGACTTTGAGCTCAGATTGTTAATCATATTTTATCAAGTAAATGAGATAGCAAGTGACCTTTCAAACTTTGTGTTGAAATAACTTGTGTCATGTAGGAAATAGTTCTTGTGTCTCTTTCCTAAATACATTCTTATCTATTTGATCAAATAAGCAGAGAAAGTGAAAATAATCTAGAAGATGTCCTGAAGCTGACTATGGAGAATTTGTGCTACCATAATTTTCTTTAGCTTGTGTGTTTTGCATTTCAACACAAAGGATATTGGAAAGGCTTTGAACTACTTTTATCCTTTGTGATCATATACTCTATTGTATTTTACGTTGGAGACTTTGTGCTGCACTTCATTCTAATATGATATTAGTCCTAAATCAATAAGAGAAGTAATGAAAGACTTTGTGCTTTCATGGGTTTCTTCTATAGCCAATTACTACCCAAAGCTCTCATGTTATTTACTGGACATCATTTTTGAAAGAAGAAAATTGCTTTTAGTTATTACACAGGGATTTTCCTTTACCTTGTGAACATCATCTCTGAAAAAAGAGAGATGGATGGTATGATCTCACCTCTGAGTCTATTTTCAGTTTATATTGGTATATTATAGTTTATAGAGAGCCTCCCCTTGCTGAGAGGAGAGATTTATCTCATTACACTATGGTTGATATACCCATTTTGCCTTCAGTTAGTTGATGACAAAATATTAACCCAACACACACTTTAGTAGGACCAATGATTGGATGGAATGAGATCATACTCAAGTTTAAATGGATCTTATTTTACTATATAGGCTTAAGCTAATCAAATTCAAGTATCTAGATCAAGATCAATGGTTTATGGCTACTTGCATAAAAATGATCCAATTAAACGAATGTGGTGCTTAAATGTCAAAATCTTAGGGAACCCCACAGAGTCACCACATGGTACTCCTGCATTTGATCTTGATAACAAAGGAGCCCTATATTTTAAAATATGGAGTTAGCCTAAGTCTCTATCCTAACATTCATTGCAATTATTTTAAATACAATAAACCTTAGGATAAAGCTTTATGTTATGACCATAACATTTGGAGGGACCTATTTTATTGTGCTTATAAACTTAGGCTTCTCTATTAGTTTAATTTTTATGACATGGTTCCTAATTAACTTGATCTCTTTCATGGTTATAGGAACCAATGGCATACATCTCCCTGGATCTTAATCAGTGGTTCTCACTTCATCATGAAGGATGATCTGATGGAGTGTATCAGATCTAAGATCTATAGATGAAAGGAATTCGCAAGCTTAAAATTGATGTTCTTCTGATAGTCATTTGACATCTATGAGGTCATCATTAATGTTTGCTATAAATTTAAATTTAAGCCCATCAAACCTAATGATCCACTAGCTTAAATTTGGCATTCTTACGACTATCATTTGACATCTATGAGGCTATCACTGACATTTACAAGACCATCAACTTTAAGATAATAAATTATTTTTACTGGACATAAGGATATCCTTTAAAATGTTACTAAAATCTTATGGTTACATTGCAAATCAATGGGACCCTTGGAATATGTTCAAACACTTAGGATCTATGAAATTCAAATAATAAAATGAACTTGTGACCTAAATATATGAAGACATATCCTTAATTTAAGTCTATTTCCTAAGGGTCCAATTGCATTTGTTTAAATGAAAGAAACCTTAAACTAGAGGCTTATATTAAGGTCCCTATGACATAAAACTTAGCTTAAAATGCCTTTAACCTAATGTTTTATGATGTTTATTGATACAATAGAACCCTAGGTTAAAACCTAACATTTGGACCACTTATTATTTTAACCCATTTAGGCATATTCTAAGAACTTAGCATAAATATTTTAGCCTAAGGTATATGTTGTGTTTATCAACATAACATAAAACTTAGCCATAAATATTATAGCCTAAAGTTTATCTCATGTTTATTAACATGAAATAAAACTTAGCCTAAAATATTTAACCTAAGGCCCTTCCCATATCTTGGCACTAATTAATTTTCTCACCCTTTACAGGATCAATGGCTCTTACTTCATCACATATATTGATCAAATATAGCAAAAGGACCTAATGAGTCTAAGGCATTTGATCCATCAAACCAATGACACATGCCCATTTGGATCATGATCAATGGTCCACTCTTACTCATGAGAATTAATTAGATGGAGTGTAGCTATCAGAGACTATACAACAAGACCCTAAGGGCCCATAAGATTGACACATGGCAATCATGCATTTATTACATAAAATGTAAAGCTCAGAAGGCCTATAAAAGTGCCAAGTGTTAGAACTACAAAGCCCGACATAAAGAAACCAATGATTCTCAATCCTCATGATCATAATTAATGGTCTACATTGATCCATAAACAAGGGCATGACGATGCAAAGGACAAGTGGATTTTTTTAAAGAAAATAACTATCCCTTCAAGGCATTTATGAAAAATGCCACAAAATTTGTCAAAAGGATGCCACATGGTTGCCACACAAGCCCAAAATGACAAAATTGAGGATTTTGTGTGCTCAAAAAGGAAAATTTATAAAGGCATGGGTCTCAATCAAATCCAAGACATGAATGAGACTAAGTCCAAATTATCATCTCCATTAAAGCTTCAAAACGTCCCTAGCATTCATAAAATCCATAATTCAAACTCAGATTAGTCACATTAAAATTGAGAAGAGTTTAATTACAATGTGAGAAAGAGCAAATTGAGATAGAGGCTACTTGTAAATTCATTATTAAGTAGTTAAAAATTCCAAAACCTTGGTAGCTCATAGAAAACAACAAAAAGATGAAACAGAGTTATACTTGACCTTAGAAATTGAGGTAAAAATATTTAAGGACATGGACCTAGATACTACAACTTTGAATAATGGGAATAAGAATGAGTCCAAACTTGTTTGGACCATTAAGGAGATGGAAGCACTTACAAGAGAAGAATAGAAGAATGTAACCATCCTATAGAGATACAATGACCTGGTCATCATCTAGATGATTAGCCTCTATTATGTTGCTACTTAGCCTGAGGTATTACACTGCATCAATTTCCTTTCTCCTCTTTTTATTAACTATAAAATTGAGCAAGAATGGATAGTCCATGAGTGTATGCTCATGAAAATAGCATACATTGCCCCTCTTGCTTTTGAAAGATACTATAATCTATGTAAGCCCCAAATACACTTGCCAACCATTACAAAATGGAATGAAGAGCATAATTTAAACACAATCCTAGCCCCATGGTTATTACTAGGGACCCAGTAATCCAAGACCCCATAGGCAAAATACCAATTATTAAATTTAGGGAGGGGATTAGGATAATATGACCTTGTTAAATAGGCTATGTGTATCCCCCTCTACCATATATATTAATAAATTTTGGGTGCCCTATGTTTACTTCATGGTAGAGAAGGGAATCACTCCCTCATTGGGTGAAATGATCAATATCTATTTGAAGTCATAGTTCATAGCCATCAAAAAGAAAACTAGCAAACACTTTTGAATGATGTCCTATCTGTTTGATGCCTTATTATCCACCACCAAGATCCTAAACATTAAGAATTGGTCACCTAATGGGAGACCTATTGTCTCCCATCATTATTCCAAGCTTCACATATTCAAATTCAAACACAACATGTAGTTCATATGTGATTTTGTCTATCCAAATCTAGTGGAAGCTATCATAGGGATCCCCATAGGCAGGATCAGCCCCCTAGTTAGGAAATATGTGGATTTGATTGGTGATGTATGGTTCTACCCTAATTATATGGTAATAAGGATTGAAGGTAATTTGACATAGCCCTACAAATTACCCATCTATGTGCCCACCAAAATATTAGAGCAAGAAATTACATATTGACTTCTTCATGGTATAGATGGAATTTATAAGGAGAAAAGGAAAGGCCTCCTCCATCCCTTTCTTCTAACAATCAACAGAGCTATATTGTAAAATTGGGAACATGTGAATGTCATTGGCAGACATAAGGACTCATTCACCCTACAAATATATGTATTAAGGTAATGGGACCCTAATGAGAGGGTCACCAAGCATCTAAAGTCCAAGACAATAACTAAGGCCTATAAACACTTTCCTGGTGTCCATAACCCACTATACATCAAGGCCTCTAGTTTCCCAGAAGATTATACAAATTAAAGAGGCATAACATTAAGATGAAACCTATGTTGGCTAGGGCACATGACAAGCCACCATGAGAAATATGGAAAATAGGGCCCTTGTAATATCACTTATAGAGGATGCACTTAAGTTGTTTGCCAAAGCATATGTGTCAGAAGAATAAGATCAAACTAAAGAACCCTAAGCCCAAGTTGAGGAAGCAAAGCAAGATAGGGGGAGTGAAGTTACTTTGGACTTGGTTCCAATAACACCCCCACACAAAAGGAAATTTAAATTAGCATTGGTCCTAGTTGGGAAAAAGAATCCCAAATTGACCTTCACCCACCCCATGAGTGAGGTCAACTTATTCAATGATAAATACCCCATTCATGGGACCATTATCCCTAAATAGTTCATTTATGGAAAGATATAGAAGATTCCCACTTTATCCCACTCATGGGCCTTGATCCAAACCTTCCACATTGATGTTCATGAGGAATTCAAGCCATGGATATTAGCTTTGATAAAGGAGGAAGAAGAGAGAAGAATAGTTTCTATAGTCAAATCAATTAGTACACAAATGGACACTCTAAGAGCCTCAAAAATCACATAGGTAGAGATTATTGATCCTCATGAAGTCACAAAATCATCATTTAATGTATAGTTCAATCCATAAAGAACATGATTAGAGAGGGGAGGAATTCACCTTTCAAAGAGTTGAACCTTTTGTTGGTTTAACTCCCATTAGAGTTCAAAGGCCTAGTGAACATCCAATTCATGAGGAGGACATAGGAAGCTTAGTTGATGCCCATTCAATTTAGATGAAAGTAGGTGTCAGGGGCATGAAATAGAGGATACATAACTTGGAGAAAAAAGGAAAATCTAGAGATGCAGGCTATCTTATCAATCCCAAAGGCAATAATCAAGATGTTTAAGGCATCTTTCTTTGAAATTTTTGACTCCTTAAAGTCAATGAATTTGATGCAGGATGCATTGACCTATAAAAGTAAAATAGCCAAAGGATTGGTGGCCCAATGGAAGGATGCAAAGGATAAAATAAGGGATCTTATCAATATACTAATTAAGAGTAGGATTCATAGCTTCAAATCCATTAGCCTAGCCCACTTGAATGTAATATTAGGGATAGTTTTTCATGAGATCTAAAGTTTAAGTGCTTGGAAAAATATCTTCGATAAAATCATAAGGGATGATGAAGAGCTAATATCTATAATCAAACAACTCCTTGGTAACATGTTGGCTAACCCTACAAATTCTACTTCTCTAGGCATCATTGATGATGATGAATAAAATCATAAAGCCACTTTGGTAATACATGAAGTGAGGATTAAAATTTAAGGCCAATCTAGAAGTGACAATAGCTAAGTCATGGGAATGATCTTCACTACTAAATAGAAGATTGTTGAAGCTAAGAGCATCAAGGAGGCCATGGTAAGGAATGATATGAAATTCAATGACTTATCTGACTAAGAGGATATTTGTCTCTTAAATCTTGTTATTGATTTAGAGCTTGTCGGTAAGCAACATCAAAGAGCTATGGAGATTATCCAAGATAAATAAAGGAGCCCTTCAGCTTGGGCCCCACCAATTAATTGATATTCCATTTTATGTAAAACATAATAATATTTGAATGTGGGATATTATTTTTTAAAGGCATATGATAGTTTTCTAGTATATTTGCCTATGGGTCAGTCCATTTAGAAAGAGAAATGTATTTTATAATTATGAAGAAGGACAATTGTCCTTATCTTTTTACATGTGCAATCCTATTACTAACTGGGATACTACTTGAGTCTTCTATAAAAGGTAGTATTATCATTTTTTAAAGGGAATGAGTTTTGAGCCAAAACTTTTATACTTCTAAGCAATTAATATAAGCAAGTAATACTTAAAATTTTATCCAAGTTTGTTTGTATCAATTGTTACATGGTTTATTCTCAATTACTTATTCCAAGTCTTGAATTTGAATGGTTTTTATGAATTTTGGATGTACGTCTTTGATATAGGGTTGCTAATTTATGTTGAAGCTAGATGAGTTAAATGTTATTAGACTTTATTTCATTTTAATTATTCTACCTTAGGATGTGAAAATTCTATCTAGATGCAGCAATAAACCTTTAAGGCAAAGTTTAATTCATACTTGTATTCTTTAATGTTTTCCTCGGATATTTGCCTATATATGGTGGGATTGGAGCATCTACTACTTCACACTATATGTTGGTTAAATTCATGTTCAATTGAAATAAAAACCTTGTCATGATGTTTAAGGCAAAGATAAGCAATCACATACTTTCTTTCTTCCATACCCTTCTTTATGCTTATTTTTTTTATCAAATCACTTTAGTTTAGATCTCATTGTAAATATTCATCTAGATTAGCTTTCATGTAGAACTATTATCATAACTCACTAAGATCAGCATAGATGCTTCAAAATTCACAAATATTAAAGATCAAAATGGCTCCCAACCACCAGTCAATGTAAATTTTTGGAATAGATCAATTTGCTCTACCTCTATTTCACCATAGGTTACTAGATTACCAAAACCTACTACTCATGCACTAAATACTCAAAATTATAAAATGAGAAGAGTTATTTAAACACTAATAACACCTATGATATACTTAGAGGAATCAACAACACCTTACCCACTTAATAAAACAAGAAAACTAATAGAATTAATGTAAAAACTTCAAATCAAGTACATTGCATAAGTGTTTCAAATGGAGGTAATAAAATATAGTGCAGCATTAGGAGGGATAAAAAAGTGTCCATAGATAATGCCTATATAGAACTATGTATACACAACATAATACTTGCAAAGAATTTTGGTTTTGTATAAAGATGTGAAGTGAGGATAGAAATGAAAGGGATGAATATCCATAGGTAAATATTGACAAGCATGAATGCACATATAACATATAACATTAAGGAAATTATATCAATTCTTATTAATCCTAAGGTTTAAGGCAATATTAAAAACTTGAATAGGTAGAGCTTTGTTATACTAGGAGAGGGATATTAGGGGGTGAATTTTGGTAGCATTATGATGCCTATAAATTAAAGGGTGAATTAAAGGTAGCACTGGGTAAGGCCCTACATAATCAATTCAACATTGGAGGTGGTAGGTAAGAACTTGAATCCAAAATGGTTCTTAGAGCCCAAGTTTGATTAAGAGCATCATAGTCTTTGCAATAATTAATATGAGCCATGTTTGTTCAACCTAGGTCTGATAATTTGATCATGGAAGTAGATGGAAAGTTGCTCATGGATATACATTTGAATCTATGAATGAAGGGTGTTTATTCATTTAATAGAGACATGTTATCATGGTTTGACATTCTAACAACTACCTTTGCATTTAATTCTATTTAAATTTGGCCCCCTCGATATCTAATCAGGATAAACTATTTATGGTGGTCACCTATCAATCCACTTAGACTATCTAATTGACATGGAACTATGAAAATATATATTTGGGTTTTTCCATGCTATCTTTCATGTGTAGTTAGGTATTAGGACAACACCTATCTTTTGGGGACTATGTGTATATTGAACTATGCGTACTAAGTTTTGCATAGATGGGAGTGTAAACTAAAGGTTATGCAATGAATCTAAAAGTTCATGAAGGATAGTGAGAGTGATCATCTATTAAAATGCATAAGGCTCAAACTCCTTATATGCTTAGTCTCTTCTGATGGTCTTTGAAATCAACACCTTCATTTGAAACTTATATTGGCCTATGAAGAGAATTGTGTGCAACCTAGATTATAGTCTATTTTTTACAGGGCATAGATGTGAAACTCTATGACTTGGAATGGAACTCAATAATTTGAGTGTAATAAAGCCTTTGAATAATGGAATGCAATAAGATTGAATATCTTGAGTGCATTATGCATGATTTGGAATTACTCATTGTGTGCATCTCTCTTTCACTTTTTGAAGTTAAGGAGATATGCATGCTTTGACTAGTGCACCATGTTGATGCAATGAAGAATATTTTCATGGGATACACATTGGTTAATACTCATATATGCAAATCAATAGTTATTTTATGTGTGAACCTATGATGACTATTGAGTGTAGGCACAAATGGAAAGCATTTGCATACATGCTTACTTTTAGGAAACTCAACACTACACAAATGTGACTCTTTGTAAGGTCCTTATGAGTTCAATTTTTTTTTGGTGTGTCTTAGAGATTCAACACTTTTGGTGACCTCTATAGACTATTTGCCTACTAAGTGGGAATCTAGTAGCCTTGAAGCAATCCATTGGGCATAGAGTCATCTGGGATCCCTTGGTATTCTTTCTCCTAATTGTGATTGGTGTGAAGATTCCACTCAACCCTAAAAATAATTGAGATATCTTCAACAAGGATAAATAAGCAAAAAAATACACTAGATGATTCTTAAAGGAAAGAAAAATCTAAGCTAATATAACTATGCATAAGCACTTGGAGGAAATGAAACTACTTTAAACAACATCATGTGTGCATAGTACTTAGGTAAATCAAAACATATAAAATAATAATTAAAAGAATGTTCATGATCATCATAGATAGTGCTTGAGATGAATCCCATTGACTGGAATGGTAAAACTTCTCTTCTTGGCCTTATGAGTTCATATGCATTAGCATGCTTGTAACTAGTTATAGTATATGGGTCGCTCCATATAGTGTCAAACTTTGTATGCTTCCCGGCATTTGCTCTATCTACATCCCACATGAGTACCAAATCTCCTTCATTAAAGCTTATATTAGCATCTATTCTATTGAATATTCTCTTATTCTATGCTTACTTAGGATCTATAGTGCACATGGCCTACACCTTGAGTTCTTCAAGCTCCATTAGCTTGGCTAACCTTACTATCATGGGATCACTCTCAATCAATTCCATTTGATGGAATAGCTCCAGTGAAGGTAATTCAAGAGACATGGGAAAACTCACTTCCATTCCATAAACCAACATGAAGGGTGAATTTTCTAGCACTTTTTTTTGACATTATTCAATCTACCCAGAGAGTTATTTTAAGCTTGGTATACCACATTCACTAGATATCTTCGATGGTTAACTTAATAATTTAAATTAAGTTTTTATTATTTGATTCATATAAATCATTACCTTGGGGGTAATAGTTTGAATAGGTGCTCAGATGGATGCTATGTTTCATAGCCCATTTGTTGATCTTGGCTTCAAGGAAAACCAATGCATATTTGAGATAATAATAGCTAGAACACTAAATATGTTGGTAATGCTTTAATATAAGTCTAGAATGAAAAATTCATTAGCTTCTTTGAGAACTATTGCTTTTATCTACCTTGTGAATTAGTCAGTTACCATGAGGATCCATTTATGTCCTACACTTGATGGCATATTTATCATATCAATGAAGTTTAGGCCCCACTGCAAAGGGTTGATTAGCTTGCATTGGGCACAGAGGAAGGGCTACCAATTTTTTTGACTAAAAATAAGGTGCATTTATTATAGCTTCATATCCATATATACGCATCCTTGAGTCAAGTTGGGAAATAATAGCCAGCTTGTATTATTTTCATGGAAATGGCTTTCAATGAATAATGGCCTCCCGATGGCCCATCATGGAATTATTCAAGGAGCATGTTTACCTAATTTTATTTTATGCATCACAAGAGAACTCCATTGATGTCTCTTGTGAAAAGCACACCACTAAAAAAACATAAATAATGGCTTGTAATCTAAAATGTTTACATTTATATTTGTTTAAGCTATGCAGATACGTGTTGGTATGGAAAAATATATTCAAGTCATAAGTCTATCTTAATGAGGTGCCTTGGTCTTTTATTGATTTTTGTGTAGTACAAGAATTATGCAATCTACACTCTTCACATCCTCTGATAGCTAATTTTAGAGTCCTTTTTTGTGCAACATCTTGGTGATTTATATGTCTATGTTATATTCCATCACCTTTATGATTCAACTAACTTTCCTCTTACCAATTTCCTTGCTAAGTAATAACTCTTTTATACTTGTGTGCATGGATATAAGCTCGATCTTATTATTATAGAGCATATGCCTAAACTTCTTGAGTGATCTTATTACTATGAGGGTGTATTTATCTATAAATCTATAGTGTAGCTCATAATCCTTGAGTGGATATCTAAAGAAAGTGATAGGCTACTCCAGTTGATCATTGTTTCATTGTACAAGAACGATTGAGATGCCTTTAGTTTTGCCAAATGCATAAATGATGAAATCTTCATTATAATCTAGGTTTATCAAAGTAGGAGCCTATATGATGGCATGATTTATGGACTTACAACTACTTCATCCTTCTTGGGTCAAACCAAATGTAGTGATCTTCTTGAGCATTGATGTGAAGGGGTAGACCAGAGTTGTACGACTCAGCACAAACCTTCTAACAAAGTTTATTTTCCACAAGAAAATTTGGAGACCCTTAATGTGACTTGGGAGGGGGAGTGATGGAATGGCCTCAAATAATTTGAGATCAATTGTGATTCTTTATTTAGAGACAATGTGTCCTAAAATTGTTCCTTCATGTATTAAAATTATACACTTACTTGGGTTTAGAGAGATCCCAAACTCTCGTAAATTTTCAAAGACTTATTCTAGGTGACCCAAATAATCCGCTACGTGCGTTAAAAAATGGTTATATCATTAAGGTAAACTAAGATGATTTTGTCAAGTAATCCATTGAATTTCATATCCATGTCCCTCTAGAAGGTAGTTCCTACATTTTTTAAACCAAAGGTAGACCAGAGTTGTAAAACTTAGCACAAACCTTCTAACAAAGTTTATTTTCCACAAGAAGATTTGGAGACCCTTAATGTGACTTGGGAGGGGGAGTGATGAAATGGCCTCAACTCATTTGAGATCAACGGTGAGTCTTTATTTGGAGATAATGTGTCCCAAAAGCTTGCCTTCATGTATTATAAATATACACTTATTTGGGTTTAAAGAGATCCCAAACTCTCATAATTTTTCAAAGACTTGTTTTAGGTGACCTAAATGATCCACTACATGCCTTAAAAAATGGTTATATCATTAAGGTAAACTAACATAATGTTGTCAAGGAATCCATTAAATTCCATATCCATGGCCCTATAAAAGGTATCTCCTACATTTTTTAAACTAAAGGGTATCCTTCGGTATGTGAAGGTACCCCACTTAGTGGTGAATGCTATTTTAAATTGATCAAACTCTTTCATATGCACCTAGTTATAGCCTAAATAACCATCCATCAATAAAATCATTTCCATGCTTATGACTATTTTTAGAAATTAATCCATTGGTGGGAAGGTGTAGTTGTCTTTGAGGTAATATTTACTCAAGTCCCTAAAATCTATGCACAAAAAGAGTTATCCCTTGTTCTTACGCATTGGGATAAGATTGGCCACCCATGAGGAATGTTTGATTAGAAATATTATGTTGGCCTCAATTAGATTTGTTAACTCCTTCCTTATTAAGGGGTCAAGCTTGGATTAACCACCCTCTTCTTCTACCTGACTAGCCTAACATTGGGTTCAAGTTCAATCATGTGTTGGGCTAATCTTAGATTAAATCCTTTGAGGTCTTGGTATTTCCATGTGAATATATCATCATACCTTTTACTTAATTCAATGAATTATTTATGCCAATTAAGAAGAAATTTTCTCCATCTAATTTGACAACCCCTTTTAAGATGGGAGAAATGTTATGCTTAAAATGTATGTGCTTTTCTTTAGCATCACTGAGCTACTCATAACCAAATCTATGATTCAATTATGTATGAAATGCTTATCGATAATAAAAGAGATGTATAATGGGGGAAGCTTGCTATTTATGTGCACTTCCTCCTTTGGTTGACATATAATTGGGGTGTGATAATCACATCCTATGATGGCTCATGAGGTTGGAAGCTCCTTAGGGCATCTAGAAATAAACTCCTTTGGGAAGGAATAACAAGAGCATCCCAGATGGAAACATTCAGGTTAATCTTTTTCATTTGATCAACTATGTTAAAGGGGATTTGGATCCCTTTAATTTATGCAATTTGAATTATAGACTCTTACCGCACCTATAAACTAGTATGAAGATAAATATCTTTATACATAACCTACTCCACTTGTACCAAAGGTTACATAGATGTTTTGACTTGGGTATTTGCATGTTAAACCTAGGGCACAAAATTCGAAGGTGATGAAGGAGACAAGTCTCTCTCCAATGCACTCTTTTTGAATTTTGTGTTAAAAGAAACTAAGTTACTTCATGTGCTTATTACTTCATTATTATTCACATAACTAAAGTCATCCTCTTGCCAATTTAGGAGGGTGAAATTTTGTTTCTCTTGCATTCATGCCTATGGTTCATCCTTTGGTTGATATGAAGTGTATGGAGGTTCCTGAGGTGGTGATGTATTTTTCATTGTAGGTGTCTTATTCATCATTCCATTCACACATGTGGCTTGATCATGTGGTGATTACATAGATAGCATCATTCATATTCTTGTGCCATATTATTTTTCATAGGCACAAGATATCTAGATGTGCTATTAGTGTTGGAATTTGGTGCATTGGGTAGTTTATTATATGTGAGTTAGTTCTAAGCCTACACAACATGTTGGTAGGGAGGTTTTTTTCACTTAAAGACACATAAGTTTTTAGAATTAGTAGGCTAATAGTAATAGTAATTGGGGATAGAGTTGTAATGGTGAGCAAGGCATGTGAACTTGTACATGGTGGGTTGAGATATAAGGGAATAAGGGATCTAGGTGTAATCTTCCCTACTTGGATCAAGTATTTTTCTATTCACATAATAACATCATATGTATCTAATAATAGTATACCTCCCATAAATTGGATCATTAGGGCCACATCATTGTTCAACACTCTCAAAAAATATAAGAACATAGTGTGAGGATTTGGCCTTACCAAGAGTGGAACTCAGTCTTAATTCTTTTTTAATAGTTGACCATCTACTCATGTGAATCCATTTTAATGGTTTTGAACTACTCTATTAATGATAAATGATCACTCTTTTATTTAAACTATTTGCATAGTGTTGTGCCTAACTCATCCCAATTTTGAATAGGATTTGGTGTTAAAATATGGTACCATTGGAGCACTTTCCCTTTCAAATGAGAGGTAAGGAGTCACACTATGATGTTGTATTTAGTCACATTTTGGATGGATCAAATATTTACAATGTCTTATATATGCTCTATTAGGGAAATAGAAATTTCTCTAGTAAATTAGGGGATTCTCTTAACATAAGCTATAAAAATGTCATTGTACTAGGGAAGGATCAATGGTTTGCTTCCATTAAAAGGAAAAAAGGTTTGGTTTATAAGGGTATCCATAAATGGGATGGGGAATAGTCTTCCTCTATGCATAGGAAATCAACCAAATAGGGGTGTTTACTAAGTGATAGGATAATTTTGCCTTGTTTCACTAACCCTTCTGATAGGAAACAATGAGGCTCTAACTCTTCTTCTTTTAGATGGTATAGTTAACTCAATGAAATGAAAATTAGTTCCTCTTGAAGACAATATTGTATGTCTTAACATATAGATGAAATGTTGATCTTAATGAACTAGGACTGTTTGAAATCTCCAGGTGTTTTAAAAAGTGTGTTTAACACTTAGATTTTTTAGGGTAACACCTATCTCTCAGCCAAATTTTGAACATGGTCCCACCAAGAATGTCAGAAACTATTATCACTAAAAATGTGCACCCATGTGAAAATGGCTCTCATGTTTGATTGTACCTGACTCTTCTACACCTAACACCTTAGACTAGTGTGTTGGAAAGTGATCCAGTGTCTTGTTGTAATAATGGGATCATCCCCTAAGGTTTGGGACTCTTTAACTCTTTAGGATGAACCTTTGGAGTAGGCCAAATTACTTCTATTCTAGATGCACCTAGTTTAGGACCAACACACATACTTATAAAGAGTAGAATGAAATCTACAACTAGCTATAAATCTAACCTTGATAAAGGGGAAAAGAGAGAGAAAAGGTAAGAGGGTTATTATAATATAAAAGGTGATGCACCAAGAATAGAGTGATTACCTCACCCACTTAATGATATAATAAAACTAACAGACTGAATGTAGAAACTTCAAATTAGGTATACTGCATAACTGTATTGCATGGAGGTAAGGGAACACAATGTAGTGTGGAGAAGGATTACAAATATTCCATAGATAACACATACATAGACCCATGTATACATATCAAGAGATCTTTAGAGGCTTTCAGTTCTAAATAGAGGTGTGAAGGGAGGATAGTAATAAGAGAGACAAACATTTATAGACAAAGATCAACAACCATGAATTCACATAAAATGTAGAGCATGAATAAAAGTAAATTAGTTATTATTAATTTGAAGGGATAAGGAAATATTATAAACTTGAATAGGTAGATCTTTTTTATATAAGGAGAAGGATATTGGAAGGAAAAATTTTGTAGTGTTATGATGCCGATAAATGTAGACCCTTTTACAATTAAAATTCAAGGTTTATATAGCACTAGGAAAGGAACTATATAATAAATTCACCTTTAGAGGTAGTGTTTGAGGTAAAATCACTAAGAGGGGGGGTGAATTAGTGATTCTAGATAATCCAATTTAATTTCCAACTCTTAAACATTTAGCACATACAAATATGATGCATACAAATTAACCATTACAATAAACAAGGAAGATATAGAAAGATCAAGCACATAACACATGATATATGTGGGAAACCCTTTTGGGGGATAAAACCCATTGACCACTAAAATATGGAATACATTTCTATAAATACAAGATTTTACATTTATACCATCACTAACTAATCAAGGAACACCCATCCCTTAATTTAGTGAAGACACCCATCCCACAAGGAGGAACAAACCCCCTAGGCAACCAAGCATCCACTCAGCTACCTTGATATGATCTCCACCTTTTATTTGATTTCTTCTACACCTAATGATAGAATTCCCTTACTTTTTCTCTTTCCCCTTTACACTCTAGAAAACTTGCACACAAAATCAATGCAACTAAAACACCCTTTTTGATCACTCTTAAATTTTAGTACATACACAATTAGAAAACATATAATAAATCTAGCACAAAATCAACACCATGACCTATAATTCATGAAAACACTCCTTAACATGCTCAACTCTTCAATCCATCCACTAAGTACACTCACTCAATTATCCTCAAGGGCTTAATCACTCAATCTACCTCTTATAAGCTTATCAGGTCCAATGACCTATGTGTTCACATACATCAACTTGATCAGATAAACATGAGTGATCCTATTTGTTATATATTGATACTCAATGACCTTTACCTTATCTTTCAAAGTTTCTCTCCTTCACTTGGCTCCACACTCACATAACTATCACAATTAGTCCAATTAGACCTTGTACTTATACCACTCTCTTCCTTTAACTCATCTTGATTGGCCAAAATGATTTACATATTTGAACCAAATTTTAAATAGGTCCTCACAAATGTTACATGTAATAATCACACACTCCTTAGGTTGTAAAATACCTCATTAGCTCCAAACCAACATTAGGTATTGGTGAGACCTAAAACAATTAGGCCTTCATATTCACACATTACATGTGAGACGACTTAGACCACCTTCATCATTTAACATTGATTAAAACACATAAAAACTATCTATAATATCTATTTAATCATTCCCTCATGGGTTAATTCCATTTTTAACACCAACTCAACACTTGAACCTACCAAATAGGTTTCCTCGCTCTTTACGCCTTCATACATATAAAACATAGTCTAAAACTTCTATAGTAACTACTCAACTATTTCAAAAATACATATGATTATATCACATGGGTGAACCTTTAAATACCTTGGATACATCTCCATGTTTTTTAGACACTTCACCATAGGCTCTAAGCACTCAAATCAACTCTCTCAAAGTGACCACTTAGACTAGTCACACACAGTCAAAATGTAGTCATACTAGTTTGACTCACCTTATTTTATCAGGGCCATACTATCATATCCAATACATTCTCATAAATATTTGAAAATTAATTTACATCTTAATATTCATTTTTTTCCTCAAATCTATTCAGAACATCTTCAACTTGTTCCTACAACTTTTCACTCAATCTTCTAGTGCATTCAAAATATACAATCAACTTTTAAGCAATTATTCACACTAAATATGGATTGTTAAAACCTAAAAAAGCCACAAAAATGGCCCTCATGGAGTATAAAACACTCTCTAGTATATATTTCATCTTGAAACATCAATACACTATCAATAGCAACTCAATTTTCCTTCTCTGGTTACTTACATAACATAGTAAAACACATAGTCAACTTAGGAGCTTAATCACTTTGATTGTAAAAGAATTCAAACCTTATAACTATATGATCTATATTCACCTTATATTCCTTTTAAAAAAATTATTTTTAATACATCAATAAATTCATATTAGATTCAAATTTCAATAGTCACTAAGTATATGTTAAACATCTAACATGTTGACCTCATCTTGTGCTCCCTAGAAACTTTGACCAAATATGCATCATTGATCTCCTAAAATTATCTTGGTATATATATTTCAACACTCACCATCAATATAATATTTGAGATCCCATGATTTTTCCACTTACCAGCTTTGCATGCCTTTTTTGCATATTGACTTTTTGACTCAATGTGCTCCATCGATCTCCATCTGTATAAACACTCACATGTCATTGATCTTATGTTAGCTTAATGATATTGAGACACATCATAAGTACATTAATTATTTAACATATTTATTTTATGCTCAAAATTAGATCACAATATATGATTTAATGCACACTATTAGATTTACTAACTAGTTGACCTCAGACTTTAACGTAGTTAAACTTGATGGTCTCTGGTTCATCACGATCTACTAGAGTAACTTTGAATATTTATATCTCAAGCTATAAAAGAACTCAAGACTCCAAATATTTAAGGTACATTTTTTTCACTATAGACAACATCTCCATGAAATCCTTTGATGTCAATTAACTTTTTGAGTACCTCAAATAAATGCACAAACTTGCTAATTCATTCATATTTGTATGATGTGCAGTGATGGTATCATTTCTCTTAAGCTAGAAGATTAATGTTTCTCTTTCCAAATTATCAATTTACACACCAAAAATTCACCAAGACATCTATGGATGACTCACAACTTCTTATTTGTCCTTACAAACTTACAAATGTGTCATATCTCTCCAAGCTATTAAACACAACTTCTTTGTCATTCATTCACTAGAACCATATGCCCTCTTTAACATCAATGACAACCTAACATCAATTACCTTGGCCACTTTTTAGACATAATTTTACAAAACCACCAAAAATATCCCTCTTTGTCATTAATGTCAAACAACAATACAAAGCTTATGCTCAAACTTTGTCTCTCTCTTCAAGTACTTTCTCCCACTTTGACATAATGGCAAAGTGGGCTCAAATCTTGATCCTATGGACTTGAAAAGACTTAAAAAAATAATAATAGGAAAGGAAAACCTTTGGTATATAATATAAACTCCCATTAACATTATGCATACCTCTTTTTACCTTGAGCTTCTCAAAACATGCTCCATGACTACACTCTTCTTTGATCATACAAAGTTTCTATGAAGATAAAAACATACATGAACATAAAAAATTACATTAAATTACCTTTTAAACATTAATAGGGACTCCCCCTAAGTCACCTAAGCTTAGGCACCCTTTTGAGCACCTTCAAACCATCTCCAACCATGATAAAACGACACACTTGCCTTCATACCTTCTCACTTCAGGTTACCTCCATGATTACTAGAAGGTGAAAAAGCCAATATTAAAATAAGAAATATGCAAAAAAATAACTAATATACTTATTTAGGAACAACCATACCTTTTTCATTTGGAGAAAATGACCAAAGACCACTCTTTTCTTCACTAGCCTTACTTAGAGGCCTAGTAGCCCTTACCTGAAACTTGAAACACCCATATATTTTTCTGTATACACCCTGAAGACATGACATTTAATATATGAATTATAATCATGTGCCCCCTCATTCATGCCAAAAAACATCTTCCAACTCTACTTCTGCACCATAGCTCTTTCATAAACCTACTAGCCAATTAACCTTCTATTACACAAATCCTCATTTATGAAATACACCACACAGTTTTAGATGAATTTTAAACACTTTTTTACAACTCATTTTACCATTTTAATATATCAAATAACCTCATACCTCAACTCCCTTAAGGAACAAACTAAACAGCATGGGAAAAAATACTAGATTTTCATATGAAACTTAGTCAACTCACCATCTTCTGGTCAACACTAGCACTTATAAATTATCTCACACTTAAAGGTTAATAAAACACACTTATAGACCAATTTTTGAGGTCACACACCTTGGAGAACCCAGAGACCCTTCAGCTAGGTTTTGACCTGCTTGCCCTTAAGCCAAAACTGGGAAAACCTGAGAGCACTGAAAATTATCCAATTGCACACAAAAGACCTTAAAAACGTGAAAACACCTAAAAAACACTTTAATGATGTCAAAATACATTTATATCCCACTAAGACACATTGACAACTTGTAATTCTTCAAATGACACCTAGGAATCACCATACCTAGGCTACAGACCTTTTATATACAATAGTCAATATGCCAAAACACTAGAAACTAATCATGATAACATTATAATATTTCCAAGCCAACTCATCCACTTTTAAAAACCAAATTCAATTTATCTCAACTCTTTTTTTTTAATTATATTCTAATACATAATCCTTTGATCCTAGGACCTGACCATTTACAGAGCTCCTTTTTATTTATGCATGAGAACTCAATACATTATCAAAGTACCTAACTTGGTTTGATCAAGTCATAATATCAACATGATTGAGTTCACATCTATATTATACTTATTTATATCTTCACCATGATTATAAGATCTTGCATATGCTCCCCTTTACATCATGACCACATATACAACTAAGATCTACTCCTTGACACATCTTACTCACAAGAAATATGTCAAAACATCATAGCACACTCAAGACACCTAAGTTATCTCTCCATAAATCCATACCAATATCTAAAATTTTGCGTCCCATAATTCCTATCTCAAGAGTCATCATACTGCTAATCAAAACAATAAGAACAAACACAATGCAGATTGACTCACCTAAAACTAAGATCCCAAGTACTTCCAAGGCACTACACCAGTTCAAGATACCTCAAGAGACTAATTATGGATGAAATATGATTGCATCCATACCTTTCATCTACTATAACTCATCTTCATGGATTTATTATCATGCAACACTAGCCAAGACCAACAAGCATCCACCTTGCTTCCTTTTTCTATAAAGTGTCTCCTTGAAGCCTAGAGAGAGATGCCCCTTTGACATAGTGAGATTAAAAGTCTGAAAACTCAAGAGACTCTTATATCTCCATAATCTCATTTGACTTTCATTCCTAACTCATCATCAAATTAACCTTGAATGGATCCTTGACTTTGTTCTTTGCTTTAGACTTGTCCACAAATACAGATAATAAAAACTCTTGGCTTTCCTTCATGTCTATCATGGTAAACAAACCATATTTGATCTCAATCTAATCTTTATTAATATACTTAGGTTTCCATAACCATTTGTGACCTCTTCCTTTCACTTTAGGAGATCCATACATCTTATTTTGATTTGATAACTCATTCAACCTATTTTTTCAATACCTAAGAATGTGACCAACCTTATGATATTTGAAACAAACAAGTTCATTCATACCTTTTTCTTGATGATGATTGTGATCTTCCTTTGAGTGATTGTTTCTCCTCTTGTATTATTTAGTAATGTGGCCAAACTGATTGCACACATAAAAATGATCTTGAGATGAATATCTCTTTACATTGGTCTATTTAGATGGTCTTTTATATTGCACTCTGGGAATAAGATTGAACTTATCTTGACTAAATGGTCTTTGCTTGCAGAACTTAGTAATGTGACCAATTCTTTGATAACTATAGAAAACAATGTCTTTCATAATTTTTTCTTCAATATGACAGTGATCTCCCTTTGACTGATTACTTCTTATATAGTCATTTTCTCTATGACCAATAAGATGACAAATAAAATAATGGCCCATAAAATATTTGGCATACCTTGAAGTATTCGGCTATCTGATTGACTTTTTCATTTGACTCTTGACCTGATCTATATTTTTGAATTTCATGCTACCAACCTTTTTGTCTTGTCCTAATTTCTTTTGATCTTATTTAATCTTGCCTATTTTGACTATGACCTTTTCATGCTCATTCTTTAGGTAAATAAGATTAGTCTTCAATTGAACACATTCATCTTATTTAGCTCTCATGCTGGAACTTGCAGCCTCTAATTGAATTATTAGATCTTTTATGGTCTTATTATCCTCCTTAGATTTTGTATCCATGTCATCCTTCAATCTACATGCTTTCTCTTCCATAGACTTGATCAATTCTTGATTATCCTTTTCCTCTCTTATGGTTTTGCCTAATAAACTCCCTTAAAGAGACTTGACTTATGCTTCAATACCTTTGATCATATTCCTCATTTTATTATCCTCTTCTTTTTCTCTTTCAGTTCACTAAGTGCACCCATGAGCTAGTGTCTAGATCAAAGTCTTCCTCTTGGATGTCATAGCAAACTTCTTCATCATCCATGATGTTCTTTTATTTTAAACAACTTTATTTTTTACCCATATTGTATCTTAGATCACCTTCAAGTGGTTAAACTTGTAATGAAGGTCCTACTCTAATACCAATTATTAGAGGTACAATCACTAAGAGTGGAGGCGAATCAATGATGCTAGATAATCTAATTCAATTCCCAACTCTTAAACATTTAGCACATACAACCATGATTCATATAAATTAACCATTTTAATGAATAAGGAAGGTATACCAAGATTAATCACATAACACATGATATATGTGGGAAATACTCTTGGGGGATAAAACCCACTGAACCCTATAATATGGACTATATTACTATAAATACAAGATTCAACATTTAGACCATCACCAACTGATCAAGGGACACCCATCCCTTAATTTAGTGAGACACACATCCCACAATGAAGAACCAACCCCCTAAGAAACCAAGCACCCACTCAAATACCTTGATCTAATCTCCACCTCTAATCTGATGTCTTATACACCTTATGATGGACTTCTCTTACTTTCTCTCTTTCCCCTTTACACTCTCATAAACTTGCACACACAAGCAATGTATCTAAAACACCCTTTTTGATCACTCTTCATTTTTATCATATATACAATCAGAAAACCTAAAAAAAATCAATCACAACATCATAAACATGACCTATAGGTAATTCACACACTCCTCAACCTACTCAACTCTTCAATCCTTCCACTAAGCACACTCACTCAATTAGCCTTTAGGGCTTACTCGCTCAATTTGCCTCTTCTAGGCTTATTAGGTCTAATGACATGTATGTTAATATACATAAACTTGATCATATAAACATTATTGATCCTTTTTTCTCTTTATTGGTCCTCAATGACCTTTACCTTCTCTTTCAAATTTCCTCTCCTTCACTTGGCTCCACACTCACACAAATATCATAATTAGTCTAATTAGACCTTGTACTTATACCACTCTCTTCCTTTAACTCATCTTGGTTGGCCAAGATGTTTTACATATTTAAACCACCTTTAAAATAGGTCCTAATATATTTTACATGTAATAAACACACACTCCTTAGGTCATCCAATACTTCAATATCCCCAAACCACCATTAGGTCTTGGTGAGACCTAAAATAATTAGGACTTCATACTCACACATTACATGTGAGACTACTTGGACCACCTTCATCATTTACCAATGATTTAAAAATATCAAACCTATTTCAAATATATCCTTTCTCACTCCCTCATGATTCCATGCCACCTAGAATACTAACTCAACACTTGAACCTACCAAATAGATCTCCTCGCTCTTTAGGCCTTCATACACATAAAACATAGTCTCAAACTTTTGAAGCAAATACTCAAATATTTCACAAATCCATATGATTATAACAAATTCATGGGCCATTCATAACCTTATTTACACCTCAATATTATTTAGACACTTCAACATAGGCTTTAATCACTCAAATCAACTCTCTCAAAGTGACCACTTAGACTGGTCACACATAGTCAAAACGTAATCATACTTTTTTGACTCACTTTATCTGATTAGGGGAATAATATGATATCAAATATCTTATAATAAATATTTGAGATTTACTTGACATCTTCATATTCATTTTTTTCCTTAACTTTATTCAAAACATCTTCAATTCACTTCTGCAACATGGTCACTCAATCTTCCAATGTATTCAACAAATACAATCAACTTATAAACAATTATTCACACTAAAAATGGATTAGTCAAACCTCCAAAATCCACATATATGGTCCTCATGGAGTCTAAAACACTCTCCAATACATATTTCATCTTGAAACATTAGGACACTATCAAGAACAACTCAGTTTTCCTTCTCAAGTTACTTATGGAACACAGTCAAACACATAGTCAACTCAGGAGCTTAATAAATTTTAATATGCAAGCATTTAGACCTTATAAAAAGATTATTTTTTTGTTACTTGGATTCCTTTACAAATTTTATTTTTACTACATTAATAAATTCATCTTGGATCAAAATATATAACCCAAAAACTGTAGATAGGTTTTCCCTAATTAATTTGAATATCCAAATTCCAACGGTCACTGAGAAAATGTTAAACATCAAACATATTGACCTCATCTCATTCCCCCTATAAATTTTTAACAAATATGAACCATTGATCTCCTTGAATTATCCTAGTTTATATCTTACAATGCTCACCGTTGATCTAAGATCTGAGCTCCCATGATTATGCCACTTGGTAGTTTTGTGTGCCTTCTATGCATATTGACTTTTTTACTCAATACCCTCCATTGATATCCATCTATATGAAAAATTATGTGCCATTGATATTATATCATCTTAATGATATTAAGACACATGTCACAAGCATGTTCATTCTTTGACATATTGACTTTACGCATGATATTGGATCATAATCTATGATTTAATGTACACCATTAGATCTACTGACTAGTTGACCTCAGACTTTAACGTAGTTAAAATTGATGGTCTATGGGTCATCACAATATTATAGAGTAACTTTCAAGATTTATATCTCAAGCTATAAAATACTCCAAGACTCCAAATCTTTAGGGTACCTTCTTGTCAATATAGACAACATATCTATGAAATATTTTGACCTCAGTTGACTTTTTGAGTACCTCATATAAATTCACAAACTTGTTGGTTCATTCACATATGCATGATTTTCAATGATGATCTAGCTTCTCTTAAGTTATAAGATACATGTTTCTCTTTCTAAATGATCAAATAACACACCAAAACTTCACCAAGTCATCTATAGATGCCTCACTTCTTATTTATCCGTACAAACCTACAAATGTGCCATATCTCTCCAAGATATCAAACACAACTTATTTTTCATTCATGTACTAGAACAATATGCTCTCTTTGACATTAATGACAACCTAACATCAATGACCTTGGTCACCTTAGACACATTATTTGACAAAACCTCCAATAGGTAGTAAGTATGAAATTGAATCTAAAAAGGTGCCTAGAGCCTAAGTTTGATCAAGAGCATCAAATTATTTGTAATAATTACTACAAGCCATGCTTGTTCAACCTAGGTCTAATAATTTGATCATGGAAGTAGTTGGAAGGTTACTCATTGATCCACATGTGCATCTATGAATGAAGGGAATTTAGGTATCCAAGGGAGATGTGTTATCATTCTTTGACACTCTAACAACCACTTTTACATTTAATTATGCTCAAATTCAACCCTTCGATGTCTAATCAGGCTTATATACCATCCTTATTTATGGTGGTCACCTATTGATCCACTTGGAATAACCTATTTATGTGGGACTATGTAAGTATATATTTAGGTTATGCCATGTTATCGTGCATGTGTAGTCAGGGGTCAACATATGCATTTATATTTTAGGGACCAATTACACATTTAACTATGTGCAATGAGCTCTAGGTAGATGGGAGTGTGCACTGAAGGTTCACAGTGAATTAGATACATAGTGAAACTATGAGTTTGTTAAGGGTATTGAGGATGATATTATATATAAATGCACAAGGCCCAAACTCCTTCTATGCCTAGTCTCTTCTGATGGTCTTCATAGTTTGCACCTTCATCTAAAACTTGTATTGGTCTGTGAAGATAATTGTCTGTAGCTTAGATCACAGTCTACATTTTATAAGGGCACAGATGTGAAACTATATGACTTGGCACAAGACATCATTATTTGAGTTTAAATAATCCTTTGAATAAGGGAACATGAGAAGATTGAATATATTGAACACATTCTTCATGATTTGGATTTTTTTCTTGTGTACTTCTATCTTTCATTACTTGAAGTCAAGGAGACCCATGTGCTTTGACTATGCACTATGTTGATTTGATGAAGAATATTTACATGGGGTGTATGCTTGTAACTCCTTATAGGTGCAAATAAACACTTAGTTGATGTGAAAACCTATGTTGACTATTAAGTGCAAGCACAGATAGGAAGCATCTGTGCACAGGATTGCTTTTAAGGAACTCAATATTATGCAAGTGTGTAACTCTTTGTAAGGTCCTTTTGAGTTTAGTGCTTTTTTTTGGGGGGGGGGGGGGGGGGGGGGGGTGGGGGTGGGGGGGTGATTTGAAGAGTCAACAAACACCAGTCTCTTTATTTAATATTTTCTCCTCTTTTGTAACCCCAAAATAAATCTTAAGTGGGAGTGTTAGATATTTATCTTTATTTGGGTTCATCCTAAGTCTATTTTATTTTTACATTTATTATTATAATAAATTCATATATTCCATACTTTAGGATGTGTCACACCTCTTTTATCCTTTTCTATAGAATATTGGACTTACATGTCACATGTAATTCCCTCCATACTTTTCACATACTTCCTCTTCACCTTATGGGGATTAGTGATACTAGAAACATACTAATAAAGTTGTGTAAGAGATTATTAATATTTGTAACTCTTCTTTCCTTCTAGCTCTATTTAATGATCCTTCTCCTCTCATTATACACTAAATCTTGAGATACTTGCTTATAGTTTGTTTCCCACTCTCTTCCTTATCTTCTTTTACTCTAGTAATATTGTACTTGAAGAATATTATTTTGTAAGCCTTATTAATAGATGTGATTTTTTAGTCTATTGATTTGGCTTCCTCACTTATCAATCTCGTGTCTCACCTTATTGTGGTTTTTATTCTTTGAGGTAACATTGTTCCTTTATGCATTTATTCTTTTATGATTTTAATGTTATTTTTATTGATCTTTTCATTTATGTATAACACAAGGAAATTAGATTGCATACTCTTTCAAGTGTATACTTTCTTTGCTCTCTTTTTAAAATTCAAATTTTAAATTTCAGATTTTTTTACTTTCAAATATGGATGATAACTACTTTTAGTGGCATTGTTTTAGGTTTTGCATTAAAGCTTCTTGCACAATCAATTTTTTGCACCAAGAGACAAAGTGTGTATATGCACTTAGATTTGCATCTACTTTAATATAGTATTTAACTTTATTGTATCATTAAAATAAAGTGTGGGAAAATATAGACATATAAAATTAATCATTAAGTGCTTGAAAATATCTAACCTTGACATCATTAGCTCTCTTGGACTATTTACCATTTTGTTAACTTATAATCTATATGAGATCATTCATTACTCTACAAACTATCTTATAAATACTCAAAATATCATTTAGACATTTGTAATCTACTTAGAAGCACATGTTAGATTTTTTCTAGTAGTCTATGTATTTTTGGGATAGGAGTACTCTAAATTAGATAGGACCACACTATGGCTTTGTCACTCTCACCTCAATAGTAACTTTTTAAATTCATAATGTTTCACATAAACCCTCTTGTACTTTTAGAAATTCTGGTAGACATTATTGGAAGAGGCAAACCAATGTCATAACCTCAACTAGCCATCCATAGTTGGTAGTGTTTTGAAAGTCTAAATAATTGATCTAAAATATAGAGAATATTTGTCTATGATTCTAGGATGTTTCTTTATAAATTAGGTTAATAATGAATAGGTATATCTAGTAGATAGGGATGGCCAAGAAAATAGATAGTACACAAGATCCAAATGTGTGTACATTGTCCAAGTATGTAAAATTATGTCAAAGTTGATGTTTTAAAAGTGTATAATACTAAATTGAGTTGTCTATAGTTACACACAATCTTTAAAGTCTATCTATAATCGCATATATCTAAAACAACAAACATGTGTGATAATTCTTTACACCTTTATAATTTACATTATTTAGTCAAGTTTTATTTAAGGCACTTAGACATCTTTGTCATTGTATCTTGTTATATAGATATTAATTATGTATTTTCAATCATGTACTCTTAGATGTATTTAATTGTAACTATGTTATTCCTTATTTTTCTTGAAATCATAATAAGGGTAAACATTATGAAACTCTTCAAGATTAATCATCACCATATAATTTTACAATGTTATTACTTGCATCAAACAAAGTTAAAATTCAATATCGGTGCATCAATGATCTATTCAACACTTTGATATGACATATAATATATATGTTTCTAAAAATATGTGACACTTTTATTGAATTAGAAGTAACAAGACTAACAAGTTTCCAAAAATATATACAACTTATAAGATACATATATTGAATGACAAAATGAGCTTCATTGGATTTGTATTTAACAAAACATACATATATGGATTCATCGAGCATTTTGTGAAAATGAAAATATGAGTTTTGTAGGTAGATCAATAATTTTTATGAGATTTGGGATAGTTTCCTTTTGTGAGTTATTAACCACCATATGGTAAAAAAAAAAAAAATGCAAAACTATATGGGAAGAATTCAAAAAAGTTATTATTTTAGATAATGCATTTAGATAGGAAGGGGAAAACAAGGACCAACAATGGGTTTAACAACTTCTCATAAATATTAGAGATTCACATCTAACAATTGATGATACAAATCAAATATTCCATATGGGACCTTAGATGATAAATAAAAACAAGCACTTGATATAATCGTGAGATATTATAATCAAAATCAAAATTTCTTGCCATTATACATGATAATCCAAAGAACAATAGGAATAGGAAAATCATATCTGAGTGGCATCATTCATGGAACTCTTCAAGATTAATTGTCACTACAGAGTTGTCCACTACTATCAATTATACCAACTAGAGTTATAACATTCAATATTTGTGTCTTGATGATTCATTTAGCACTTTTAATCCCAATCATGGATTCTTTTGAGTTACAAGGAACAAGACTCTAAATTTTCCAATAAGAGATATGACATATAAGATACATATTGGTTTACAAAATGAGCTTCATTGGATAAACATTGCTGCAAAACATAGATGCACAACTTTCCTAGGCACTTCCTAAAAAATCAAACACATGTTTTAGAGTTAGATCAATAATTTTGGTAAGAGATGGATAATTTATTCCTATAATGAAAAACCACCATAAGATAGTAAAAAGGTGTAAATATATCATGGGAAGAATTGAAAATAGTTGTTACTTTGGCTAAGGAATTTAGAGAAGGAGAAAGCAAGGACCAATAAAGGTTTTCTCAACTTCTCAAAAATCTTAGAGACGCACATCCAAAAATTGATGGTTGCAAATTTTTAAAGAGAAGAACTAATGGTGTATTAGATCCATCCGATATGGAATAATATGATAATGTTAATTATCTCTTCACAACAAATTATAAGGTGTATAACCATAATAAAATGAAATTATATTCGTTAAAATTATCGATTTTGTAGAGTATTAAAACCAAAATAGGGAGTATCAATCGATCAATAGATCATAATGATGAACTTAATGTGGAGTTATTAATTTCTATGGATGCAAGGGTGATGTTAGCCTTCAATCTATGTATATACTTAGGTATTATAAATAGAGGCATTCAATATATTCAAAGTCTAATATAAAAAACTAAAAACACCCCACCATAACTATTGACATATGTTATCATAGAATTTGATAGATATTACATAATTTTGTTTGAAGATGCAACTCCACATACAATTCCAATTATTCGATACAAATGGGAGACACACACCAACTATTATTCCAATTGTCTTGGGAATTGATAATACATAAATTGTAATGGTTGACTCTTTCCAAAGCAATAATTAATAGGAGAAAAGAAAGAATATGGTTAGCATTGTGGCTATTTAGCATGTAAAATATTTATAAGGTCTCATTATTTCATTGTGATTTTCATACAACCACTATGAAAAAGACAAAAAAATGAAAATAAATTTCCAAATAAAAATTTGAGAAAGAGAAACTCAAATCCTTTGAACTAAAATAATGTTATGTATTCAATATCTATTGATAGAAAATTTGTCTTTTAAATAATTCATACTCTTATTCACATTTGGATGAATATAAATTTTGATTCATTAATTTTCATTTAATGTGATCTATATTACTCATTTGAATGAATGTGAAATTTTTCATTAATTTTTATTTAGTGTGATTTACATTATTCATTTAGATGAATATGAAATGCTTCATTAATTCACAATTTAATGTGATGTATATAATGCATTAAAATAAATATAAAATCTTGCAATAATTGTCAAAGATTTTTTTTACCATAATATAGATACAAAAATATTGAATGTAGAATGACAATTATACATGTTAAACCCATAAATACTACAAACATTAATATCTTAAATACATCTATCTAAAATATATTGAGAAATATCAATTTCAAAATACTTAATAACTTATATAACAAATCTAATATATACACTTTAATATTTAAATGTTTCAGAATCTTTTAAATAAATATGTTTAAGATATCTATACAAGTAATATCAAATACTTATATTTTATAAAATTAAAAATTAACACAATCTAATTATACACACATGCAATTTTATTTTTGTGTCACTTTCTATTAACATTTAACATATAAAAATTAACACATACACATGTTTACTTCCTATTAATATTTAACACAAAAAATAATTATAATATAAACGTTTAAAATTAAAGCATCCAAATTGGATGTCGGTTTATAACCTTAATCCACAACACTGAACAAGATGCATTTAAACCTTGACCAAAATTATAAAATTACAAAAATAAAAAAACCTCCAAAATTCAGCTCCACCAAATTTGAAGCTATGCTTTTCGATTATAATTATGTCAATAAATTTTGTAAAAACATTACCGTTGCACACTTCAATCATATCCTCAACCTATCTATAAAAATCCATTAATAAAAATCTTTTGTTTGATTTCGGTAGAGCTTACCTGAAAAGTACTTTGGATTTATGAACCTATAGAAATGGATTGATACATTGAAATATACCATTTTCACTTACCAAATGTCATTTTAAGTTTATCTTCTTACATTATGATTAAAAAAATTCATGAAAGCCCCTTCAACCCTCAATTAGTTGAGGTGTCTTTTTAAAGAAAATTCATTACCACATAAACTCCAATTTTGATCCCTCGTTAATTTGTATAAATGAGTTCAAATTTAATTTTTAAATCGAAAAAATAATGAAATTTGGTGTTACATAATTGTGTATTTTTTAATGGAACCAACGTCGAAACGGAGTGATGTCTGCGCGCGGGGAAGGGCACGAGGGTGAACCGGCGACAGGAAACCAGGCAGCAGGGCTCAGACGGAATGATAGTGAGTTGGGAGAAAAGAATTCGGGCCAGACTGCAGTCTATTCCAGCGACAAGGTAAAGTTGAATAAAATTAATGGATGTTTGCTCAGAAGGCAGGACCGTCCTGTGCTTGTCATTCCTCAAGAAACAGTTCAGGAGGACATTGCTTACCTTTCTTCACATACATTGATTTGCAAGTTCCTGGGAATTAGAATCCCTCAGCCAGCTTTGGAAGCCTGGGTTAGGCGCTCCTGGGCAGTTGACGGGGATTTTGACATTATGTTAGCAGGGAACAATTACTTCCTGGTAAGTTTTTCCTCTGTTGCGGATCGTAATCGCATTTTTGAAGGGGGTCCTTACTTTTATGAACGAGCAGGCCTTTTTCTCAAACCATGGCATGTTGGTTTTAATACGGCTGAGGATCTGCCAGCCTGTGTCCCGGTCTGGGTGAGGCTCCCACGGTTGCCGCTGGAATTCTGGTGGGAAGACATCCTCAAACAGATAGCGGCCTTGTTGGGGACACCAACAGCGATAGCGCATCAATCTTTAGATAAGAAATTCATTACTTATGCTCGGGTCTGTGTAGACATGGATTTATCCAAGCCTCTTCCTGATTCTTTGGAGATTTGTTTGGGCTCACTAACATGGATTCAACAGATTGACTATGAATCCATTCCCTTCAGATGCAGAATTTGTCATGCTTATGGACATTTACATAGACAATGCCCTCTGGCTGCCAAAGACAAAGGACGAATGCCAGAACCTCCAACGCCATTTTCAGTTCCTGCTGATAAGGGTTCTGGAAGCGTAGGGCAAAATCAAAAAGCTAAAACCCAACCGGACTACTTGAGCAAAGGCAAGAATCCGATCCCTGGGGGTTTGGCGCAGAGTTCTGTGGATCAATTCAAAAGTGGAGTGGAGGATTTTATTCCAGTTAGGAAGCGAGCTAGAGGCCGAGGTCCGAGGCGAGGAACTGCAGAAAGGCAGTTGGAACAGGGTTTTAATAGGTTTGAGGCCCTTGATAATATGGTTATTGAGGAGGGTCTTCTTATGCAAGATATTGGAGAAGCTTCCGGACAGCAGAAGCAGTTGCCAGATTCCTTGGGGGGGCAGGATAGGATGGACCTTACACCTCTAGCAGAACCTCTGGCTCTAGAGGAAGGGCAGCATGAGTGTATGAATGAGCTTAAGGAGAAAGAAGTAAAATGGGCAGATTTGGTGAAGGAGGGTGATGCGTGGAAAAAAGACAAAAATTCAGCCTTGGCCCTGGGGCTAAGTCAAAAACAATTCAAAAAGGTCACACCATCCGTTAATCCTAAGGTGGGTCGGAAGAAAGATCAGGATAAACTCAAAGTTACAGGTGATTTATTGGTGGAATCTGGGGCTGTTAAGCCCTTGGAAGAGCATTTCTCCCAATCCACCCAATGATAGTTTTATCTTGGAATGCAAGGGGTTTGAATAGCTACCCCAGACAAAAAGCTATTCGTAGTTTGGTGTGGGACCACTCTCCTGATATCTTTTGCATCCAGGAGACGAAGCTTACTGTTGATTCTCTAATTGCTTGTATGCCAAATATTTGGCATTTTGGGCAATGGCAGTGTGTTGGAGCTAGAGGCACCTCGGGAGGACTTGCTATGGGATGGGACCAGAGGAAAATCATTCCACAACTTTGGGTTACCTGTATTTCGGCCTTGTCTATGATTGCCTCCTCTTTGGAAACAGGTGAGTTATGCTTGGTCACTACAGTTTACGCACCGGCTAACATGGAGGGGCAGCAACAGCTTTGGTCTCATATCCGGTACATCCGACAATGGTTCCCTTACTTACCGTGGATAATAGCGGGGGACTTTAATGCTGTTCTGAGCTTGGAGGAGAAGCGTGGTGGGTCAAGCCGCTTAGGCGCCTCTTCTGAGTACCTTCGCCATAACATTGAAGTGCTCCGTGTCTCGGATGTGAAACCCTCCAACGGGCTTTTTACTTGGAGCAACCGAAGAACAGGTAATGATGCCATTTCAGAACGTCTTGACAGATTTTTAGTTTCCTCTTTCTGGCATTCTAGCGCTTTTGCTCTCACTTGTGAGATCTTGGATGGGAGGGGTTCGGACCACTGGCCGATTAAACTTTCCATAGGCCGGATAGGGGGTCCTAGAAAGCCCCCTTTCAAATTCCAGCTGATGTGGCTCCGAGATCTTTCTCTTCATGATCTCATAAGCCAATGGTGGAGACAGGGAGCCCCACCTTATGGCACAGCTATGTACTCCTTCTTGAAAAAGCTTCAATTTGTTAAAAGGAAACTCCAGATATGGAACAGGATTTGTTTTGGGGATTTACACAGTCAGAAGAAGAAAGCGCAAGATCACTTGGACGACATTACTAGGCAAATAAGAGATACTGGGCTTTCGGAGGACCTTCGCCGGATGGAGGCTAGAGCTGCTAATACACTTGCTGAATGGGAACTTCGGGAGGAAATCTATTGGAAACAGAAGGCCCGCAATGAGTGGCTTCAGGAAGGAGATAAGAACACTGCCTTTTTTCACAACTCTGTGCAAGGGAGGCGAAATGGTAATTTTATTACTTCGCTTATTACTCAGGATGGAACGCACCTCTCCTCCTCCCAAGACATTAGCAGAGAAGCTGTCCGGTATTTTGCAGAACTTTTTGACAGCGATACTTTGCCAGATGAAGGGGCAGAAAACGCAGTGCTGTCTTGTATTCCATCCTTGGTGGATGATAGAATGAATGAAGAGCTTATGCGTCCTATTGAGAGTGCTGAAGTGGAGGAAGCGGTGTTCAGCATGAAGAAAGGTAAGGCCCCTGGTCCTGACGGATTTCCAGCTGATTTTTTCCAAGAGTTCTGGAGCATTATTAAGCAAGACTTGATGAGTGTCATTCAGGAGTCTTATTCTAGCAAGGAAATGCTACGTGCATTGAATGCTACATTTCTGGTGCTTATCCCGAAGAAGGAACAAGCAAATAAGCTAGAAATGTATAGACCCATTGCCCTTTGCAATGTTATCTACAAAGTGATTACTAAGCTCATTGCACAAAGGCTGAAAAGGCTCCTCCCCAATCTTATTTCAGAAGAGCAAGGAGGTTTTGTGGCTGGTAAACAAATTTTGGATGGGGTGGTGATAGCTTCGGAAGCTATTCATTCCATGAAGATGTCCCAAGAGAGGGCTATGTTTATCAAGTTTGATCTCGCCAAAGCCTATGACAGAGTTAGCTAGAGGTTCTTACAGAAAATTCTCTTAGCTTTCGGTTTCAAGCAGGATTGGACTAGGTGGGTGTTAAGCTGTATTACCACACCTTCCTTCTCGGTTCTGGTGAATGGAGCCCCAACTGAACTTTTTGGTGCTTCTAGAGGACTACGGCAAGGGGACCCCATTTCTCCTTATTTGTTTATTCTCATGGCCGAAGGGCTTGGGAGGCTCTTCAACTGCCAGGTTTCTCAGAATGTTATCCGGGGATGGAGATGGGAGAGAGGGGTAACCACCTTGTCCCACCTCCAATTTGTAGATGACACTATCCTTGCTGGGGAGGCCCGAATCCGGGAAGCAGAATCTTTCCGCATCACTCTTGATATTTATTTGGCAGCGTCGGGGCAGCAGATTAGTGAGCAAAAATCTTCAATTTATTTCTTTAATACTCCTGAGGCTGTCCAGAGGAGAATAGCTGCCATTCTTCGGTTCCAGATTAAGACTCTCCCAGTGGTTTACTTAGGGATTCCTATTGTTGTGGGGCGTCAACCCAGGCTGTTCTGGCAGAATATTCTTGACAGGTTGAGACAGAAGGTAAGTCATTGGACCTATAGATGGCTCTCTACAGCAGGTAGGGTGATTTTGTTACAATCAGTTATTCAGGCTCTACCAATTTACCGGAGCATGGTTCAGAGTGCACCAGCTTACTTTCTAAAAGAGTATGATGCTCTTTCTAGGAAGTTTCTGTGGGGGGCAATCTGCAAAATTCTAAATGGAGTCTTGTTAGATGGGATTTAGTGTGCAGGCCTAAGCAGGATGGTGGTCTGGGATTACGCTCAGCTATTCTGGCTAGTCAAGCTTTGGCCGCAAAGCTTTACTGGCGCTGGTGTACTAGTCATTCTGCTTGGTGGGCTAGAATTCTGACAGCCAAATACCTTCCGGGCATTAATATTCATGATATTGCCAGATTTCCTCTTGAGGGGAGGGGGTCCATGATATGGGATACCCTTAAGCATGGAGCACATTTGGTGAAGCAAGGTCTGTTCTGGATGTGCCGCAGTGGATCTGAGGCCTTATTCTGGGAGGACTCCTGGGATGGTTCACCCCCACTTCTTCAGTCACACCCGCATTTCCAAACTCTTGCGGACTCTTTTCATGCTGCTGGGTGGAGTTCGGTGAGGCAGTACAAGGAAGCTTACAATATGGGCACTACCATTGGATACAGGTGGAAACACTCCTCTGACTGGCCTCCCGGGGGTTCGGAGGAGGAACGCGAGGAATTATCCCTCATTCTCGAGACTAGAAGGTGTTCTGTGTTGCAAGGAAGTGATGAATTGGCTTGGAGTGGGGATTCTACAGGGCAATACTCCGTTGCTGCTGGTTATAAGTCTTTGCTGGAGAAAACGGGGGAAGCAAGACTGTTTCAATGGGGGAAGAAAGTCTGGAACCGAATGGCGTGGCCCAAATGTAACTTTTTTCTCTGGCTCCTCACACACAATAGGTGCCTCACCTGGGATAATCTTTGTTGTAGAGGATTTCAGGGACCATCTATTTGTGTGATGTGTTGTACCAACGAGGAGATAGGGGCGCATTTATTCTTCCAGTGTTCGTTTGCTAAACGGTTATGGCATCTGTGGTGGAGTGCGTGGAGAACACCCTGCAGGCATGTTTTTTCTTTAAAGGAATTTTGGGATCAAATGGGCAGCGCCCCTGTTAAAAATACTCTGTTACAGAATGCCTGGGAGGTGGGACCTTCCTTCATCCTGTGGAATTTGTGGCTGGAGCGGAACAGGCGAATCTTCAGGGGGGCGCGAACTGAGCTGCAGCTGGTGTGGAATAAGATTATTTTGGCGATGCAAGAAACTCTTCTTGCCAAGTGTACACCTGACAACAGTTTGCAGCAGGAGGCGGCGGGAGTCTTTGGACGCTTGGGGATTATCTTCCCTGGAGATGACGTGGAGAGGAAACTCAATTGGCCGGCGAACTGCAGAAATAAGATGGCTCGGCCGATTAGCAGAAATGGACGGTGGGCGCTCCCAACAGCTGGTTGGATTAAAGTTAATACAGATGGGTCTTCCCGTGGGAACCCAGGGGATGCAGGAATAGGAGGTATCGCCCGGGATAGCTCTGGGAACATCAAATTCTTGTTTTCCATTTACAAAGGCTGGTATACAAGTAACCGGATGGAAGCGGGGGCCATTCTGGAAGCTGTGGAGAGTTGCTGTCGTCGTGGATTACTCAATGTCGTTTGTGAATCCGATTCACAAGTTGTGGTTGATTTGTTGAACAAGGATAATTCAGGTAAGACGGACTGGTGTTTACAAACCATTATTCAGCAGATTAAGCATTTAAGTTCTTCTTTGAATTCGATTTCTTTCCAACACATTCCGCGGGAGTGGAATGAGGTTGCAGATTGCCTTGCGAAGTGGGCCACGGAGAATGGGACATCCTGGAACATTACTGAGGAAGCTAACCTCCCTCTGAATCTGTATCAAAAACTGGTCCATCTGGTGGAACAGGAGAAAAATGTATAATTGGTCTTTTGTCTCGATTATGAATAAATTTTTACCCCCTTATTAGTTAAAAAAAATTGTGTATTTTTTAAAAATGATATATATTAAATATATTTTATATTATATAAAATAATATATTTTATTATTATAATTATTTTTATTATTTTTTACAAAATAATTTAATATATTTATTTTATTTTTTATTAATTATAATTTTATTTTATTTTGTTGATAAGTGTTCAACAATAATTAAAAATATATATAATAAAATAATTTATTTACAATTATGTTTGATTTAAAATTTGATGTCCATTTAACTATCAGAAAATAATACCAACATAAAATTTGATGTTAATTCCACTATTAATCCTTTTTTTTTAACTTCAAAAAATCAATCAACAAATCCTAATATCTTGACCATACAATTGTATTTGGTATCCCTTTTTTTAGATTTTTTCAAACCCTAAACAATGATATAGATAAATTGTTATTGTTTATTATCAATTAGTGGAAAATTAACTAAGAAGATAACAAAATTATTAATATAAAAAATTAAGATGAGAAACTTAAAATTGATATCTCTTGATATATTTCAAATACATGTGTTTAGGATTTGTGTGGTGTTTATGTGGATAGGTATTCTACAATAACAACAAAAGGATTATAATAGAGTGAATTATTTACAATTATTTTTAATTTTAAATTTGACGATCACTTGATTATGAGAGACACTCATTTTTTCAATTATTATAAGTTTTTTCTTTTTATTTGAAGAAACCAATAGGAAAATTATAATATGTCATATGATAGAGTTTGGAGCTTTTTTTTCTAATAAAATAATATAATTAGATTGATCCCATTATCACTATTAAATAAAAAATTTAATGAGAAAATAATAAAATTATTAATCAATATAATTTTAATAAAATCCAAAATAAAAACTGAAAATTTTAAGATATATGTAATAATATTATTGATTTGGAAAGCCTCAGTTCATTAATTGTTTTCTTGAAGAAAGGTAGATGGAAACATGAGGTGACCCAACTCGTCTTAATCCACTCTGTGGTGGTCGTTTTCAATGTTTTTTTCCCATTCCACTCAACTGCACTAAACATACGTAATCTAAACATTAAAAACAAAGGCGAAGACATTAGAGCATGCAATGTTCCTTTGGTTTCATTGAAGTGTCCCTTTTTATCTGCTGAATGTCTTTTCAGACAAATCAGTGTCGTTCCTCAGTCCAGAATTCTGAAACCGAGGCGTTGCGTGGATTGAGTAAAGAAAGAAAGACAATCTAGTTTATGCTGGTTGGGTCTAATCAGCGCAGCTGGCAAAATATTCATAACTATGCGCGACGCGAACAAACTAACAAGTTGATTAGACGCAACAGGTTGCATTCGGAATCTTATATTATCGAAGGCTAATAACAGAACAAAGTTTTCTCTGATTTAAGCCGTGGAGTCCTTTCAAGCATCCAGTCTTGCAAAATCTTTCGGCGCTAAAGGAAACATTCCATGCGGCGACAGATTTTTTAGTTGGCGCAGATCCGTATGTTTGGAGTTTGGACCACTCCCTCTCTCTCTCAACACTTTTAAGAGAATCATTCTGTCTCACATACGTAACAAAGTTGCTCTATTTTTAATTCTATTAACAGAATGTTTGCAGCAGCAAGCGGATCCTCACTTAAATTTTATTGGAATGCACTTTTAAAAGTTTATAAGACTATTACTTTAAAATTCTCTCTCGTGAATTGGATCTTCTCCATCGAATAATGGAGTTTACAATTTTGTATGAAAAATATTGTTGATTTGACTCTCAACCTATGTTTCAACGGCTTAGGCACTTAGGCTAAAAGTTAGCTCTCTCCCATGAACTAAAAGACTATTGTGATAATAATGATGAGGATCATTTTTAACTTTAAATCTTGAAGAGTAGTTAATTTTTTAAAATTTCATAGCCATTCAATGCTTCAAAACTTCATTTATTAAATATTTTAAGTTTTAAGAGTTTATAATATAAATTGACGAGTAGTTAATTTTTGTAAATTTTATAGTCATTCAGTGCTTTGCTTTAGAAATTTTATTTATTAAAGATTTAAGGTTTTTAGAGTATATAATATAATTTTTTTTGGAAACCTAATATCATATACAATTTTTTTTTTCGATATATATTATTTTATATTTATAAAGTTCATTTGAATCAATCACTCTAAACCATTTTATTTTTTTTAAGTTAGTAAATCAGCACATAATTATTAATAGTATATTTTCTCAACCTATTAAAATAGGATCTTGATTGTTTCTCATCTTAAATGACCTACACAAAATTCACAATAGGTCAAATACAATTTTTCTTACTTTGATATGATATCTACGTTAGAGTGACAACACATCGGGCTTTAATCTAGGCCAAGATCTAAGTAACTAGAATAAATTATTAGACTTTTTTTTTTCTGTATAGATGCATCTACAAAGTTCATGCTTCATGTCCATCCCTGTGAAGTAGCATGATAGGATCAAGGTGTAGTACCCTCAAACTTAGGTACATATGCTTAAGAGCCATCTATTAAGGGTATATCCCTGCATGTGTTGTACTAAATGATTGTACAATTAAGATACATGTGAAACCTACCTTGTCAAGGCACAAATCTCATGAGATATCTAATCATATTCGCATAGAATACTTGGGAAATTATTTTCGTTTAGAGAGAAGGGAAGGAAATGACTTGTTCCTTAATGGAGAAATATCATATTATATTATAGATGCAATTTGGCACTCTCTGCTCCACTTGAAAACACTGACTTACCCAATGATATTTCTTACAGTCATAAAAATTTGATGGTATTTATTTTAACTGGTGGCATGATGGAATCATCTAAAGTTTTGGATTCTTTAAAACATGAAAACCACAATGTGAATTCATTATTATATGTTAATCCTCTTTGTCTCTTCCTTATCAATTTATCAATCTCGGAGGATAAACTATTAAAACAAATAAATTTAGTGAGGTTGCAAGTTCATTGGATTGTTTCAACATTGTTGAGGTTTAGTTTGGAAGAGTCTAAATAAGGAAAGAATTTGCTATCAATGAGGAAAGTCTTTAAGGTTGAGAGGAAGGGTGAGGAAGCATGCCAAAGAAGAAACATTTTTAGAAAAAAAGTGTAGAATGAAAGGTAAGTGTTGCAATGTTGCATTTGATAGTGGAAGTTCAGATAATTTACTCTGAGCATGAAAACTAACACACAAAGGGTGGGAAAATCCAAGAAAAAAAAGAGCACAAATCCCAACAAAAAATGGAAGGGACAAAAGGGAACCCCAAAAAAGAGGGACAAGGAGCGTATTTATATGATTTTGGTCAACCAAGAGCATACTACTATGCTCCTAGTCAAAGTCCAAAAACACATAGAGTAAAGGGAAAATGAGAAACCTAAGAGGAGTGACAAAACTAGAGGAAGGGGAAGAAACTAAACCCGATAACACAAAAAAATTGTCAATAAGATCCTAATGTGAATTGATAATTGATAAACACACTATAAGTACCATAAAACAATGATATTTACACCTAAAACTAATAATAGACTAAAATGCAATTCATCTAGGTAGTCCAGTGTAATGCAATGTCATTATGATGATCTTCAATGCTAATGAATGTTCTATAAATGCTTGACTTATTCTAGAATTGAAAAAATAATAAATGCTATATGCTTTTCAATATTTGATGCAGGAACATCTAGGTTCACAAGAAATTTTGCATCAACCAAAAACAAGAGTAATGTTAAGAGGCAATAAATAGTGTTATCGATATTTAGTGCTTGAATAATTTTAATGTTTTGGAAACACTTCAGGGGGTTTGCGATATCTCTAAAATCATTAGATCATTGATATAGGTTACAATATAGATCGAGTCACATGTATGTCCATAAAAGGCCTTGATATTTTTAAGGACAGAAGTAAGAGTGAATAAATCAAGTTACTTTTCAAAGACAAAGAAAAAATTCACGAATTCCAAGATGACATTCTCAGAGTTTCCCTACCAAACCCTAGATGCAAAGTCAACTTTTAAATCATGAATTATATTACTCTGTAAGGATGGTACAAAAGATTATACTCCTACCATTTCTCCCTATTCAACCACTTTAAGAACATGAGATTGGTATATATTCATTTTTCTTTCCCTTGTCTCTTTAAAAACTCTATTATAAATATTCAACTTGGAAAGGATAAATCCCCATCCACTAGGCCCTTGTCTATTTGTTACTCCAATAGGCCTTCCCTAGTATTTATCTTATTGAGATAGACCCTATGTCAAATGCTTCTAGGGGATTGGATAAAGAAGAGGAGATGACTCTTAATCCCCCTACCTTATTGGGTGAGACTAAGACTCTGCAATGCCCAAGGTTTAATAAAAGCAGAAATTCCCTCATACTACAACCAAAAATAGGGTAAGGGTGGGTGGGGTTTAAGTTGGAGAAGGGAAATAAAGTGATGATTGAGGAGTTCCATGTCTTTGATATGAATTTAAAGTATGACTCTCCTAATAACTTGAGGTCTAGCTCAACCAAAAAACAAGCTTAGATCAGGAGTAAATTCTTTCAAGCTTGACCATGACACAATCATTGATATTTTGTATAATGATAAGGACTCTCAGTCTGAAGTAGATCCCTCTCACACCTAGAAGGTCAATCTCAATCCACATCCCTTAGAAGGTGATTATCAATACAAAAAATAGATTTCAGACTATGTTCCTGACCTTTAGATAATGGTTGAAAGTTTAGAAAATGAATCCAATTTACAACTAAGTATATTGAAATGGTTTTTCAATGGAAAAAAGGCTTAAGGCCAAAATAAATGTTTTTCATTAGAAAAATTATGGAGAGATGCCTACCTCATATGTGGATAAGCATTTTAATAAAGAACAATGGAACTCATTATAAGATATTTATCACTTGAAAAGAGGATCCTCCAACCTCAAGGAAAAAAATGAAGAAATTAAAAGGCAAGTTGGGCAATATAAAGGAAAACCTTGGTAAGGTAATAAGAACACAAGGAGACCCACCATAAAAAACAATGCTAATAGTATCCAAATTATCCAAGAAGGGTTAAGGAAAAGGAAAACTACTTTGACTTGAAAGCTAACCCTAGAAAGAGAAAAATGAGCTAAGGAAAGACTCTAGATAATATTGATATGGATACTGGGGATGACTTTGTACAAGGCCACATACAATACTTGAAGGAGGAGTGGGAATTTATTGTTGCTCTAAATGGTCTCTCTTTGCAAATAGACAAATCGTGTTAATCTAATGTTGTCCAGGTAGTTTTGTTGTAGGTTATTTATATGTTGTTTGCTTGGTTTATTTCCAAGAATTGTGTTATGTTTATAGTCTCCTGAGTTTATCTTTATCTTATTTTTGATTCATTGTTGTCAAAGGGTTTGGGCTCTTTCAAAAACCCATTTTTTCTCTTAATAATAAAAAAAATATAAGTTACAACAAAGTCTTCTTGTGTTGTAACTCTTGGAAACCTGATACATAATTGTAACTCACCCTGGAATTCTAAAAACAACTATAGGGATCTATGATGACTCACGGTTTAAAGGAAGCATGGAAATAACCTTAAGAACTCATTTTTTGAATTAGATCTTATCACCTAATTACAATTTTTCTTTGAAAGACCTAAAAAGACAAACCAAGTTTCACGGCAACTCACAGTGTGTTGACAACATCTTGTTAGCATTTTAAAGTTATTTGCCAAAATAGAATATGCCACACTATTATGGTTTTCCTATAAATTGCAAAATAGACTACAAACTTTGCAGTAACTTGTAGATTTGCAAGCAACATCTTGACAACCTTCCAAGCCCATTCATTTAAATTAAATTATGGTGCAAGGTTATGGTTTTACGTAGAAGCTCCTTCAACCTTGAAACATCCATTTGGCTGATGTGCAACAAGTTGTGACATGTTTACTAGTAATTCTAGAGTTCACAGTGGGCCATGATGATGTGTTATGAAACTTGTGGTGTGTTATGGGGCATGTGATGTGTTATGGAAATTGAGAATGTATTGTGCATTTGATGGTTTTGGCATATAGTGATGTGTTAAAGTCATTTAATGATTGTGTCTCATAATGATGTGTTGTAGGCATCTAATAATTGTGGCATTAATAAGTAGTTGAAAGCATTAAAGTAAGTAGGTGGATTATGTATCTATACAAAAACATCCCTACATTAGATATCTATAATAAATAAGCTAGAGGTTGATAGGTTGGGGCAGCAAGCTAGGAGAGTTAGATATGATTATAAAAGAGGGCAAAATATCTCATTGAGTGTACTTATAGGATTGCATTTGTTTGTAATGTCTGTAATAGAACTGAGAGTGTGCTAATGCAAATTTGTCCATTAAAATTAATAAAAGAATTGTCATTGTTTTTATTTCATTTAGTTTGTGTAGTAGGCTACATGTCAATGATTTGTTTGTGTTGAATATGTAGGTTGTGTTGTCTAAAGTCATCCTTTGTTATATCCCTTAACTATGACTACATTAGATTTCTTTAATTTCTTAGATGGTTTCTCTATATGTTTGTATTGATTGTCTCTACCATTTCATTAATACCATAAATATACTAATACACTTGCATATTTATAGACTTTTTGAATCCAATTTAATATCAAACATACAGTCAATGACAAAACCGACAAAACAAGACCCAAAACCTTCATGAAACCCCAAAATGGATGAGAAAGACCTACACCAATAAATATTAAAAAAAAATATATATATATATATATATATATAATTCAAAAACATAAAAATATGTATAAAAATCTAAACTAAACCAATAATTAACAGACACTTGAATAGCCTAAAACAATACAATTTTACAACTGATATATACAAGTGGCCATTTGTACGTAAGTGAGAATAATCCTCTTAAATAGCTGAGTGCTGAAAGCGGTCGTGGAATCATGGAATTTTCCCTTTAACTTATTTTATGCTCAGTCATCAGTATTTATAGGCCGGAGACTTTCTAGAAGTATCCATGGAGCATTATATGAGATTCCAAATGCATGGTGCCCTGTCTAATCAACATACAATCCTTGTAAGCTTGTTGCTGTCGGGCATGATTATTGCTATTTGCCAGCGACGCCGATTAGACCCAACAAACCCACAAATCTCCCATGCAATGAAACACCTGGGAAGCACATTGCGTTGCGTGAAAAGACAATGAACAGACGATCCTGCACTGAAATTCTTCACATGAAACCAAAACCCCACCAACATGGCACGTTCCTTTCTTTTCAATATCTTGTTTACATATGTTCATGTTCATGTTCTGATAGATACCACACGGCCAATTAGAAGATGCTCACCGCATGTTTGTCAGAATACAATTTTTTTTTCTTCTGTCGTTTGTCTCCATTTGAAAGGATTTTCAGTGCAGGATTCTCATTATTCTTATTATTTTCAACCTTGATATTATCCTTTTCGAAAAGCTTTTTGGACGTTGGATTCGAGTCATTGATATCGAAAATGGATTTGTATTCAGGGAAATCTTTTATTCCTCCTTATGCAACCAAACAATGTTACATGTGGAGCATCTCCTGAAGAAATATTGATTATCGAGCAAACGAGTAAGGAAGAAGATGTTAGAGTATTGATACTTATCATAAAATATTGAATAAGATTTTGTCTAAGAGATGAGGTTGGGATTGTGTACAAAATAGATATCTTTCAATTTTTTTCACTAAATTAAAGAAAATATTATGTACACTTAATACGTTAAAAAGCAGGGTTTCATTTTTTTAAAAAAAATTCTATAAAAAATTTATATTTTAATATTTTTAATAAAATTCATAGTAATTTTTTTTTGAGAAATTCATACAGGATTAAAATTTGATAACTGATTGTATTTATGTTTTTTAAGTTGTAAAATATAATCATTTTTTTAAGAGACATTATTAATGTAAAGTAAAATTTTGAGTAAATTATCAAACAAACAAAAATGATTATAATAAATATATATATTTTTTCTAATGTTTTATTCTTCTACTATAAATTATATTAGTATTGAAGGATAACGCTAAATAGATAATCATCATAAAAAAATCACGATAAAGAAGGTTGATTATCAAATTTAGGCCTTTCACATAAAAATTATTTTTCTCTTTACTTTATATACTAATATAGATGTCTTAAATACATCTACCAAAAATATGTTGAGAGGTATCAATCTCAAAAAATTTATCTTGGGAATGTTACATCTTTCATTGATTAGTAACTTCATTACTTTCTTCTCTAATTTTCCACTAACTAGTGAAATATGACATCTATCTAGCTACACCAATATGTTGGGTTTGAAAAACCATTTTTGTGAAAAAAAGGGACTCCATACTCTATCGTATAGCCAATATATTATGATTTTTGATTGACTTCTCTAAACCAAAAAAAAAAAAATCTAAATGAATTAAATGGATGTCTAATTTAAAATTGAAAATGACATACAATGATTAAATAGATATTAAATTTAAGACTAAACATTAAAATGAAGAATTTACTACACTACACTCCATCCACAACTACAATTATAAAATAACTATCGACATAATTAAATGGTTATACCTTGCCTTAGAGTAGATTTATAAAATTTTGACATTGTTAACAAAGACAACAAAATTTTACACGATGAAGAAAAGGATGACCTTTTAGCTCATTATTTGCCATATATTTCTATTGTCACCAATAGAAAATTTTACCTTTTAATAGTTTATGATTAATTATTATTAAATATGATAAACATATGGCAAAGACTATTCATTACAATTATATTGGTGAAGAAGATTAATCAAACAAGGGTTATGTAGCAGTTAATCCGTGTTTTTGAATTGAATATTGTTTTTGATTGAGTATTTATTCATAAATATAAAAGTTGCAACGTGACTAGTCTTGTAACTAAATATTTTATATCGAATTGGATATAATTAAATTAATTAAATTGTGTTTGCGGATATGTACATATTAAGTGTTAGTTTTCTTACCATACTATATGATTAAGTTGAATAACATTAATAATATTTATTCATAAATAATAAATATTACCTAACATTTGTAGTATTTTTCGTAATTGAACATAAAATTAGTGTTATATTGATATTACATTATCGTATGAAAATTAATATATGAATATATTGATATTTTAGAGAATTTAATTACTAAAATTTACATTGTTATCATTAGGATTTTTATAATATGATTTAATAATTTGTTTCATTAGCATAGAATTGTTGAAATTAAAAATTTAAATTAATGAATTATTTTTATTATACTTTGATAGGTATTTGTTTTTTTATCAAAGCTATGAACCACTCTGGGACACAATTGGGGGCCTGAATCCTGAAGTGATCATCTATCACATGTACTAGATATACCAACAATGGTCACAACTGGACTGAGAATACCAACAACAACTACAACTAGCCCAATGGCCACAACTGGGCCAAAAATACCAATGATGGCCATAATCAGGTTGAGAATACCAATAATGGATATATCCGGCCTAAGAATACTAACAATGACCACATATGGCCAAAAAATACCAATAAATAGTGACAACTAGCCCGAGAATACTAATGATGAACATAATCAATCTGAGAATACCAATGATGGCCACATCCATCCTTAGATAACATAGTGAGATTTTAACTTGTGTGGGGCTTGTAACTACAAAGCTATTTTACAAACTCACCCATATCTCATTAGTAGTTATTTTTATCATATTATAGACAAATGAATTGTTCAAATTGATGATCTTATTTTGAAATGAGAAATAAATATAATTAGAGATTCAAATTGATATGATCAATAAGAGTCATAAATAAAATGAAAGATTTTATAAAATAATTTTTAAAATTACATATTTTTTAAATATTAATGGTATAGTTGAAAAGTATAATATTAATATTATAAAAAAGAATACATTCTAAAATATGTTTTAATAAATAATTTATTTATGAAAATAAGTAGCATTTATGATAAGATATTGCCTAAGTAGAATTTATGGTAAGATTTGACATGATCGATAATTAATTAATATTATAGAATTTGTATAATTTTTTTTGTTGGAACGCATTGAATTAAAAATTATTCACAAAAAAAAAATTAATGACAAATAATTATAATAAAAAAATGAATATAGTAATTAATAAGGATATGAGTTAATAATAATTATTTTTTATGATATCAGCATAAGCATATTTCCAAATAACACCCTTAGGAACATTTAAATATTTATATTAAATTTTTTTGGAAAAACTTTATAATTGTTAAAATCATATGCATTTTAAAAAAATTGATTGGATGAACAATTATGGGTTATTTATCCAAGTGAAACCATTAGTATCCTGAGTTGGCACAGACCAATAATCAAATATTTCATGTTATAAAGATGACAAAGATGAGGATATTTGGAGACAAATCACATCCCCCAAGTTCTAACAAATGTTTGACAACATTTTTTTACTTAGTATTTCTTCTCGGAACACATATCTTAAATACATTTATTTTAAAATCGTCCAAATATTTGAATCTCAAGGCTTTTATTTATTTATTTTCTACTTACTACAATTTCATTGATAATTTTTTTAATATAAATTTTCTTTTGAATTGTGTCAATTTTAAAATAATCTTTCTAAAAAGAGGCTCCAAAATCTACCGCATCACCAAAATATTATGATTTTTCAATTGAATTCTAAAATAAAAAGTTTTTTTTTAATGCCGGCCAAATAGATGTCAAATTTAATGTTGAAATTAGAATGAACACACTCGCTACATTACAACCCACCACCACCACCACCCAGATGCCATTTTAAAATGCCTCTCAATGCAATGATTAGAATGTCCCTAGATCCAAAATTTTAGTATTTTTGTATTGATTACTATCACAATGGTATTACTCATGATATAATTTTTATATTATATTTTTTGGGTTACCTTCAAATAAAGCTTATGAGGTGAAAAAAGATGATAATAAGTGTTGTTATTCGTCACAAATGTGAATGCCAACATTTATTTAGGTATCATTTTTTTTTAAAGAATTTGAGTTACCTTATCATGTGTTTACCTTTATTCCATTTTGATACCAAAAAATAAATATACAATTTCAGTGAATATATCAAACAAGATAATTCTAAAATACATAATTCAAATATATCCAATTGGTTAATAACAACAATAATACAAAATGATAAATAAATTAGGTTATGCAAAGTAAATACAAAGTATAAGAAATGATCACACATTGTTGTTATAATATAATTATGAGATTCTGGACCTAAAAGGGGACTATACATGCTAACTATATACTACTCATGAACTTTGATTTGACCTCTACAAAATCTTGGATAGAATCACACTTTTCACATGTTCAATCTAGGTGGACTTGTGATTTTGAGTCTCACTATGTTATTATGAGTTTGACTTCTGTAGGGTTTCACACACTAATTTTTTTATGACTGGTTCAATGACTAATTTATGATATTGATGTATGATTTGTGTTTATTATCTTTTGAATTGAAATAAATCAAAGTAATAGATCTAAACTATTAAAATTGATGTAAAATATATAATTTAAAGAATTAAAAATTAGTTAAAAATATAAATCAACTTATAGATGTGAAAAACTCCATCAAACTAATTTTATATTATACAAGCTAACTGTGACTCAAAATTGATTGAAAATACTTGCATGCTATGTCATGTCTAAAATCATGAATTTAAAATTCAGTGGGATAAGGCCACATTAAGAGGACAAGACCATATTAAATCCTTGTCTATTGGATTTGACCACATCCTTATTAACTGTGTGAATAATTTATCGATCTATATCTTTGCACATGCTTGTGAGGGTTTATCAATTTTTTGTGTGCATTGATTTATCATGTGGAAGACTTAAAAAATACAAAACCTATCTCCTACACAATAATCTAAATAGAGATAAAATGAAAAAACCATGGTTAGAGGAATAGCTGAGTTACCATTAGAAAACCATGCATGTTCTAAGTTCTACTTACATAGCCCAAATGGACTTCAAGTCAATGTAGTGAGCGCATGATCATTGATTATGCAACTATATGAATGTAGCTAAGAGATTGATTGAAATGTTTGACAATGTATGCCATTGATCTATAATAAAATATATTCAGATTTGGCTTATGACTGTTATAATGCAACAAAAATAAAATTAAAATAAATAGTTCTCTTTTGCTCAGTATGAAATAGAACTACCAAGTGATTGCTAGATGTGTTTAGAGAAGTCTTGATGTGTTTCTATAGGAGAATATTTCAAATATTTCCTCCCACAAGTAATGATTTTTTTTTTCAAATTCATAAGTCCCTATTACAATAATGTATACACATTTCATTGGTTGATCATAGTGGGGAAAAATGGTGAGTTATATATAAATATAAATCATTCCTAAGGTTATACTCCCTTGGCCATCACCTTGATGATCACTTGAAAACACAAGGAATCAATTAACATTATCTTGATACATTATCAAGAGGAATGCATATATAAAAAACACTCAAAGTATTATTCATATATCTAACTATGAATACACAAAATACAAAGTTACATGGTGCAAAGTGTCAAATATAATAACACCAAATTACATTCTAGATTTTTCAAGACATTGTACACACACACACACACACACACACACACACACACACACACACACACACACACACACACACACACACACACACACACACACACACACACACACAAGAGTGAGAAACATGTGTGGTTTGATCCCTCATATATATATATAGTGGAATATAGGCAATAATAAACCATTTAATAGGGAGTGGTTGACACTATTCAACCCAAAATAATAACCCATTTTTCAAGGGCATTATTATGGTCAAAATAAAAATTATGGTTTGGATAAATGAGAAGGAAAATAGAGATCAATTTACAAGACCAAAGTCAAGCAGAAACAAACATGAAGAATTTTAAGGTGCAATGTAGGGGTCTCATGATTTAAAAACCTACAAAATATAAAGAGACACTTTCGGTAACAATAGATATTGTTAGCTACCATAAAGGTAAAAATCTAGTAGTGTAGAGACTAAACATGAATTATATAGCACCTAAATCTCTTACACTTGGAAAATATCTATCATGGTTGTACCTTTCACTTATAAGACCTCCTTGCTACCAAAATAGTCACATTCACTATCTCTTTATCCCAAATTTCTTCTCTCTTAATTTGATCGCTATTATTCTAATGGCCTAGCCTTTTATATTGTGATTTTTTTTATAAACCCAATTATTATCTCTACAAGTTTTGAACTTGTACATATTTTCCAACTTCCTAGACACTTGCATCCCAGTCAAGAGCCTACCCCAAAATTAGTGTCCTTTTCTAAACTAAGTGTCCAATGCCCAAAATTCATCCAATTTATAAATGAAATGAATCTTAAAGGTAAACCTATGTGATTTAATGTGATATATTTTCAAAATGGATTAATATATATACAAGGTCAACCCTCATTAATTCATCACCTAGTAACTCATAAGGAAACTTACCAATAACACTCAATCAAGCATTCAAGTGAGAAAATATACCCTATTATTCCTTATGTAGATGGTATTTTTTTATTATGTAGCACCTCAGATTTATACACTTGAAAAAATTAGACCTTGGTTATTCCTCTTAGTTCTATTCTCTCCTTGTTTCTACAATCTTTACATCTACTCTACTAGTTCCCCTAGTCCTATCTCTTATTTTGACCAATCTTATATTGATGATGTAAACATTATATCTTACCTAGAATGCTTAAAATGTACTTAGCATACACCTTTACAAGTTTTGAACACGTACATATTTTGATACTACTTGAGCACTAATGTCTAGGATAGATAATAGTGTTGACATTACTTCCTACCCCAACATAAGTGTCCAATGTACTAAAGTCATCCAATTTACAAATGAAACATATCTTAATATTTAGCTTAAGTTTTTTAATGTGAGTTATTACTTGAAAGGGATTAGTATAAATAGAAGATTAACCCTTATTCATTCCTCACCTACAAAAGACCAAAGAGATCAAGGCACTTATCAAAAAGTACACTATCAGGCATTTAATTGATCAAAGCTTCCCTATTTCCATACCACTCATAGTCACAACACATATATAGGTTTGAAGTACTAAAGACAAGAGCCTAATTTTGAAGTTACAATCTAGGTCACTATTGTACTTGTTTTACACACATTGCATGATTCACATAAAATCCAACACATAGAGGAGAACTACTTTATTCTAAGGCCATATTCATAATATTTTTCTATGTAGGTAGATTCCTTTGATAGTGGGATCATTAAGATAAACTTGACACCATGTACCCACTAACCCATTTTTCTCCAAGGTCATAATGAATATAGAAAGCTAGGGTTTTGCCATTTCATAAGGACCAACTATCCATGACCCAAATCTAAATGCACCAAATCAAAAGCGAATCAAAACCTACAAACATTTAGGTGGTCACATATTATTTCACCATATAGGACACTATCATCAGACTCAAATAGTAGTGTCAACATAACCATTTAGGGCTAATGCAACTGTCCATATAACTAGAGGCACTAGATTCATAATTTGATGACTATTTTAAAACTATCTTCTTTCCTAATTTTAGCCTGTCCTAAATATAAAAATACATTAGCATTAGAATAAGTTAAGTACTTATATTATTTTCCATTTCTATATCTAGCCTAGTTGTACTTTCCATACTTAGACTATCTTAGCATAATAAATTTAGTGTATGCTTATATTTGAGTTTAACATTTAATTAGCCTACTACAGATTTGATTATCACCCTTGTACTATTTCATTTATATATTATTAACCCTAATATTAAAGTGAAATACATACCCCCACATTTAATTTTAGGGTTGAATACCCTATTTCCATATTAAACAATATCTATGTAGGTTTAAATTATTGAAGGAACATGCCATGAGCCATATTTTCTAAGTTACAAGTTAGGTCACTCTATGTACTTTCTTATCATACATTACATCCTTATGCACACATAGGCCAACACATATGGGATAACTACATAATTATGTGGCCCTCTTTAGATTATTGTCGATGTAGGTAGAGCCCATTGATAGAGAGATCATTGGGGCATTTCGACACCATGTGCCCACTAACTCAATTTTCTCACAGTCACTACAAGGGTGAGGAACATATAGTTTGATCATTTAACAGAGAGTTATAGCCTATGAAACCAATATTAACACACCATAATAAAGTGAAATACATAACCCCACATTTCATTTTAGGTTTAAACATTTAGTGAACATGATATTTGAACATACAAAACCCTACGTTATCTAGAGTTTTTTTATTTCTTTCTATGTTTATGATTTAAAATTTTTGGGAATAATTATGATTTTTATTCCTATTTAGGTAAAAGTCTAAGTAAAGTAAATCAGTCAATAAATATGCCATAATTAACTTACTAATTTACTAATTTTGAGTCTTGTTTAGACTTTCTAAAAATAATAAGTGAATAGAGAGAAATATAACTTAGCCTAAAACTATGTTGATTCAACTAAGATGAAGTCTAATATTGACTATGTAGAACTGGGATAGTATCAAGAACCTAGATTTGTATTTTATTTTGTGAAAGTATAGGAGCACTAAAAAAAGGATGCTTTGAGGTCCAGTACTATATTCTTGTTCCTACCATTGTTATCCAAACTAGTCACAAAGGTCTAAACTTTTTGGGTTCTATCTGCCACTCTTGTATGACCTTGCCTATGAAATTTTTAAGCTTAACTCAATGGATCTCCTTGTAGTGCTGATTTATATTTGATCCTAGGTCTCTAATAAAATTGAATAGGACTTTGAGAAAAGAGGGGGGGGGGTGTTAGTGTGTGTAAGATGCACTAGACGTGATTCACACCCCGTGTGTGGGCATGATACTTACATACCTATACTCTAAAGAGGGATCAAGCCATATGTAATTCTCCCTTTGAAATTTATTAGTGTAATTGTGGTATGAGAATGGAAGAAATGATAAAACTAGATATGTTCAAGGTGGCTAAGGGTTGGTGTAAGGATTTGAATGAGCTTGTAAGTGTATTGGTTAGTTATATGCAGAGAATAGGGAAGATTGCTTGAATAGTATTACTTATATTCTTGTGTTCTTAGTGATATTTTCCAACCCTTTCCAAATTATCTTTGAATGGGCTTATATAGGGATTTATTGGTCATGGGTTAAATGCAATCATGCTAGGCTGACATAATGAAGAGGATGAATAAGATAAAAAATGGTAATCTGAGCTCAAAATGTCATTAGATAGGAGCACCAAAAAGGGGACACCCCAGGGTCCAACGCTATAGTCCAAGTTGGGTGATATTATCCTGAGGGTATGGGACCTAGGGGGATGGATTAAACATTTAAAAAGGGTCTTGACTAAGCTTGAATGAGGTCTTGAAAGCCTATAGATGATTGAGAATCAATGAAAATATGCCTAGAAGGGTCATGCGAGCAAGCAAGAGGGAGCTATGGGTTGGGTGTCATTAGCCACACTCAAGCTACCAATTTTTTCATTTTATATGACTACATTTTCCCCCTCTTTATTCTAGTGATGTAACAAAGCGAAATACTAGGATAAAGGAAAAATAAAAAGTGTACTTGAACTTACCTATAAGGGTGAAGCTAATGAAGCTATTGTGATTTTGGTTGTGCATAGAGAGAACATGTTGTGAAGTATGAATCTACAAGAAAAACAAAGAGTAGATTAGTTCTTACTACATATGTTATATCTAAAATAAGAATGTACAAAGCTAGGTAAGAGAAATAGGAAGGGAAAGGAATGAATACACATCATTGGGTACACGAACCAATATAAAACCTATTGTGATGCTAAGTGATGTTAGATTATGTTGAGTAATGCTGGAAGGTGTTGTACCAAGAGTAATATTGTGAACAAAATTGAGTGCTCAATTCCTTGAGAGTGGCTCAAGAATGCAAAGGTTGGCCCTTTGGCTCCATCATCACCTACTAAGTGAAGCTATATAATAATACATGTACTAATCAATGTTTGGACTATGTGTCTAATCCCTATAAATAGGTGGCTCAAGAATACAAAGGCTAGATAGTCCTTTAGCTCCATGATTTCCCTATGAAGTGAATCTATAAACTAATGCTTGTATGAAATATGTTTTGAATGAGATGGATCTTGAAGCCCATGAATGCTCTATAATCTAAAAACATTGGTGTGAATATCCAAATGTATGACATAAATTAGGCCACTCTAAAATATGGAGATTAGGCTTGTATGAAAGCCACTCTAAAACTAGAAACTGGGCTTATATGGAAGCCACTCAAGAACTCAGAAACTCAGAATTGTGGATATTAGGCTTGTATGAAAGCCACTCTAAAATGATGCCAACCACTTGTAGATGGAATAAGGCACATAATTACTAAGAATGCCTAGGTAATACTGGAATCATAAATACAATAAAAAGTTGTGCCATGCACGTTACCCCCAATCATTAGTGTATGAAACATGGATTTTGATCTGAAAGTTATACCAACTACCATATTTGAAACTACAAGTGAGAGCCATCATGTTGCACATGATTTCCCCTATATCTAGATTCTTTGAGAAAAAATGTATTAAAAAATACTAATTTTGAATTGGTCTGAATGTGCAAAACCTATAGTTAAACGTACTTTTTTGCCTACTTCTAAAAATCTAGATTTTCTATCATTGGGATAGGAGCACCAAAAATAAGACACCATGGTGTCTAATACTATTATCTATGTCTAACATTGTTGTCTTTTTTTGAAACTAAAAATTATGTTGGAATCATCACTATTTTTTTGATCTATTATGCCTAGTTTGACCTATGATTGTTGTTCTGAGTGATTCTAGAAGCTAGATTTTGACTGTAAAGAGTTTTGATATCTATGACAAAACCCCTATTTATTTCCCCCTATTTTGAGGATAGGAATGAAGACCCTACAATGACTTCCCTCAAAATAAAGAGCCCTACAAGTGTATTATACTATAAAGATACATGATATAATAATGATAATCGACATGATATCTCAAGATATATCATGGTTTGTATTGAGAGATTATTAGATCAATAGGGGTATGCCTAGATAGATATAAAAAATGTAATGAAATCTACTAAACTAGAAATAGAATCAAAAGTTTTATTAGTTTTTAGTTTTGATGGAGAGATGGAGCATGATATCCATCATGGCATTCAAAAAAATAAGATAAATGCATGATGTGGATCATGGCGTTGCAAGCAATGAGAAGCAAATAAGCAAAAAACACACAAGGAAAGAAATAAGAAGTATACAAGGGTATCCAAGGGGTCAAGTAAACAAGGGACATGGGCACATGTCACTCAATCTATAAATAAAGCATACAAGACATGTTCAAATGCCACATACACATATAATTAAAATAAGTACATGAAAGAGTACAAACAAGGGACACTGGCAAATGTCCAAAGGCACACACATGAATAGAAATGAAGGACATTGACAAATGTCCTAAACCACATACATGAGACAAAAAGGAACTAGAAAATGCAATCACATCAAGTTAGTACTAAGCAAGAAAATAAAGCATGTAATAATTGGAAATACAATCATAATCTAATTAATCAAAGTGAGAATGTGAAGTTATGAAAGACATGTTATTATAAGACTAGGTATATGCTATGATATACATAATTTCTATATACTAGTTGAATGTCGATAGAGTAATCTTTGTAAGCTAGTAAATAATGTACATCATCATGATAACTAAAGTGTGTGGTGTAGGAATGAGATAACCTGGATGGTGTAGTCATGTAGAAGATATCCCCAATGGGTAAATATATAGAAGGATGTCTTGAATGTAGAATTAGGATGCCCCCTTAATGGGTAAAGTGAAGAAATCAAAGAGTTGGATGTCATTGCATACACTTAAATAAGAACAAGTGAAGCATGGTAATGTATATAAATCAACAAACAATAGCATAAAATAATAGATGTAAGTATAACATGATAGTATAAATGTAAAACATTGATAATGCATATAATCAAAATGTTTTTGGTGTTTTTGATTTATTTGAATGTTTTTGTATTTTGAAATTTTCTATTATTTTAGCATTTTGAGAGTTTTTATTTATGTACAATCAAGCAACAAAAACTACATATAGGTATTACTGGGTAAAATGATATTAATCGATGAGTCTCATGGGAGACTCCCTATCATGGTGTCCTATATTAAGGAGAGGAATCATGCATGATCATGAAGTATGATGGAGAGGCTGAGGTTGTGGTTCTAAAATCTATATATGCTCTAAATTCTATAAAATATTTGAAGTGGAAACTGATTTTGGGGTCCCCCTATAACTATGATAAGTGGATGCAACTATAGGGCTCTTAGGGAACCATCTAAAAGTAGGAGAAGATCTCTGAAAATGTGCTCTATGTGTAGATGCATGAGATCTTAATGATACTACCCTGGGTGTGAATACTGTAACTGGGAGCTATCTAAAATCCTATAATTATGTTTGCTATGAAAGAGACATCTATGTAAGTGTATGAACTCATTACGCTGGTGGTAGATACATCAATTGTGTTTGAATCTAAACTAGAGGAAGGACTATAACTATTGGAGCAACTAAATCTAGTGGCTAAATGACAAATGGTGACTGAACTGAAACTAGTGCTTGCAAAGTAGAAGATGGCTCTGAAGTGGGGAGTGGTAACTCATATTTGAAAATGAAGTACAATGTTGAATGATGTGTCCACATGTGTTGGACCCACCTGTAGAGGAAGTATAATCTCACCCAAAGAACTCTATGTATGCCCATTGAATCCACTGATAACTATGTGTATCAGTGTAATATCTTGCTCTAAATATCCCAAATTCTATAATAATGTCATATTGCACATGTTTATAATAGATATATTATCTATGATAACACTATGAATATGATGATTATGAATATGGGCTCTAATAAAGAGTGCATGATAATTTGTATCATCCTCAATGATCTTCTACTTTTAGAAGGAGATGGAAGGTCTAGCTAAAACTCTAGAATTGTATACACCAATTGTGTTGCTCAAAGGATGTAACTCAACTAAAGGTGCGCTATATATGTCTAGTGGGGGATGTGCATGATATGCATGATGAACCCCTGATGTATCCCCTATCTCTTATTTGGAATTCTATGGAAAAGGATCTAAAAATATTTTCAATGCTTTATCCTATGTTGGCTTGGCCTGAGGACTCTCAATTAAAGTGCCAAGATCAATATAATTTCCATCTATTAAATAATGTATCTTGTGTCTCAAACTGATTCATCTATTTATTGTATGGCCTAGTGCCCTATGAAACTTATAAAATGCATATTGATCATATCCCTGTGAAAGAGGTTTTTTTGGGTCAACTTATCGAATAGGAGGAAGAGATATGATGTTAAATTCCAATAGTTGCTTTAAAGCTTTAGCTAGAGAAATTGGTATATTGGTAAAGGTACGTCGAGGAGGTGTCAATAAAACCACTCAATGAGGGGGTTCTGAAGTTGCATTAATAGTAGGTGGATTTTGACTCTTGTTATCATTGACATTTACTTTGTATGGGACTTTGTTGCTACTCTTGTTTGTTGTGTATAAGATACTTGTGTACTTGAATTTTCCTATTGAAATGAACTTTACTTCTTTTTCTGTTAGTGTGTGACACAATTTAGTGTGTGACACAATTTAGTGTGTGATTCATGCAAAGCTAGTAAAAGACTTTGTTTGAAGAGATCTTGTAACTCTTGATTAGCCATGGAGCTAGTTATCTTAGCCAAGATAGTTTTATATCGAATAACATAATATGTGAGATGCTCATTGGCCCTTTGATTTATTGTGTAATTTGAGCATATGAAACCTTATCAACAATGTTAATGTTGAAATGAGCTATGAACATGTTAGCTAAAGGACTGAATACATTGATTGACTAATTTAGTAGATTATAAAAGTATTGTAAAGTATAATCCTTTAATCTTCATGGAAATGGCTTGGTAAGTAGCCAATCATTTGGTACATAATCTAAGCATTCTACATGAAAATCTCTAAAATGTGTCTCTAGATCACCCTTGTTGTCATATAGAGTAAACTTAGGTTGAACAAAACCTTGTGGAAAAGGTGTATAAATAGTGTGATGTGCTAATGGTGTATGTAGAAGAGCAAAATAATCCAAATACTATGTAGGTCTAGAGGCACCTTGCTCAATATGTAGCATCTTTGATTAAAGATATTTTATCTCTTGCACAAGGGCTACCACATTAGGAGACAAAGATGTACTAGCTATACATGGTGGTGAAAAACAAGGTTGGGTTGCTATAGGGGGTTGTTGAGACATAGTTACCCTTATAATGTCATTTACAACTGGTTGCTCTATGGTTTGAGAAGATTGACCATTGTTCACTCTTTGTTTTTCTTTTTTTAGTATTTTAAGCATGCCATCTTGCATGGCAGGGTGTTTAGTTAAGAGTTCTTGAAGTTATTTTTTTATCATTTTAATCAAAACTAAAATATTGGGCCATCGATAAAGTAGGAAAATGAGTTGAAATTTGATTGAATTTTTTGCAAAAAATTGTAATATGCAAAGTGTAAAATAAAGAAAATATTGAATATAGGAAATGTAAAGTCCTAAAAATAGTTAACTAGAAATTGCATAAAAAGGATACGAAGCTCACAAACATTTAAGATGATACCTCAAGAAGTAATGGGACCTAGTATGTGTGACTAAGGTTTTAATAGATAATTATTATGAAAATTTGAAATTGAAAGTAGATTTCCGAGTTAAATATGCAAGTAAAAAAATCAAAATTTTATTGAAAAATTATTGATTTAATGCCTAGTAGATGCAACTAGGGTTTGGAAAAATAAATATTTTGACAAATTACTATGAAAATTTGAATTTTGAATGGATTTTTTTTATTTTAAATATGCTAGTAAAAATTTAGAAAATGATTGGAAGATTAGTAAAAAATTACTAGGACCTAGTATGGTCAATTAGGGTTTGAAAGAAAAATTATTTTAAAATTACTACAAAATTTTAAACTTTAATGCTAATTTTTTATTTTATCATGTAGGTAAAATATTATAAAAATATATAAACAATTAGTACGAAAATTACCCTATGATATTTAGGGTTTTTGTGTACAAATGAAGTAAGTCAGGTTCACCAAATAGTTTAAGATTTTTGAGAATAATTAGGGTTTTTATTCCTATTTAGTTAAAAGTCTGAGTAAAGTAAATTAGTTAATAACTATGTGATAATGAAATTAATGATTTGTTAATTTTAATTATTGTTTAGAACTTCAAAAATAACAAGTGAATAGAGAGAAATATAACTTATCTTACAACTATGCTGATCCAACTGAGATGAAGGCTGCTATTGACTATGTAGGATTGGGATATAGTAGGAACTTGGATCTAATTTTAATTTGGTGAAAGGATAGGAGTAATGAAAATAGGACACTTCAGGGTCTAGTGGTATATTCCTATTCTTGACACTATTGTCCAAACTAGTCATAGAGTTCTAAGTTTTTTGGGTTCTATCCACCACTCTTGTATGACTTTGCCTTTGAAATTTTGAAGCTTAACTCTCAACAGAGCTCCTTGTAGAGCTAATTTATCTTCAATCCTATCTCTCTAATAATATTGAATAGGAATTTGAGAAAAGAGAGGGGTTAGTGTGTGTAAGATACATTGGACATGTTTCACACCTCATGTGTGGGAATGCTACCTACATACCAATACTTTGAAGAGGGATCAAGCCATATTTATTTCTCCTTTTGAAAGTGCTTAGTGCAATTATGGTATGAGAATTCAAGAAATGCTAAACCTAGATATGCTTGAGGTGGCTAGGGGCTAGTGTAAGGATTTGAATGAGCTTGTAAGTGTATTGACTGGTTGTATGTAGAGAATAGGGAAGATTGCTTGAATAGTCTTGCTTATATTATTTATTTCTTAGTGATATTTTCAAACCCTTTCCAAATGATCTTTGAATGGGCTTATATAGGGATATATTGATCATGGGTTAAATGTAATTGTGCTAGGATGACATAATGAAGAGGAAGAATCAAGAAAAAAAGGTAATCTAGGCTCAAAATGTGATTAGATAGGAGCACCAAAAAGAGGACACCCTAGGGTCCAGTGCTATAGTCCAATTTGGGTGCTATTGTCTTGAGGGTATGGGACTTGGGGGGATGGAATAAGAATGGAAAAAGGGTATTGACTAGGCTAGAATGAGGTCTTGAAACCCTATGGGTGATTTGGAATCAGAGAAAAGGTGCCTAGAAAGGTCATGAGAGAAAGCAAGAGGGAACAATGGGTTGGGTGTCATTAGCCACACTTAAGTTACAATTTTTTGCATTTTATATGACTATAGTTTTGTTATTTTTAGTTATAATCATTGTTTTTTTTATCTCCCTTATCATGGATGATATTGATTACTTTGATGACTATGATTTTGAAACTCTTCAAAACTCCCTTAAGGAAGGAATCAAAATTGCCTACTATTGCTTTCTCCCAAGTACTAAAGCATGTAATATAAAATCATTAAATGATGGTAGCTATTATCCTTCTAATCAAGTCCACACTCCCACCATCATAATAGATAAATTAATCCATCTTATGAAAGATACAACAAATTTATCCATGCTTCATATGCCACCATTATATGAGTTTAGCATTAGATACTTATAAAACATGGATACCAAGGGCAAAGATTTGGAAAATATGAGAAAGGTATAACCCACCCTATATCTATAAAAAATAATAATACAAATAGACAAGGGTTTGGGTTTTCAAACAAATCCATGACTCGCCAACAAATCAAGTATATACATTTTACCAAAGAAGTGGGTACATATGACCAAGAAACTCATTTATTTTATAGGAAAAAGTTTATACAAATACACAAAGAAATTATGATTGATATAAAAAATAATAATAAGGGGTTAATGTCTTCAATAAAATTTATTTAACCCCCTAACATTCCTAAATTTGCAAACAATATCCCTTTTTCAAAGGGTGATGGTTTCTTCCTACCTTTATTTAAAACAAATGTGATATCAAAAAAGGTGTCCTTACCAAACTTTCCCAAAGATAAAATTGTTATATACTTACCAAAGGAAAATGAAAAAAATAATTCAAATGGTAAAAAATATTCAAATGATATACCACATGTAACAAAGTTCAAAGATCCCATACAATTACCAAAATATCTTAAATTCAATGATAATGAACTTTTACTTGTTATTTATAAGGATGATGATACTCACATGTAGAGATTCAAAAGAGATGGTGGGCTGCAACCAATGATAACACTTATGACAAAACCTCTATCCCCATAGAATATCTAATGTCTATGATGACCACTATTGGGTACTTTCAAAAACCAGTTTCTATATTCCAAACATAAATGGCTTTTCGTAATGATCATGAACATGTTACCCCATTCAATAATCAACATCTTGTGTAATGTATAATTGAATATCATTACCAAAAATATTTTGAATTACCAAATTTACCTCTATTTTTTAAAAACAAGGACCCATTTGACCACATTATTAGTTATTTACATTGTTTTGGTCAATGGGCACAAGTTAACAAACTATTGCTGATACTTTTCCATATGAGTATTTCTAATGAGGTTCAAAATTGGTTATATATTATACCAAAGGTTTCCTTAAGTATTTTATTACAATTTGAACATGTATTCTTCATGGATTTCAATATCTATGAGGTGCCAAAACTTACATTAAAATAATTGCACAATTCCAAATAATGTGATGATGAATCCCTTTCAAGATTATACTTTTCAATTCAAATGTACATCATATGAGATATCATTTGGACCCTTATAATTGGAATTTTAATTTATATTTAGTAGAGGCCTTCTTTCCCCATTAAAGGAAAGGAAATTTCATAAAAAAATGATTCATTTACCCATTTACATAATTATGTGAATAGATATGCTTATTTCCTAATTACTCATTCAAAAAAACTTAACATATCTTCTTGAAAATATAAAATCTTTATCCCTCATGTAAAATATGGAGATAGCTTACCTAAGGAACACTATGATAAAAAATGTGGTATTCCTAATATTTATATGATCAATTTTCAAATTTTACTCAACATGGGGTCAATTCAAGGTCCACATCTCATGCAAGAATCTAAAAGTGAACAACATAAAAAGCATCCACACCAACAAGATTTAACAATTACCTTATACATGGGTGGTACTTATTTTTGGCATAACTATATTGATCATACACAATCAAAAAATACTTTTAATGTAAGATAATTGTAAAAATTGGTATTTAATATAATAAAATTAAAAAATAAAGGAGGTTGGAAAGACTCCTTAGGCAACATAACAATACCAATTTCTTGTGGTCCTAAAGTAATCCAAACACTAGTTTGGGTTATGCCTACCACATCTCCATATGCATTCACACTAGCAACTCTTTGGATATACCAAATGGAAGAAAAAATTAATACAAATCAACAAGGTATTTTCTTTCCTCACAATAGCTAATTAAAACATATTCCAAATGATATTACTAGCTCTTATACTAAACATGTAAAACATGAGAAGGAACATGCTATGTACCTTTTGAACCTATGCAATCATGATGAAAACAGTTTAAAAGGTATAAATTAAAGTTGTAAGGCACTGAATGGGGGAGATACATATGATCATACATTAGATAGGTTCATAGATTAGTCACTCTAAAAATTCCAAAAATACTAAAAAATCAAAAACATTAGAAAAAATCTAAAAAAAATATGGCACTTAAATATTCTATTAGCTCCTTAGTATCCATGTGGTAATTACATACTAATGAACCACATACTCGGTTAATCCTACATACACATATGTATCACACTTATAAATTAGATGTGATACAAGCATAAACATATACATGAAACACTCCTTTTTTAGATGTTAGGATTTCCATCTACTCATGTCGTATGGACATTAGGGGCATCTATTTATTAGATCTTGATACACACAATTTATATGATTTGATGATCACTCTAAAATATCATGTTTGATATTACATATGTAATTAAACATGCCTATTATCCATGATAATATCTTAAAAATGGTACCTCATATGCTATGCACTTGACATACTTTTATAACACATTGGATCCATGGGCCACTATGACATGTTTATGATGGTTGCTTATGTTTTACTTTATGCACTTTTTTGAGTGTCTTGTCTTGCTTGTTCAAGCATTTGAATATGCTCCTTTGCTTATGGCCCCCATGCCTATTTATACTTTCTTTGACATTTGCATCATGTTATTGTTCATGATATGGACATTTAAATATGAAATTATTAATTTCATGGACATTTGACTAAGAAATGTCCATTCGATTGTGCAACATTTGAACATGCCCCTTGTTTGCATCTCTTTAGACCATTACTTGTTGGATATATTTTTAGTGCTCTTATGTGTCTACTTATTTTATTCTAAGCTTATAATATTAATATTTATATGTTTCCATGATTTGTATAATGCATCTTAGGCCTACATGTGATCACATTGGTTTTATGAGGTTCAATGATACATTTACTTAGACATGTTCCTTTTATATGCTACATGGTTACTTTCACATATTTTATAGTTGTATTACCCTTTTGAGGTGAGGTATCTCACAATTCCTATTTTTTTTACATCACCTTAAATGGGGGACATATTAGTGGGGTCATGCTTTAAAATCATGTTATCCACACTCATCCAGTATTGGGTACTTATATCATTTTGTAAATTTAGTAGGGGCATGCCATATGGTCATGGCTTCCACACATTCATAATTTTTAGATTCAGTGGGGTAATTATTGGGAATCATGCTCTCCAAATTTATTTAGTGTATGGTATTTATATCAGTTCACAAATGTAGTTGGATGATGCTTTGGAAGCAGGTTCTTCACATTTCACTAGTTTATAGTGGCAACATGTTTTGGAAAGATGTCCTCCACATTGGTACTTATAATAGTTTTCATATTTATCTATATGTAATGGGTGTATGCTTTATAAACATGCCCTTCAAACTTATAAAGTTATACAAATTAGACAAAGCACATAATTATATGATTCAAATTTGCAATTATGACCAATCTATTGCAATAGTTGGTTCACCATATTGTGCTACCTTTATAAAACATATTGAGCCAATATATTATAGTATTTGGTTCACCTTTTGGTATGGTTTAGGTGATAAAATCTCTCAATCTTTCCAATCTTTCATGTTAAAATTTATCATCCATCCTCACCATGTTATAAATATCATTAGGTTACATGGTTGAGCTAATCTCAACTATTGGGTGGCAACTCACTTTTGATCTAAAGTTGGGGGCATGTGATTCCAATCTCTCTCTCTCTCTCTATCTCCCTATATATATGAAATTTAAATATTTATCTATATTTATTATAATTACATATTTAGATCCTTACAATGATATATCTTTTACATAATAACTTTTAAATAGGAAAGGCAATTACATTGACACACATGTGTACTCCTTAACCTTGCTATTTTAATTTCAATCTATTTCAAGTACTTTTAAAATAGATTATATGCACTAATTTTACACTATAATATTCTCTTGGTTACATGTTAGTCACTAAAAAAATCACTCAAATTCAAATCAAGAAAATATAAGGTGTGCACACACACCCAAGTACTTATTCCTTTCCTTTACACTAGTAATTTCATTACTAGATTAAAAGGGGCGTAAATGTAGATGATATTTGGTCATTTTGTAGCACCTTAGTCTTGTACACTTGGCAAACTCAAACATTGGGTATTAATTTTATTTATACTCTCTTCTTTCTTTTTCAAGCCTCACATCTGCACTACTAGTGCTCCTTAGCCTATCTCTTAGTCTAACCAATCTTATATTAATGACATAAACATTCTATCTTTACCAAAATACTTAAAATGTACTTATTTATTTTAACTATTTAGGAAATAGTAGTGTAAATTCTAGGTTGTTAAAGGGGTTGGGTACAAAGAGTAAATACATATAAATATTACAAATAGATCTATCATGTTGATTTTCCTAAAATAATAAGTGTGATGGGAAAATCTACTTATCTAGAGTGAAATAGGCATCATTGGAATATAGAAAACTTGAAATAGGTCTATAAATCAGTATGCAGTCTATTCATTCTATAACTATAGTTGAAAAGGCCTTTGGATAGAGCACAGTCAAAGGGATAGTAGTGCATTATGCCAGTGTACAAGGTACTATTCTAGTGTACTTTTAGGGATAAGGATCTTGAGAGTTTTAGAGATGTTTTGAGGAGGCTTTAGGGTTGTGTAGGTGTTCTTAAGAGCTTATGACCATTATTTTATGTCTCTATTTGGTTGTATCTTCTCCAAAACCCTAATGAACACCCGCACACACAAGACAAAAATGGAAACAAATTTAAAAAGAAGGGAAAAGATAGGATGTGGGATGTTACTAATCATGTAAGATAGAACTCTTATGATCTTGTTTTTCCCCTACATTAACCCCAATCATAGGCGTCTTATATTGCATATAGTTATCCCTTAGGGAACATGCATAATAAATGCACATAGAATGCTATAATGACTTTTTCTTAGGCCCTACTATGATCAAGCATGCACATCATTGTGTGTTCCTAAGCAATATGTAGAGTGATAAGCTATACTAATGATTAATTTTTAAATAATTACGTTTCAAAGTAATAAGTGCTAGACGTAAAATTCCTTGTTAGGTTCTTACTATATAATGAACTTAATTATACTATGAGAAACTTGTTCAAGGGATAAAAAGGTGAATAAAATATCAAATAATAATGAGAGGCTCAAAGAATGGTAAGGACCCATGACAAGTTTAAACATTGGCCATTAGACACTAGTGGTGTGGTGGATACTAGTGCACTGCGCTAGTGTCTAAGATTGCACTAGTGTCCTAAGACCAAAGAATAAAGTATTGACTATGGAAAATAGGCCCAAGGGCCCCTATGGTTGGTATAAATTGATATATGACCAATATAGGTGTATAAAATATGATAAAAAGGTCATAATAAAGATCAAAAGACCAAAATGACCACATGAACAAGACTCACATTTATCATTAAGACATTCCCATGAAAAAGCAACAAAATAAATACTACTTGTATTTTTTTGACCAAATTAAGGTGTGTATATTTCCCCCCTTTTATTATATTAATGCAATTAAATTAAAGTACTAGAGTAAAAATAAAATAAAAATGCGTACCTTTACTTACCTATGTGGACATGTTCTGGACCTAGCCCACTTCTTGGCTAGAGAAGTGAACATTGTATACATAATATTTTTAAGCTTTATCAATTACTGATGTTTTCTATCTTGCAATAACTCATTGAGTCTCAAACTCTCTGAGTGCATGCCTTAACTTGTAATAACCATTTTAAGATTATTTATAAAAATTTGATTTTGTATGATTCTAACTATAAATAATTCCAACATTAATGCACAATACACAAATGATACTAAATATAATCTAATGAACAACAAATCTTATATTAGTCTTCAACATACACACTTAAAAATACTTGCCACAATCACAATCCTTCATGAAAATTTATTTAAGATCAAATCCACTAAAAGCCTACAAATATTCACATAGCTCTAAATGAAACTCTACACACCACACATGCTTTCACATTGCTACTCTGAATCTACAATTAAAGCACCTTCACAATCTCTGGATGAGATTTATCCTAATGAACCAAAGGGGTTTCATCCTTAAATCTAAGAATCAATGGGTTTTCATCTATTTATCTTAACCTTCATTGGGATTTCATCCAAGGAAGAGATGAAGTTGAACACAAGTTCAAGCTTACAATAAAAGGGGGGTTTTATGATTTTCGAAGATGAATTTACAAAGGGGAAGGCTCTCCATATATAGAAAATTGAAGAAGAGAAAGATAAGGAGTAAAATTGGAGTATAATCAAAGAAATGTGCCACCCTCTTTCATATATGTGATCCATCATTATGGTATTTGTCCTCATGTGTAGAAAGGAGTCAAAAGTAAGAGCATTAAGGGAAACAAAGATCAATCATCTCTATGTGACTTAGAATTGGCATCCTACCTTTAGACATGTGAGCACTAATCAATAATAATAAATTTGACTTTACTCCCCATGTGTACATAATATCCAAGAAAGGCTTTAATCACCTTTTGACCAAATGGTAGACAAGAAGATAGTGGATCAACTCACAAATTCATCCTACTCTCACACATGTGATTCACCTACCCACATTATAAACCCCATAATAAAATGTACCATACTTCTCCCTTAAGCCTTTTACTCTAAAAACAAGTCCATGTGGCCAATAAAGTAATTATTTGTGTCTCGTCAATGGAGTGGTACACCCCACTCCAAGCACATGCACATTCACCCCATGTGAGGACCCCCATGGGCCATGCCACCTCATCCCCAAGCTACCTCACTAATATATCATCACCTACATAAATTCCATGTCATCATGAATAGTGATCAATGAATAGAACCTATGAATAGTACCTATAAATAGTAACTCAAGAATAATTCTTTCGAATAGCGTTGAAGGAATATTATAATTGGCTAATTTTCCTAGAACATCAAATTAATTACAAAGGGGACATGAAAAATCCTCCCTTCTTAAAATTTCTTGTCCTCAAGTAATTTCAAACCAATAAATTCAAAATTCATAGTGCTATTGTGATGAATCCATCTGTAATGCTCATGTAGTTTGGCCCCTGTCCTTGTCAAGTGAGTCAACTTTTGTAAGAGTGTACTACAAGATATAATATTTATAAAATTTGTATCATCCTTGTAAAAATCATATAATCTGATGTCCTCTTTAAAAAATAACTTGTCCTCAAAGAAATGTGCATGACTCATAACTTTGTTAATGCAAAATGCTAGGAAACCCACAAAGCAATGCATGATTAGACTTTTCCATCTTTGATTTAGAACAAGAAATGAGAACATAATTGGGATAATTTATCTACTTTGAATATTACCGAGATCCCAAACAAATATAAATATCTTCCCATCATGTGTCTACTGCACCACTTTGATTAAAATCAAAATACAATCATGCTAAATTTTCACTCTCCTTTCTTGTAACCCAAATAAAAAAAATTCTTTAATAGCCAAATCAGAATACCTGTAATGAATGAATTTAGTAATATAGAATATCTCATGCTAAATAACTTTAGTACAATCAATTTCTATAATTCCATTATCTATCATGATCCTGGGCAACATGAAAATTATTCTATTAAATAAGAAATCATGATTCTTAGTATAACTCATCATGGTGTCCCAAAAATGATGCAGGTTATTCCCTATCAAATGGATGATACAAATGATTACAATAGTATTAAAACTGAAATTTAAATCCATATCTCTTATGAAACTACTCCCACTATCACAAATTGATAGTACCTCATTAAAAGTCAATCTCTAAGTGTTACAAAGGTGGTCCCATACACACCAATCCATAAAATTAGCTACAATCATCACTGCAATATCTAAAAATACAAAGGCTATCAACATGAAGTGATTGTAACTACCAATTGTATACACATAATATTTTCACACTTTTATTGATTACTAATGGTTTACATCTTTTAGGACCCTGTTGAGACTCAATCTCTCTAAGTGCACACCCTAAGAGGTGCACCAAGAAAGGGGTGGGTAGACCTTTGGTGCTTCATAGGACTGTTGTCCCTTTTTACCATATTATTACCAATCCAACTAGTTCCTAAAACCTTTCCCTAAGCTATTTCTCCTCCCTTGAATAGTCTTCAAGTATTTTTCTTCTTTTTATCCTTCATTTCCTTGATTGACACCCTTTTGGCCTTTTCAACATACTAAGTTGACTTGGTCAACCTAGTATAGTTTGTGGGCATTTTATCTCTTTTAGTTTGTTAGCCTCCCTAACGACCTAACACAGACCTAGTGAGTTAGCTCAAAATTGTGCTAGGTCAACCAAGTTAACCTAGCATAGCCAACATTCCTAAATAATTTTAGGGTAAGATACTCTTATATATATAATGTCATTTCAATCATTATTATAATATGCCATCAAGAGTTATTATTCACTCACACTTCTTCACAATATGCTCTTCCACCATTCTACTTGAGGAGACTTAGTTTAGGTATCTTATTTTGGAGAATCTAGTCTTATGGATAGGTCTTGGATTCTTTGGCCTAACAAAGTGATCCTTACAAACCACAACAATCTCTTGTAAAGTCCCTTTGGCCAAGGCAGAGATTGAGTCTCCATGGGTTCACATTTAGGTAAGTATATTCTAACTTTTTTCTCCTCTCTTTTAGTAGATAGAAGTAGCGTAAGTGTTAGCTCGAATAATATTACTCTTCATATTCCATGTATTAGGGTGTTACTCATACTTAACTTTTTTGATGTTCCCTATACATGTTTTGATTTCTTTACTTTACTAACCCCCATTTTATGCCATAATATTTAGTGTGCACTAGATTAGATTCACTTTTCTTGTTATTAGGTTAATGAAATATTAAATCACAAGACTCTTTTAGGGTTGTTATATTATTTTGTTAGACTATAGGATTTAGAACCCTATCTCACATGGTGTGTTATGACAAGTGATCCCCTAATCAGGTCTAGCATATCCTCACATTGGTCATGCTCTCACTTAATAATTTTATGCCCCTAATTAGAAGTGTAGGTGTGATATATCCCATCCAATTTAGGATTGATTTATGGACATGATGTATTTTTGATTGCATACATTCTGGTGAACCTGACTTGAATTAAACCCTTGCAGGATTTCTTTCACTTGTTTAATTTTTATTAGTCATTATATTTATCATATATTTACTATGTTGGATTGACCCTGTCAACTCAGTTAATTATCTCTATGCATAGGTTTATAGGAACAGATAACTGTTTCAACTAGCTTAACCCATTAAAGGTTTCTAAAACTTACATAACTCTATTCAAATAACTATGTCAACTAGCTTGACCTAGTGCAAGTTTTTTAGGTTTCCAAACTTCTAGTCCAACATATTAGGTTGACCAGATTGACTTAGTCAATTTTCAACACTTTTTTAGCAAGTTCCTATATTTATTGATCGACCAGCTTGACCTAGTTTGTAGGTTTTTGATAATTTTATCCAAGGTTCTTAATCATCAATATTCTCCTTTTCATCTCTAAACCATTTAGGTTAGTTTATATTCCTTTGTATCTTTCTATTTCTATACTTTCCTTTCATATTTTTCAATCTTCAAAACTAACTTTGCACAGTCAACTAGGTCGACCCTAGGACCTAGTTCTATAATCTGTGTTTTCTAAGATAACTAGGTAGACTTGATTAACCTAGTTCATTTTCAAACTTTGCTTCCATAGTATAGGTTCAACCCTATCAAACCTATTTTTTATGATTTTCTATATAGTTTCTCAAATATACCTTGTTTCGAATTTAAAATTAACCAGTTATGTTAATCACATCTTTCTTTTATGTTGTTTGCATGCTTAAAATAGTTTACATAGTCTAATTAGGGTATTTTAAATTAATCTCTTAGTTTTACTATTTATATTATTTTACACACATGAAAAAATCACATAAACATAAAAAATCATTCAAACATTTGACTACCCAAACCGACCTACTTGGATTTCATCACCAAGGGAGAAGCCAACTTGATGCTCTGGTCAAGTATAAATCATGGTTAATGGTATATTTTAGCTAAGCACCAATTACCCTTATTGTTGTAGTGTGTGAAGTGAGGGGGTAGGCCCCAATACCAAGCCTATATCATTACCACTAAAGTTCCTTTCATCCTAAATTTACCTATAACTATCCATAGATTGCAATCTAGTACCTTACTTATAGCCAATCTCCCTTTTACACTTAAAATCATTCTTAATAATATAATCAACATTCTAGGTTGACCAACTAGCTATCTTTACTTTCAGATTATTTGCTTACTCTTTAATCAATTATGTGTGCAAAATATTGCATTAGCCAACATTAGTGTAAGATTTTGCTTTGTGTGCATTAATTAGATTGGCCAACATTAATTCAGTTGATTGTGTGTTTTCTTTCTACACTTACTTTATTAGATTAGCTACAAATAATATTATTTTATTTCCAATCTTGTTATCAACCTTTTCCTCTTCCATGTTCACTATACTAGGTTGACCCAGTCAACCCTATACTTTTCTAGGATTTTGTGCACTGCACTAAATCAACTTGGTCGACCTAGTACAGTCTGCAAGCCCTATTTCCTACATTAGGTTGATTTGGTCAACCTAGTTCTATTTCATTCTTTTCCTATTTTTCAATCTAATTTCCCATTTCTCCAATTTTGCATCTTGTTCATCTCTCTTTAGTTATAATGAGGTCTCCTATCATAATCTTTTTGGACAACCTAAATCCATTTAGATACTATATGGGATCTTCATTCCTCCCTCTCTTTTCCTCCCAAGATAACCATCACTTTTGGGAGAATTATTCTCCTCCTTCATCTATGAACTATAACATGGTGCAAATAATACCTCAAGATGAAGTTGATGGATCCAATCCTTTCCATACTTATCAAGACACTTCTCAGAATCTCCAAACCAATGTGGGAGTGATTGATACAAATATCTTTAATAATCCCACTAATAACCCTCTTTCTAATAATCCTCCCCCTAACACTAATTGAGGGAGTTCTTCAATTAACACTAACTAACCTCTTGATACAACCCAAATCTTAGCTCAAGTCATTTATAAAATGAACATCATGAAAAATTCTAATACCAACCAAATGATGCAACTTCAAAAATATTTAATTAATGTGGATAATCAATCTCAAACTATTCATGCTCAAGCTAATCCTAAGTATATTCCTCCACCTCTTATGGATGCCTTAGGAAATGCTATTCTTCAAGCCATAATGAATAACAAGATGCTTCAAATCATTCAAAATGAGCCTTTAACTCCATTATATCCATTGATATTGGTAACATAAATCCAACTATCAAATATGATGGGACTAAAGACCTTGCTTCATTCCATAAAGCCTTTGGTAACCTTTGCAAAGAATGGATCCAAACTAATACATTTGACACAACTAAGCTATGAGTCAAAACTTTCACTGGTGATGTATTAGAATGGTATAATCAACTTCATCAACATTCTACATGGAAACTTGAAGATTTGGTCAATCTTTTGGTTAAAGAGTTTCAACAAAATGATCTTCCTAAAAATTGTCTTAGTCACTTCATAAATGCTAAATAATCTCCTAATGAATCAACTCAAGACTTTATTAAAAGATGGAAATATTTAGCTCATAAAGCTAATCATAATATGACTAATGATAATTTTTTCACACTCTTTATTACTGCTCTTACTCCCACTCTTCAATACAAGGTTTGATCCTTTGCTCCTCTAACTCTTAATGAAACTCTTAACCAAGCTAAGCATCAAGAGTTTCTTATGAAGAAATTTGAACCCAATCATAAACTTCTCAAAGGATATTTTTAAACATCTAATACTATCACTATATATACTTCCCAAACCAAACCTAGAGTTACCAAATCTAATGTTCCTTTACCATCTCATGCACCTCTTTTGGTTCAACAAATGTAACAATTTTTACCACCCTTAAAACCTTTCATTTATCCCAATGATCCTCCTAAGTGGTATGATCCCAATTTATTTTTTTGGTTCCATGCCAACATTAGGCATTCTCATGAATCTTGTTGAGGGCTCACTAAGTGTGTTATTTCTTATATCTTGGTGACTCATTCAACCATGAGGCTATGATCAAAATTCATCATCAAGATTATTCTACCGCATCTAAAAAATGACAAAACTTTATCTTCTACCTCTAATACTCAAAAATATTCCTCAGATAATAATAAATCAAATGTCAAGGATGTTTGTGACATCAATGCCAATGATGACCTATATTATAACAACTCTCAATATGTCAGAACTACTAAGGTTAATTATTGTCATAAACTAGCTTATAAAGATCTTGTTACCAAGCCTAATAAATCATATTTATAATAAAAATTGTTTAAATATACCACTACCACTCATGATGATTCAAAAGCACCTAAGGAATAAATTCCTACTTATGATCCTCCCACCACTTCTATACCTCCTAAATCTAATTTTCCTTCTAAACCTTGTGTTGGTTCCTCTAAATCACATTGGAGCTTTTTTGAAGAACTCAACTCTATGCCTTGTAAGATTCCTCTTATGGAGTTGGTTTGCACTTTAACTTATCATCATAAATTTCTTATGAAACAACTTTAAGAAATTGAAGACCCATCTTCCATAGATTAAGAACCACCTTCTATCGATTCTCAACCAACTAATTTCAAAATCATTGAGACTATGTGTCTTTCTTCTAAGCCTTCCATTGAATTTATTGAAGAGGACATGATCAATGATGAAATTATTTTTTTCACTGATGATCCACCTCTCATTATCAAAGTAGCCATTAATACCACCTTTATCCAAAAATTTCTAGTTAATGATGGTTATGGTATTAATGTCACATCCTTATGGCTCATTCAACAATTTGGTTACAATAAAGATCATCTTAAACAAACCATCTTACATGTTATGGCTTTGACAAGACTAATAAAAATCCACTTGGCTACATTTATCTTTCATTGACCATTGGACCTAAGACTATTAGAACCAAGCTTATGATTCTTGATCTTTCTTTATCCTATAATGTTCTTCTTGGTCATCCATGAACTCATTAGATGAGGGCCATTGAATCTTTTGGTATTCACTATATTAAATCTTTACATAGCAAAAAATGTTATAAACATGAAGCTGATCCCAACCCATGGAGCATCCAGCTTCCCAATCCTAGGCCTCAATATTGAATTCCTACAATTTATAAAATAAATAGTGCTCCTTTAGCTGAGTTCATCAACATGAATACTGATCTTCAAGTTACTCTTATGGATTTAGATGATGATGATCCCAATGATTTAAAACACACTTACAATAATAAGAAGACACCTTCATATATTGTGGATTGGCTTCCTCCTTCTCTCTTACTTTGAGATCATACTATTCCTATCATGAATGAGATTACCAATTTTCCCCCTCCATGCAATGCTCAAGAGAAATCTTTACTTAAATATGCATTCAATTGAAATGATTTTAGAGTGGCTAAATTATTCCAAGATCCTCTCACCATATCCCCTCATACATTTAACAACATTGGGATTTCACCTTCTAAAACTCCCCCCAATTCTCAAGTATGTATGATTTCTCCCACATATGGTGACAACTACATCATGGCCCAAGCTCACTCTAAAGACTTAGATGTCCAACACAATTAAAATGTTTTAACCTAAATTTATGCCTTTAATTGGGATGTACATACCATATCTACACATCATGACTTAGATCCTGAGGGTCATGTACCTCCCACCAGTTCTCTACTTATTAATACTCCTTGGGTGGTAGAACAACTTACACCTTTCAAACCTATAGACACTTCTACATCTTCTCTACCTCTTATGGATCCTATCATTTCTTCATATTCTTCTCCCATCATCTAATATATCAAAACTTCCATCTCTTTGAATCAATCCTTTTCATCTACTTCTAAAATGACACTAGATGCCAAGGCAACTGATGTAAATCAGATTCATTATGAATATGATCACCATGGCAATCAAATTTTAGACCTAAAAGCAGATGTTGAATACTATGGTCCTCTTCCTACCTTACCTAGTGACAAAGATATTCTTGAGTCACTTCATACCTGAGAACCCCAACTTCCTTGGCAACATCATAAACTTAAAAATTTCAAAAATAAAAATCCTTGCTTTGATAATTTTGTCGTTAGCATAGATCCTAAAACAGGTCCAATTTCAGCCTTACCTAACACACCTTACCATTTTCAAGATGACAATGCCATGATTATCAAAGAAACAACTCATATCAAATATGGCACCTTATCTTCTCCTCGACCAATCATGATTTCTCAAGAACTCTCACCATTTGAGAATGACAACTTTAGCTTATTCTTTGATAAATATCAAGAGAGATTCTATTGGTTCTACCAAGACATGACAGGCATTGACCCTAGTATTGTGGTTCATAACATCACCACTTATCCTTATGCTAAGCTAGTACATCAAAAGCAATGCACACTACCACTTGAAGTCACTAATCTATGTCATAAGGAAATCATTGAATTACTAGATGCTAAACATTAGACCAGTAGATTATTTTGAATGGGTTTCTAACATTGTTCCCATTTGGAAGGAGGTCACTATGGTCATCCGCAATTGTATTGACTTATACAACCTTAATCTTTTTTGTCCTAAGGAAAAATTTCCCTTACCTTCAATAGATGTCATCATCGATTCCACATCTGGTTATGAAATGTTATCTCTTATGGATGGCTTCTTGAGATACAATCAAATTCACATCACTCCTACAAACCAACATAAGAGTACTTTAACCATGGAATGGGGCACCTATTATTATGTCAAAATGCCCTTCAACTTAAAAAATGCCAAAGCTACCTACCAACATGCTATGACTCACATCTTTCAAAATCTCATCCACAAAATAGTTGAAACTTATATGGATGATCTTATTGCTAAATCCAAACATCGTAAGAACCATGTTTTTGATCTTGCTATCATCTTTGACCATTTCCTTAAATACAAAGTTAGACTTAATCCTTTAAAATGTGTGTTTGAATTCACATCTGATAAATTGTTAGGATTCTTAGTCTCTTTTCATGGCATCGATGTTGACCCAACCAAAATTATTGCTATTGTTAACATGCCCATTCTTTGATCTATTCTTGATATTCATACTTATTTAAGAAAACTTGGGGCAATTAGACAATTTGTTCTTGAAATGGCTTATCAGATTTACCCCATTAATTCTCTTCTCAAGAATGGTAAAGATTTATAATGGATAGATCCATTTCAATAATCCTCTAATAATATGAAAGAGTCATTAATTCATCCACCTACACTTTGTCCACTTTCCAATAATAAACCAGTAATTCTCTATACTTCTTCCACACCTATTTCAGTTGGGGTAATGCTTGCCCAATAAGATGATATAGGAAGAGAGTATGTTATTTACTAAATTAGCTGAGGCTTTATTTATTATGAGACATGTTATACCAAATTTAAACATGATTGCCTCACTATCTATTTTGTGACTAAAAATCTTCGTCATTATACGTTATACCAAACTAATTATGTCATCATTCATTTTGACCCCCTTCATTATTTCTTCTCCAAAGCCTTTATTCTTAGAGATAGAATTAAAAAATGGATGGTATTACTTTTGGAATTCTATCTCCACATCATCACACAAAAATTTATTAAATGGCAAGTCATAGCTAACCAACTTTTTGCAACTCCCCTTTCAGACACTTCTTTACTTCAAGATGATATTACCGATGATAATATCCTTTTCATTGAAGGTCTTAATCAAAATATATCCATTAAATAATATTTTCATAGCTTTATTACTGATCTTAGAGCCAATAATATTGAATAATCTTCCCCTCCCTCTGGTACTACTAAAATAAAGGTAGTTATCGAGGAGCTCCCTGAAATTAATGTTGACTTGCCTAAGGATACTTCGACCCTCCAGTTTGATGGTTATAAATGCCTTCAAGGAGATGGGGTAGGTTTCTTTCTCACTAGTCCTTTTGGTAAGATCATTCTTTTATTTTTTTATTTCACCTTTGATATCACCAATAATATGGCCAAATAAGAAGATCATATCTTAGGCATGAGAGTTGCTCTTGATCTAGACATCCAATACCTTCATGTTTTAAGAGATTATAAGCTCATTAGTCATCAAGTTAAGGGTGATTATCAATGTAAAAGTGAGAACTATATTACCTATCATCAAATTTTAACCACTCTTGCTAAGGACTTTATCTCTTTCACTATCAAGCCTATTCCTTGAGACCAAAATTCCATTACTGATTCTCTTACCTCCTCAGCCTCTCTTTTTCATCCTCATAAATTTCTTTTTGATCCTTCCTTTATTATTAAAATAAAAAAAATTCCATTATCTATCCAACCACGTGATTTACTTATCTATCACATAGAGGTTGTGACTATTGGACAAATCCCTTAGTATCAAGATATCATTCAATTCCTAGAACATCAAACTTATCCTCCTAATATAGATTCTTGTGAAAATGTGTGCATTCATAAACAAGATGTTAAGTATGTATTTCAACATAACATCATTTACTACGACAATGCTAAAGGTACCTTACTCCATTATGTTATGCAAGATGAGGTTCCCCTTCTACTCAAGCAAGCACATGGGAGCATTTATGGTTGTCATTGTAGTAGACATGATATAACACATAAATGCTGATGTATGGGTTACTTTTTGCCTAATTTTAAAAAGGATGCAATCAAATATACTAATAAGTGGAATCTTTTTCACCTTCATAATGATCTTATCCATTCACCTCTTATCAAGCTTCAAACTATCGAATCTCCTTGGCCATTTTCCACATGGGGATTTGATATCATTAGTAAATTTCTTAATTTCCAAGATGGGCACATATTTATCATCATTACTATCAAGTAATTTACCAAATAGGTAGAAGCCATGCCCCTTGTTAATGTTACCATTCCTACCATATCCAAATTCATTCTTAACCAAATTATTTGTTGCTTTGGCATTCCTCATACTATCATTTCAAATAATGGTGATAATTTCAAAAATAAACATGTTAAACAAATCTATACCAAATTTAAGATCAATCACAAGTTTTCCATGTCTTATCATCTATAATTTAATGGTTAAGCTAAGGCCACAAAAAAAATTCTCAATAAAATTCTCCAAAAGAAAATTCATGAAACCCACATGGATTGGCATATTTATCTCTACCCTACACTTTGGGCTTATTGGACTAGCATTTGTATTGCCATTGGGACAACTCCATTTTCATTAATCTATGGCTCTAAGTTAGTCCTTCCATTAGAATTTGAGCTTCCCTCTCTGTGTATATCTCTTCATGCGATTATTCCTAATGAATAATTATGTGAATCTCGCATTCATACCCTTGATCATCTCAATGAATGTCATCTTTTTTCATTTCAACATAACTACCAATACAAGGCTCACGTCACCCAACAACATAATAAACATGTTAAAATACACACTTTCAATGCTGGTGATATTATCCTTAAATTAAATTACACCCATGACAAAGAAGGAAAATATGCCCAAAAATGATGGGGCCCATATTTAGTTAAAGACATTCTTGGTCCAAGCACTTATCATCTTCAAAATAATGAAGACCATGTTTTTAAAAATCCCACCAATGCTCAATTCCTTAAAAATTACTTTGCCTAAACATTTCCTTCTTGTCATGTTTTCTATCTATATCTTTCTAACATCTTTTTGTAGGTTACGTAAGCATGGGCATCTCCCTTTACAGTAGTTCCCTCTTTTCAAAAAGCTTTAGTCCTCCCTTTTGGTCTTTTGGTTTCTTTATGTACCATAGTCTTCCTTATCTTCTTTCATTTTCTCTTGTTTTTCACACCCCTTGGGTTTTTATTTTGTGAGTTTCTTTGTAAGATCATGGATAGGACCTAACATCCCTCATAAAACCACCATATTTTACTTATTTTCCTTCTCTTTTTGCTCCTTACCAATGTTGTTTTAGCATCCTTTGGGTTTTTATTTGTGAGGTGTTTAAAAAAAAGGCTCCCTCACTTTTCTTTTATCTTACTTATCAACACCCTCATGGGTCTCTCTTTTATGGGTTTCTTTGTAAGACCATGGATAAGACCTAGCCCTCCTCATAACATTACCATTATTTTTCATGTTCTTCATCCTTGTTCTCAAACTTTAACCTTTACTTCTTTTGCTAGATGAAATATGTGCAAAAAATATATGTTAGCATCTTTTCCTCCATTTCTCTCTTTCTTATGATAAGGAATCACACTTTTTTTTTAATCATTTTATCCCTCTTTGCCCTTTGTCACAATTTTTTTGCAATTTGAAGTAATTTAAATTGTTTCATGTGTCATTCCTCTTGATTTCCCCTTCCTTTCATTTCCTCATTGGATAAAACAAGGTTGAATTCAAGATAGCACTTTTGTTTCACCTTGAATTACAAGACTCTTAAACCCCATGCTCTTTGAAGTTCCCTCTCTTAGCAGCCTTATCCCATGTTTTCAAATGAAAGTCATCTTCAGCACTCATGTTTGGTCTTCCAAATTTATATGGAGGAGGAATATAAAAATCCATCAAGAAAGCTAAAATCCAAATAATTTTAACACAAAAGGTAATGATAGCTAAAAGGCAACATATAAATCTCAAAATTCAAAGTCACACCAAAAGATGTGGTTACAAGCACATATCCTATTTACAATTTAAGCTCAAACTCTATATTCAGCTTCACATAGAGTTGAAGTCCTTTAGGTTGTGGTAGGTTAGTATATTAGAATAGGGGATTTCAAAAAACTCTATGGTGATACCTACTTTCTCATGCAAGTACCCAATCTTCATAGTAGAATGACAACTATGTAAGGGGTGTTGAAGAGAGGGGAACACATCATGGGGAGGTAGGTCTATTTTAATTTTCATGCATATAACCTTCATGGGATGATCTATATACTCCATTTATTTACCCAAGACTTGTGTCGCTAAGAGAAGTTCTTCATAGTTCTTATAGTCTAAAGTCCTCTTGTTTTGACAAACCTAATTTGAGTGTCTTAACTTTGATAAAGAGTTTTCTATACCTTGGTTTTTCCTTCATTCTCCCCTCCACACATTTAATTTCCCCCCCTTGATAGACAAATTATGATTCCAAATCTATTTTCCATCTTATTTAACTCCTTCACCTCTTTTAGACATGTTATCACTATTTTTTTTTTAGTTGTATCTATCCTTAGAAGCAAAACAACATGATTGAGTAGCTTTAGATCATTTTATTTACACCATTAATTTTACATTTACTAAAATTTACTTTACTTTTACCATTTATCATGATTTTTCTATCTTATTATTATGGACACCTGAGTTTGTACCCTTTTTCCATTGTTGAGTGAGATGTGGATTGTTACTACTCACTCGACGATGTTATTTTCCCTTTTATGGATCATTTTTTCATTAATGATTGAGATGTGGATTGTTACTACTCACTCATAAATGTTTTTTTACCATTTTATTTAGTTTTTTACCATTTGATTAGTTTTTGTTTTTCTATCTTGTTTGACATGTATCCTTGGTTTAATTTGGTGAGTTTACCTTTCTTACTTTAGGATATTTATTTTGATTTTTTGGGTCTTCAGTAGCCTTGAATTTTTAGTTACTTGATTTAATCTTGTTTTTTGACTTGGTCATTTGGTCTAATGTAGCACCTATCACCCCAACTTGCCAAATTTCCCAAGTACATCATGTTCACATAGCACCAACTATCTTGGCTTTTTTTGTGTTTGTTTGTTTTTGCTCTTTAGTTTTGCATTCTTGGGTTTGTTGAAAGCAGTCTTTGCACCCTACACAATCAAAACTAACAACATAGTAGAAAACCATCCCATGATAAAGGTAAGTCAATGTATGCATTACATTTAATTTTTAGTTATTTACATTTTTTAGATTAGTTTCCCTTTCTGTCATTTACTTTCAGTTATTTTTTCTTTAAAATACTATAATTTTTTTTAGCATTAGCATTGTGTGTGTCCTTTTTTTCTTTCTCAAAGCACCATCCCCTATTACACCTTAGTGAAATGTGATGATATTCAAGTGGGGCATGTGTACACACATAATATTTTCACACTTTTATTAATTATTGATGTTTCACATCTCTTAGGAACCCATCGCGACTCAATCTCTTTGAGTGCATGCCCTAGGGGGTGCATCAGGAAAGGTTGGTAGAAATTTGGTGCTTCATAGGATTTTTGTCCATTTTTTCCATATTAATACCAATCCAAATAGTTGCTAAAACATTTACCTAAGTTGTTCCTCCTCCTTTGCATAGTATTCTAGTCTTTTTCTTCTTTATATCCTTCATTTCCTTGCTTGGCACCCTTTTGACCTATTCAATATACTAGGTCAACCTAATCAACCCAGTATAGTTTTAAATTTTTTTATCTCTTTTATTTTGTTAGCCTCTTGACTAACCTCACACATACCTAGTGAGTTATCCCAAAAATGTGCTAGGTCCACTAGGTTGACCTAACACAACTAACATTCCCAAATAATTTTAGGGTAAGATACTCCTATATATACAAGGTCATTTTGGTCATTATTATAATATGTAATAAAAATTTATTATTCACTTGGGCTTCCTCACAATCTGCTCTTCCATAATTCTACTTGAGGAGACTTAGCTTAGCTTTTTTATTTTAGATAATCTAGTCTTATGGATAGGTCTTAGATGCTTTGGCCTAACAAAGTGATCCTTATGAACCACAACAACCCTTAAAAATCCCCTTTGGCCAAGGGAGAGATTGAGTCTCGATGGGTTCACATTAAGGTAAGTATATTCTAACTTTATTATCCTCTCTTTTAGGAGATATAAGTAGCATAAGTGTTAGCTCAAAAAATACTACTCTTCATATTCCATGTATTATGGTGTTACTCATACTTAATTTATTTGAAATTCCCTATACATGTTATAATTTCTTTGATTTACTAACCCCCACTTTATGCCACAAGATTTAGTGTGCACTAGATTAGATTAGATTTTATTTTTTTGTTATTAGATTAATGAAATATTAAATCATAGGTCTCTTTTACAGTTATTATACGATTGTGTTAGACTATAAGATTTCAAACCCTATCTCACATGATGTGTTGTGACAAGTGATCCCCTAATCAGTTTTAATAGATCCTCACATTAGTCATGCTCCCTCTTAACAATTATATGCCCCCCCAATTGGAAGTGTAGGTGTGATCTATCCCATCTAATCTAGGATTGATTTATGGACATGATACATTTTTGATTGCATACACTAGTACTAATCCATGTGGAAGTTAGAAATAGATGAACCATGTCTAAAAATTTTTCCTTTGTTGAATAGACATGGGTTGAGATGTCTTCCATACCCCCAACCTTATGAATACCATAGTTTTCAAATTAGAAACTCCTTTTTGTATGCCAACCTTACAGTGTTAACTTGTGCATGACTCTATTATTCCATACCACAAAAAAAATTATTTATTTATTTATTATTATGGAATAAACCATAAATAATTTAAAATCAAAATTGAAAACTTTTGTAAAACTTATAAAATTACCTAGATCCCATGCTTTTGGTTTTGGACCATTTTATTCTAGAATAAATCCTCCCTTCAATCTTAAAGTGTTTCTCATAACAATAAATATGAAATGGCACATTAAGAAATAAAAAATATAAAATATGACTTCCCTTCTCATACCTTGGGCTATAATCAAATCACTTACCTCCCATAACTTGTTGCAAACTATTGAAATTATGCCAACTTAGCAATATTAGGATATAAAAAACCTGTTCATTAGAAACTAATGAATGAAAAAAAATAGGTTCAAGGCTGGGACCCATCACTATATCATTTGGCAACCATGTCAATAGAGTGATGTTTATGAAAAACCACACATTATAAAAATGAAGTAGATTCCCTAAAGGCAACCTCTTGGTATCCATAATCAACTCTTCAATAAGATGTAGCCAATTTAAACTCAACATTATATCTATATCCATTAAAAAAAATTTTTACATACCTTGCATCCTTCTAATGTCATAACAAGTAGTAATGTCTCCATGAAGCAAGGAATAAGAATTATAGTAGGGAATGTCATACCTTGTGTGAAATTTGGGTCCATAAACTCCATCTCATGCTCAGTTATAAAATATTAAATATCAATAAGATAATTCCTCTCACCAATGTCATCCACATGGAACTTATCTATCACCTTATCATTATGTAAAGACAATGGATTGTTATTTGAAATCATAGGATCAACATTTTCTTCATGCATTTTAATGGTGTGTTCATGGATCTTATTCTCACCTTCTTTACTTTTTAAATGCTCATCATTAGTATAATTAAGATCAAAGGTGACTTTATCAACTTATTCCTCCTACAAATCTATAAGAGAGGTTCCCTTAGTGATTTTTTCTTCTTCTTAACCTCTTGGGATAAGGCCTTTCCTTCATCAACCTTTTCTGATATGAACTCCTAAACATGCAAGTGGAATTCCTTTTACTCTTGCTCCATGAAATATTATAGCTCTTCTTCTGATGTCACAACACCATTATCTTCTAATGCATGGATTGCCTCCAGTTCCATTCTTTCTTTAGGAATGATTTTTTTATGGATCTTTCTTAACATTCATATAAATTAGGGGGTGCATTTATTCTATAAATTTAGCCTCTTCTTCTAGAATTAATTCTTCATTTACCTAGACAACACCTTTCTAGAATAAACCTATAGGCTACAAATCACAAGAAATCAATTCTCTTTTTGTCAATAGACTTTTCAATTTCTCCATATAATGTTTAATTAATCTCTTTGACAATTCATGTGTCATAGGTGGCACATCCTGATCTATCCTCCAAACATCTGATAAGTTAGATAATAACACTTTAGAAACATCATCACTTTCACCCATAATCAAAAACATAATAAATTGCATGGAATTTATGACATCCTTTGTATGAGCCTCATCAACAACTATCTAGAAAATGTGAAATATTTTTAAAATAATGCCATCACAGCCCATATCTAACATGATGTAACATAATCTAATTTTTGCAAAATGATCAAGAATTTTACCCTCTTGTCAAAGCATGGGCTTCCAATTTCAGCCAACCCTCATAAAATTTCAACTATCATCATGAAAATATAATTCATAATAATTTTGTTATGAGGTTGCTTAGGGATTGTTATCCTCATAATTTCATTAATACAAAATGTAACTTCAAGCCTTACCTCCTCATCTAGATGTCTCAAAAGTTTTGGCTTATCCAAAGAATTCACCAATAGATACATAACACATTACATCCACTCTAAATCTGAATGATCTATCATAATTAGGGAATTCTCCACTTCTTTAAAAATGTAAAGAAGATCATCATTTGATTATCACTGATGTTGAAGTCTTTTCCTTGATGTATAATGCTTCTTGCCTAAATATTCTTCAATGAAAGATGCCATGATTCACAACCTTTGACAATCCTTTCAATGATTAATCCATCGCTGAAACTCAAATCCACTAAAAGATATGCAATAAACAACCACAAAATTACACATGCTAGAAAGATTACCAGCTCTAATACCACTATAATAACCCTTTTAAGATTATTTGTAAAAAACTAATTTTGTATGATTCTAACTATAAATAATTCCAACATTAATGCAAAATAGACAAATGAAATTGAAGATAATCCAATGAATGACACATATTATAATAATATTCAACATAAACACGTACAAATACTTTTCATAATCATAATCCTTCACACAAATATACTAAAGATCATATCCATTGAAAGCCTATAAATCTTCACACAACTCCAAATAAAACTCTACACACCACACACACTTGCACACTGTTACTCTGAATATGTAATTGAAGCACCTTCACAATATCTAGATGAGATTGTCTTACTATAACCAAAGGGGTTTCATCCTTTGATCTCAAAATCAATGGGTTTTTTCTGTTGATCTTAACCTTCATTTGGATTTTATCCAAGGAAGAGATGAAGTTGAAAACACATTCAAGCTTACAATAAAAGGGGGGGTTTATAAATTTCAAATATGAATTTACAAAGGGGAAGGATCTCCATATATAGAGAACTAAATAAGAGAAAGAGGAGGAAATTTAGAGTAGAAGTAAAGAAATAGAGTAGAAGTAAAGAAATATGCCACCCTCCTTCAAGGATGTGATCCATCACTATGGTCTTTATCCTCATGTGTATAAAGGACTCAAAAGGAAGAGCATGAAGGGATAAAAATATCAATCATATCCATGCAACTTATAAATGGCATCCAATATTCACACATGTGAGCACTAAAGAATAATAGTGCATTTGACTTTACTCCCCATGTGCACATAAGATCCAAGAAAGACTTTAATCACATTTTGACTAGTAGTAGACAAGAAGACCATGAAACCACTCACAAATTCATCCCGATATCACATGTGTGTGAGAAAACACATGTGATTCACCTACCCACATTATTAATCCCACAAAAAATGTGCCATACTTCTCCCTTAAGCCTTTTCCTCTAAAAGCAAACCCATGTGGTCAATAAAGTAAATATTCTTGTCTCCTCAATGGACTGGTATGCCCCACTCCAAACACATACACATTGACCCCATGCGAGGACCCCCATGGGATATACCACCTTATCCCCAAGCCACCTCACTACTTCATCATCACCTACATCACTTTCTATGTCATCATGAATAGTGATAGTGAATAGTGATCCATGAATAGTACCTATGAATAGTACATGTGAATAATAACTCAAGAATAGTGTTTCTAAATAGTGTTGGAGAAATATTAGAAATGGGATGATTTTACCACAACATAAAATAAATTACAAAAGGGATATGATAAAGGGGTACATTGAGAAAAGGGTGGGTAGACCATTAGTGCTCCACAGGATTGTTGTCCTTTTTAGCACTTGTTATCTACACACTTGTCTCCTAAAATTTTCCCTTCTACTTTTCTTCCTATTTTGCTTCCTCCTCTAGTATTTTACCACCTCCCCTTTTTGGCAGTTTACATGACTAAGTTAGCCACATTAATCATGTATTTTTATTTACAAAGCATACTAAAAACTAGGTCATCCATGGCTAACATAGTTCATAACCTAGTTAGTTTTTGCAAATTTCTATACTAGGTCGAGTTGGTCAACCTTGTCAATCTAAATTTTTAAAAAGGTTTAAATTATATCCACTTATATAAACACATTAATTTTTCCATTTCTAAGAGAATAAAAGAATAATTAAGATATATTGTGCATCTACTTATCCATCATTCTACTTGAGGAGAAAGCTTAGGGTCTCATACTTTCTTTGGAGCTACGGATCTTATCTTGTGGACAAGTCTTTTGGATGCATTGACAGGTTGTGTATCTTAAAGATGATTTATCCTTGTCATCCTTACATACCACAATAACCTCTTTTGAATCACCTTGGGCAAGGGAGAGATTGAGGCTTAATGGGTTCATCTTCAAAGGTAAGTATTCTTAACTTTGTTCCTCCTTTGTAATAGTAGATAGATATGCATTTGAACTTCTCTTCCATGCATTATGATTTTGTATAAATTGACATGAGTATATGAAGTCTATGCATGTTTAATTTTAATGTTTATTATGCCCACTTTGTGCCACAAGCTATGGTGAGCACTATATTATATTTTGATTTACAAATTATTCATTTAGTGAATATGAAAACATATGACCTAGTTAGGGTTATTGTATAATTTTGCTTGATTGAAGGCTTTGGAACCCTCGAGACCTAGTGATATTATTTTGGTAAGAGATCTCGTGGCTAGGTCTAGTATATCCATATTGGTCATGACCCCAATTATCTAATGTATCCTCAATCATATGTGTGAGTAGGATATATCTTTTCCAAGATAGGATTGATTTTTTAATCTATTGTATTTCCCATTACATATATTCTATGAACTTGACGTGAATATAATCCTTATGGGTTTTCTTTCACACCATAATTTTTATCATATTATTATATTTTTCCATATTTATAGTATTGTATCGAACTAGTCAATATAGTTATAACATTCTATGCATAGGTTTAACACATAGTTACTTCAAAAGGACTTAGTTATATCTGTGTAGGTCTTCATCAGCTATATGTTACTAGATAAAATAGGTTGACATAGTAATATTCTTTAGTTTTGGATTAGCATACACTATGAAACATGCCAACTTTGTATTTTAATTCTTTCTACCAGCATATATGTCAACAAACACTATTAAACATGTTGGCCCTATTTATTCTTCTTCTTCTTCATCATATAGGGTTTTTAAAAAATTTGTTAAACTAGTTGACCTAATTTATAGAATTTGAAAGAAATAAATAAGGAATTACATCATAAAATTTGCAATATTAATCATCTTCAAGCCCACCAAGGTTCATTTCCTTTTTATCTCTATCAATTTAGTATTTATTTTAGTTTTATTTTTCACAAGTTATCAATCTTTAAAACTGTAACTCTATAGCTAACCAGGTTGACTTGGTTGACCTAGTTTTGTAGTCTATCTTCTATCTGAGAGACATAGTCAACCTATTTAACTATATTATTATAGAACTTGATTCTATAAAACAAAAATAATCTTGTCAACTCCATTATGTATTATTTTCATATAGTGTCTCTTGAACCAACTATGTACTATTATTAATCAAATAATTAATAACTATTTACTAGTAATTAATTAACACCTTCACTTTTAGTTATTTGCATGTTTAGAGTAGCTCACATAATTTAATTAGGTGGTTTTTCAAATTACCATTTAGGTACACTATTTTTCTCTTTTTTCACACACTACCAAATAACAAAATATTCAAAACCCATTTAACATTTGTCTTCCCAAGGCCTACCTACTTGGATTTCATCACCAAGGGGAAAGAAAACTTAATTTTATGGCTAAGTATAAACATGTGGTTAATGGTATATATGGGAAAATAACCTGATACCCTTATCACTACGAGATTGTGAAAAAATGGGGAAGGCCTTAATACTAAGCTAGTATCATTGCCAACGTAGATCCCTTTCAGCCTAAATGTCTTGAAACCATCAATAGATCACTTATTAGTTCCATATTTTCAACCAAATTCCTTATCAAACTTAAAATAACACTTTCTAATAATATAATAACACATAAGATAACCACTTAGTTAGCATTTACTTTTACTTGCTCTATCATCATTGGGTGTTGGATTTCAAAAACTTGCATTGGCTAGTGTTGGTACAAGATTTTGTGTTGTGTGCCCCAATTGGATCATTCTCATCAATCCAATTTTTTTTGTGTTTACTTTCATTTCTTACTTCAATTATATTGCACAATCTTTCCTTAATTTAGCACACTATCATTTTGTTTGACACGGTGTCTTACTAACTAGGTTTTACCCTATCTATAATATAGAGTTGACATGATTGAATATGTATCCCTTTTTCTAGTTAGGTTATAATACTTAGTCAGCCTAGTCAACCTTATATCCTTCTTAGCTTAGTTTCCTACCCTATCTATAATATATAATCAACTTAGTTGACCTTGTACTCTTATCTGCCAGCTAGGTTACAGTACTATGTTGACTTAGTTGACCCTATATCCTTATCAATCTCAATTTCATACCCTATTTGTAGTACTAATTTGACCTATTTAACCCTAGGTGATAAAGGAATCCAAGAAGGGTGGTTAGATCATGTGTTATAACAAGTAAGAAAACTTGAATAAAAACACACTAAGATGCATAACACTTGCTTGCCTACATCATAGGGGGAGCTTAGTGAATAAAACCAATTAGAAACATAATTAAAATGAAAAGAATAAAAAAAAATTTACCTTCCTTTAATGCTCCAAATGATGTGCTCATTTGGCTTGCTCAATTTATGCTCAAGAAGTCTTTGGTAAATGGAGTTGTGTGGCTCCTTCTCTCCTTGGCACAATTGTTTGGATCATGCTTGTTTGATGTAGCTTGATGGTTTGGCTTGTGATTTTGGAATTATAACACTATTTTCATGCAATATTAATATAAAACTAGCATTATAACATTACTCTATCCAAGATCTCTAAATAAAAAGGTCTGGGATTGTATTTATAGGTTTAGAAATTAACCCCAACCCAAGGTGAGTTAGAGTGTAGTTAGAGCTTGTTATGGGTTCAAACCTAACCTTAGTGAGTTAATTAACCCCAGTAGAGTCAAAAGGTGTCAAATGGTTATGATTATTAATTAATATTCATAGGTGAGATATTTTGAGATATTTGACAACTCACAAAAAGGTAATTATGAATTCTTAGGATATTCCTTGATTTTTGAATTTTCTTTTTGATAATTTATTAATTACTCATGGATAACTCAATTAGGAATTTAATTTGATTTTTTAATGTTAATTAATTATGTTTAAGCTTTTTAATATTTTTCAAAATTTGAATTAATTCATGTATGCACTTGCCCCATTTAATTGGTCATTAGGCCAAATTGCACGTTATGAATCCAAATTTGAGACATTTAGAGATTATTAAGCTTGATTTTGAAAGGTTGGTAAGAAGTGGTCTAAAGTATAGTATGAATCCATTTGTGGCCAATTTTAGGTGTCTATAGTTTTCCCCTATTTTAGAAGGCATTGCAACATATAAGCATACTAACATCTTTTCAAAGAATGAAAAGGTCATGTATGCTTATGACTATAATGGCAATGGATGAATTATATAATACCCCTCAAAGGAATGGTTGGTAAAGGGGTCAAAAAATGGTCCCTCAAAATGACAAAGTGGTTAGACCAACTAGATGAAATGATGGGTTGGAAGGGACTAATTTGCCAAAAGGTGGTAATAACCAGTGGCATATGAAGCTATCCTAGTTAGGGATAATAAATAGGATGATTTTCCCATAGGTGGTTATAATCATTATGATCTAGGAATTTAATTCAAGAGAGGATGGTTGGTATGGTTTTAGTTCTAAAATGAATACAAAATGAAAAAAACACACTAATAACATAACATCTCTAGGCCTAGATAGTAGGGAGAGCTTAGTTAACAAAAAATAAATGACAAACACAACTAAAAAGTAAGGAATAAAACACAAGAATTACTTCACCTTCCTTGGATGATCCAAATGCCTTTGTAATGGTGGCTTGATCAACTTGTGCTCATGAAGTCCTTGGCAATGGAAGCTTGGCTACCTCCATCTCTCCTTGGCACCTTTGTCTTATGGCTTGGCTTGGCTTGGAATCAATTTGGCATGGTAACACTAGTTGAAATGTCTCCTTAAATATATTTATGCATTATAACTTTAGACCAAAACAGCTTAGAAATTATTTTCATGGCCTCTTTATTTATATATTTTTGAGAATGATTAGAATCAACCTAAACCATCCATCTCAAGATTGAGATGTGTGGTTGATGATTAATTCAATTTTTAGAATTAAGATTGTAATTATCCTCATCATGACATTGGAAGAATGGGCTTATAAGAGGAATGGAGGGCATGAATCTTGATAGTTGTGGCATTTATGGCCTAGGGATGTCTTCCCAAGAAATCAAGTCACTTGATGATACAAATATTCAATATCCATTTCCAAGAATAAGTTTTCATCTAGTTTCCATGGAATTATTAATTAGGCCTTGATTTGGGTTAATTATCTCTTAATCATGTTTAAGTACTTTGTGCAAAAATTACTCAAATTGATCAAAATACTTTGTTATTGGTCCAAAATTCAACTAGATTGGAATTCGAAGGCAATGTCAAATGTGTTAGAATCATTATCCCATTTAGGATCTTACCAAACCAAATAACAAAGCCACGTGTCTTATACAAGAGATTTTGATAGGAAAGAGTAATTTTAAGCACTGAGGTGCAAAATTGGCATTTTGACTCAAAATGATCAGATCAAAGTTAGCTATCCCATAAATTACATTGCTCCATTTAGGGATACCCTAGCTAAAATTAGCACTTGAATATGTCAGTTTCACATCATTTAGCATGTTTTAGTGTTTTTAGGCCAAATTGTGCATTTTAAGTAAAAATTGGTCAAAATCCTAATTGGAGGTTATCAATAGCCAGTTTTAGGTGTCTACAATTTTCCCTTATTTGGGAAGGCATTACAAATTATAAGCAAAGTAACATCTTCTGAAAGAAGAAAAGGTCCTGTATTCCTACAATTATAATGATGATAAACTAACTATATGATGCCCCCTTGAGGGAATGATTGGCACAAGTAGGTCAAAAAATGGTCCCTCAAAAAGAAGTGAAATGAAGGGACTAAAGAAAGGAAATATGATGGGGTGAAAATTCAATGATACTTAAAAATTAGTCAAAATCATTGAGAATGCAAGTGGGATAGTGTACAATGGTTTGCCCAAAGGTGGTTATAAACATTGTACTCTGATAGTGGAAATATGGTATGATAACATAATGATTTAACCAAAGGTAGTTATAGTCATTGAGAAGATGGAACTATCCCAGTTAGGATAGATTAACAAGATAATAATATGCCCTTGTATAGGTAGAAAATGTAAAGTGGTGACAACATAATGATTTACTCAAAGATGGTTATAATCGTTAATAAATTCAATTGGGATGGTGTGCAATGATTTTCCCATAGGAAATTATAATATTGGACCCTAATTATGGTAAACATGATAAACTTGGTCAAGGATGATGATAATATAGAGGGTAATGATGAATTTGAACAACCTACTCGTAGGGAGATGCTTGTCTGAACTAATAAAGGTTTAAATTATTTTGTGGTTAATTACTCTCTTTGGATATGATTAGGATGGAATTAGGATTTAAATTCCAAAGAGATGCTACCATTGATAAATAGACTTCTTGAAGCTAAGGTTTATTATAACATGTGTCGGTAGGCATCATGGTATAAAATCATGAGGACTTGGACAAAATATGGATAAGGACTGACTCCCATTATCCAATGCTCAATATAAAATAATATGCTAATGATAGAAATAATGATGACAATGTAAACATATGAATATGGATGGATTTGAGTATAAGTGTGGGCAAGGAATCACCCAATAAACACACATAAACTGAATCAAGGTAATAGTGCTGAAATCAAATAAATAGGTAGACAAATAAACAAAGTAAGAAAAAACAAACAAACAAACAAACAATGAAATAGAAACCCTACAAACATTACCCCTAGAAAATAGGTGACAAATTAAAAAATGAAAAAAATAGGGGAATAGAAGAAATGGAAGGGGGCGAATGAGATGTCTCCATATGCACTAGGCAAGTGGACACTACCTATATAGTTTCATCAATGTAATATCCAATAACAAAATTTAGGCCAAATGTAGTTCTCCAAGAAATGGAAAGAATGTGATAACTAAGGAAAAAAATAGAATGGATGTGATATAAGAATAGATATGGTCTTGGAAAACAACAAGTGCATGAGAGAAAAAGGCCAAAAGGATGGGGAAACTAAATGAGAAGTGATTTGCTTATAATTTAGTAAGGGTTCCCAGAATCCTTAAGGCAAAGAAGTAGTCAATGTTTTTGTTCTTTTCTAATAATTTTTCAAATGTTTTTGGAATTATTTTGGAGTGTCTTAAATCAATCAAGAATGATGAGACACTAAATAGTTCAAGCTCACAAAATGGTGAGAGTGTTTAAACTAAGGTTGCTCATAAAATGATGAGAGCATGGCTTAGGTTACTCACAAAATGATGAGAGTGTGGCTAAGGTTGCTCACAAAATGGTGAGAGCATCATGGAGAAGGGTGATTGAGTTAAACTCAACAAGTATCGAGTGTTACCTATATAGTCCTAGAGTAGGACCTCATGTCACTATAGTTTTACCCTTGTAGTAGAGGAACTCGACTAGTGTAGTAGTCAATTTAAACAAAATAGGCATAGTTGGTAAAAAGGCACAATATGGCATAGGGAGTGGCAAGTTGGTACGTCAAGGCTTAATGTTTCCCCTAGTTTGCCCATAGGAGGTTATAACTAGGACATAATGGCATAGATCAATGGTACTAATTTTCCCAAAGGTAGTTATAATTATTAGTAAGACTGGTGGTAAGAAAGGCATAAAAAATGAAGGATGCAATTGTTGAAACTTTTCTCACACTGTCCCAAAATACAATCTTTATTCAAAGTATTTGAACTAACTGATGAAACTGATTAGATACCTCGATGCTAAAAATGCATAATGAATGGTAAAAACCAAGGTTAAATAGGCTATGATTTAGAATACATTAGGTCGATAGAATGGAAGTAGAAAGTGGATACGGTAAAGAGGATGGATAAGTATGGTATTTCTACAAAGAATAATAGTGATAAAATGACATAACTAAAATATTCCTTATAGATAATACACCTTAGTGCTGAAGCATAGTACCACTTGGGATGAATAATATTCATTGGCTCAACAAGTTTATCTCCATCTGGTGTAGTGAGCCTGTATGCTCTTGATCCATTTTTTAGTGATGATGAAAGGCCCTATCCAATTTGGTTTGAATTTACCTTTATGCTTCTTTTTATCCATGGTATTCTTTTTATTTTATTTAAGAACAAGATCACTAAGTTTAAATGTTATATACTTAACACATCGATTATAGTGGCCTTTCAAGAAGTTATGATATGCTTGATGATTGTTTAGCATGGTTGTGCATTTCTCATCAAGTAGGTCTAGCTCTTGCAGATAAGCTACTTGATAGTCATGATCATCTAGGACATGCTTGAAAGAGATGCATAGTGAAGGCAATTCAACCTCAATGGGAAAGATGGATGTAGTACCATAAAAAAGTGAGTATGGACTAGCTCTTGTGGGAGTATGATGATTAGTATGGTATTCCCAAAGGGAAAGGAATATCTAAAGGTGATAATCATGATCAACATTATTGACAATATTTTTGAGAATGTTAACAATTTTTTTACTGGATGCCTTAGCTTGGCCATTACCTTGAGGGTAATATATTATAGAAAAATGTTATGTGATGTTGTATTTATTACATAACTAGTCTACATCCTTGTTCTTGAATGATCCTCCATTATTATATATAATGTTAGAGGGGATTACATAGTGGCAAATTAGATGGTTAAAAATGAATTTAGAAATTGTCTTTTTAGTAACGTAAGTGAGGGGTATAACTTCAACCCACTTAGTGAAATACCCAATGGTAGTAAGGATATGTTTATGGCCATCAGATGAAGTGGGGTTAATCTTACCAATGAGTTCAAGTCCCCATGTAGAAAATGGCCATGGTGTCAACATCAATTTCAAATTTTTTTTTGGGTCATGAATCAAATTAGCATGCCATTGACATTTATCACACTTTTTTACATATGCAATGGAATATGTGTCCATTATGGGCCAATAATAACTAGTACACAAGATTTTTTTGGATAGGACTACCTTGATAGAATGATCTCCACATACTCCTTCATGAACTTCTCTTAATGCTAGCATAGACTCTACTAAAATTAAATAATGAAGTAGAGTTCCATCAAAACTATGACAGTAAAGGGTGGATCTAAGTAAAGTATAATAAGTGGAATCATGAATGAAGGCTTTGGTTTGTTTTCAAGATAGGTTAGGTGGTATAAATTGCTCATAAAGGTAGTTATAAAGGTCTAAGTACTAGATATAATTAGGACCAACAATATCACAAATCATGGCAACAATTGAAGGTTCATGCACTAGTGCTGATAAATTCTCGATGAACTGATACTCTCTAACTTTATCTATTTGACAAATTAGATAGCCAATAGTAGCCATAGCATCTATAGTTTTGTTACTAGCCCTTAGTATGTGCTCAAACTAAATATTGGTAAATTATCACTTAAGAGTGTCAACCATGGCTTTATATGGAACCAACTTGTCATCTTTGGTCTAAAAATGATCTATGACCTAATTGATGATTAACTGAGAATCACCATAAACTTAGAGATGAGATATGTTCCAATGCATTACTTGTCAATGTCTTGCAACAAGTACTTCATACTCAGCCATGTTGTTTATACAAGGAAAGCTAATTCTAAATGATTTAGGGATTAGATCCCTCTATGGTTTAATAAATAATAGGCCTACCCTCGATCCATGTATGATAGATGAACCATCAAAATATAGTATCTAGGGATACTCATCAAGAGGTATGTCAATGATGTTCATTATGGATTCATCAAGAAATTGAAATGTGAATGGTTATGTGTCTATGAGAGGTGCTTCAACAAGCTGATTTGTAAGAATTTATCCCTTGATTACCTTCTGATTGACATACTTTATGTCAAAATCACTGAGAATCATGATCAATTTATCCATTCTTCCTTCAAAATTTGTTTTAGATAGTAGATACTTGAGTGGATCTACTTTTGAAATGACCATGGTCTTATTATTCAACATGTAATGGCACAATTTCTGAGTTATGAAGACCATGGCCAGACAAGCTTTATTAATAGGTGCATAGTTATGTTCATATGTAACCAAGGTATGGCTTAGGTAGTACATAGCATGATCCTTTCCATTGTCATCATGTTGATCCAATAGTGCCCCTAGAGTATGGTTGGTAGCTAATAGGTATAACAAGAATGGCTTTCTTGGCATAGGAGGTAATAAAATAGGTGGATTAACAAGATAGTCTTTGAGTTATTGAAAATCTATTTGGTAGTGATCATCCCAATGAAATGTAACTCCCCTCTTCAAAAGGTTTGTAAATGGATGGCACTTGTTTTATAACTAGGAGATGAAGCATTGGATTGACTGGATCTTACCTTATAAACTATAGAGTTTCTTTAAACTGGTTAGTGGTGGCATTTCAATTATATCATGGAATTTAGCTTGATCAACTTCAATACCTCTATAAGACATAATGAAGCCAAGTAATTTGCTTGAAGTTATACTAAACACATATTTATTTAGATTGAGTCTGACTTTGTACTCTTGTAATCTTTCAACTATCTTATGCAGCCCTACTGGATGATCGGCCCTAGTTTTAGATTTTCCTAATATGTCATCAATAATATCATGAATCATATCATGGAATATAATAGTCATGGCCCTTTGATATGTAGCTCCAAAATTATTAAGTCCAAATGGCATTACTTGATAACAAAATGTTCCCCAAGGAGTGGTGAACACTATTTTATGTTGGTCTTCTAGTGTTATTCTGATCTAGTTATATCCTGAAAAGCCATCCATGAGTGAAAGAATTTCATAACTATCCATGGAGTTGATGATCATGTAAATATTAGGTAAGGGAAAATCATCTCTAAGACAAGCTTTATTGATGTCTTGAAAAATAGTACAAATTATGATCCCTTTAAGATTTTTACTAACATGTACCACATTAGAGATCCATTCTGAGTAGTCAATAGATCAAATACATCCTGCTTCTAAGAGTTTTCCCAACTCTTTCTTTACCAATACAACAATGCAAGGATGCATCTTACGTAGCTTTTATTTTACCAATTCGGTGTCAGGATTAACCACAAGGTGGTGTAGAACCAAGGCCGGGTCTAAACCTAGCATGTTAGAATAGGCCAATGCAAAGATATCTACAAATTCTCTCAATAGAGCTATAAAGATGTTACATTCCTCCTCAGTGAGGGATGCTCCTAATTTTATCCATTTTAGGTCTAATGGAGTCCTGATATTTACCTATATGGTATCTTCAACTAGAAGGGTCGAACCATCTTCTAGGATAGTAGGTAATGACTTGAACTATTGAATTATGTCAGGGTCCTTTGTTAGGAATTGATCTTTAACTTCTCCTAGGCATGATAAATATGAGTCCCCTAATGGGAGATCTAGTCATGTAACAAAAATAGCCAAACTTTTTTCAAGAATTTGATCAAATAATTGTTATTGATAAAAGATGAACTCAGATCCATAGGCAATTTCATCATTAGTGGTTTTCAAGTCTAAATTTGAAGAAGAATTAACACTCCCATCTAATGGCCCCTAAAATATGTTTTCACCACTAGACTAGCCTTTATCTTTACTTTTTCCCTGATAAAAAACTACCTCAAAGAGGTTTGCACTTTAGGACCTCAATTTTTTACTTATTTATTTATTACTAAGGGTGTTCACTCGCTCTCCAAAATAGGCTATAAGATCCAATGTAATTGAGAATCTTGATTTATGATATCCCAATGGAATGTTGTCTCTAAGGCCTAAAAATTCATATAATGCCTCATCATTCTGTAACTCATCAATTGGTAGACTAGATTCTTTTTGGTCCCAATCTATTAGTTGGGGATAATATAATGGTAACGGATTGTGATAAATGGCTAGGGTAAGGGTACAAATGGCATTGTTATCAAATTGGTTAGTTTCAGCTAGGTCATCAAAGGTGTGGCTATGATCAGACTCTACTTCATTATTGGCATCGTCATCACTAATCACTAGTGACGGAGTTTGAATAAGATATGTGGGGTCATCCCTAGGTGGTTTAAATCCGAGTCCATAAGGTCTTTCATACTTAGTCATGAAAACTAGCTCGATGGTTCCTTGCCAATTTGGTCTTAGGCCTAATCTTTCATAATTGTGATGCTCCATGATCCTTTTGGGAATAGGATACTTCGTATTTTTATAAAAATCAAATTGGTTGTTGTTATATAACCATGATTCATCCCCTTCAAGAGGGTTAGGTTCTAGGCTAGATGCTGGTACAAATGTGATAGGTCCCTTATATTTATTCTTTTGTTGCCAATGCATATGTGGGATGACCTTGGGTCACCCAAAGGTTTTTGGATTTTGAGGAAGATTGGAAATATTAAATGTATCATATAAAATGGTGAAATTATTAGAAGCTTTAGGAGGTGGCATGTGGGAAAGGGAATCTAAAGTATCAAGATCTATGCAATTATCTGATGAAGGATCAATAAGTATTACCTTTCCTTTATCTTACTTGGAACTTGGATTCATGCCATACTAATAATTTTAGATTTGAAATTCAGTCTTGAGATGCTTGTAGTGTTCATATGGGTGTAAATCTCTTGGATCATTCACTTCCATCCTTGAGTGGGAAAACTTGATACATTAGTGTAGTGTTGATGGGACTGCATGAATCTCATGTAACAAAGGCCTGCCTAGAAGCATATTGTATGATAACTCAAGATCAAGCACATGGCATAGTGTATTATGGGTTAAATTCCCAATGATAACTAGAAAACTAATGGTGCCTTATGATTCTCTTTCTTGATTATCATATGTTTTGATGGTTATTGTTTCTATCTAGAGATCTGCCATTGTGTACCCAAGAAGCTTGATGAGCTTTGGAGACACTATGTTAAGGTTGGATCCATTGTCTATAAGGAAACATTTCACTTTATGCCATCTTATATAAACTTCTATGTATAATGGATTATTATGGAGTGGGCCAAGAGAAGATATATCACTTTGGTTGAAAGTAACTTGTTAGGCTGGAGCTAGGTGCCCAACCAAAGCATAGAATTTATCAGGGGATGTGTCACTAGCAATAGTGGATTGGGTCAAAAACTCATTCAAGATGTTTTTATGGATTATTGACATTCATATAAAATATAAAATATAAATTTGTGTTGGTATTTTTTGCAAGTGTTCCACAATATCAAGTTTTTTGTCTTAGCTAATAGTAAATGGTTTATTCAAGGGCTAAATGGTTGGTTAAATGACAGGCAATGTGGTGGATGGTTGTGAGCCTAGGATAATAATCTTTGACTTCTGAGTTGTGATTACATAATCAAGATTAAATATTAGACCAATATTTCTAATTAATGTTAGAAATGGTATGGGATCAGATAGGACAAATCTCAGTTGCTGGTGCACTTGCATGTGCTCATGTGGAAAGGATGAGTTATCGATATAAGGTCCAAAAGTGGAAGTCCTAGTTTTTTGGTTTGCCTATATGCATTCCTAGGTCAAGGAAGGATTATCCATGTAATTTAGATGAATGTTGTTATTTATAAATGGTTTAGGTTGATTAGTGTTTGGTCTAGGATTAATGGAGATGGTATTAATGCTACCCCATATAATATGATCTACAACCCTATTATAGTCATATGTAACTATATGGTAGGTTTATTGGTTATTACCATTCTAACCTTGGTTTTTTCCATTGTTCAATTATTATGGGTTCTACTACTAATTTTGTTGATTCTATTGGTTCAACCTTTTATATTGATACTGTTGATTTTTTTGTTGTATTGACCATTATTGTTATTGTTGATTATTTTGATGCTACTAATTGTTATGTTGGGGAAAAGGGTTTTGATAAATACCAAGAGTTTTATTGGAAGTAGAAGCACCATTATCCAATTTTATATCCTCATTATCTAACATATTCTCAATTAAATTCTTGATTTAGACATATCTTCGTAGATTATGCCCATTGTCTCGATGATAGTCACATAATTCATTTTTGTAGTACTAATCAAGGTAAGGAATGCCTTATGGATAATGATTTGGTATAGGATAACTAATCAAATTATAGGTAGAAAATTTTCAAAATATAGACTCAATAAGTTCTCCTAGGTCACTAAAGACACAACATGCAAGCATGGTTCTTCTAAGAGGAGGAGTTTGCAATGGTAACAACTATTGTATTTATTGTGCATCTCTTGGTTATTGTGCTTATGGTATTGGTTGGCAAGATTTTTGAGTAGGAGTAAGCTAAAAAGGTAGTGTAGATGATGTTTACACCATTTGGAAATAATGGAATTTGGTTATTCTATTTCATATAATATTCCTATTACAGTTAAATTGCTTCAGTCTTTCATGGTTATTGGCCTGTGCTAGTTGCGATGCTAGCACTTGAATGGGATGTTGGTCATTTACCTAATTGGTAATTTTATTTTGATTAGTTGAATTAAGGTTGATAACTCATTTATTGATGATCATTCACTCAATCAACAAGCCTTTGTTGATGATTTTCTTGAAAGTATGCACATGTTGTAGTTCCAAATGGTAAGTTATCTCACTATGAAAATTTTTGGTAAACATAGCGGCTAATTGTTTATCTAGTAAACTATGGATAAATTGGATTGCAAAGGCTATCCGTCACTATAAATAACTTGCAAAAATCTCACTATCTTTTTACTTTACTTATGTTAAATCCACTAATGAAATCTCATGCTCAAGATTATAGCAAAAGTATTACACAAACTTATCAAAAAGATCATCAAAATCCATTATTGAATTTTTGGGAAACTTCAAAAACCACTCCAAGGCTTGTCCATCCAAGCCCCTTGGAAACAAAATTGAAAGGTATATGTCGCTATATGCCACTGGTTGACATGCAATAGAGAATTCATTCAAATGAGACTTAGGGTCACCTTTCCCTTTATATATATCAAATTTTGGTGGTTCATATCCTTGAATAATTGGTATCTACAAATACTCCATGTTGAATGGATAGGAACATACATCATCTAATTTGAACTTTTTAGTTTGTTTACTAGTTTGAATGGCAATGATTGCATCCTTCATTTGTTGAAAATCTTGGGATAGAAAATTGGAAGGAATATTCATTTAAGGAAGAATATTGGTTTGGGAGGTCACAATTGGGACACTTTGTCTAGGGTATGATGGAGATACCTATTGGGGTACATTGGTTTGGTTTGGGAATGGACTAGGAATACACATACGTGGATTAGAATGTACTTGAAATTATAAACTTGGTTGTGTGATATTATAGTTTGTGTTGGTGATAAAGGTTTGACTTAGAGGATTTTGTGGTTGCGATAGAGGGATATAACTATACTGTGCTTGTTGTGGTTGAAAAGGGGCATGCTTCTGACTAATAAAACCTTGCTATTGAGTGAGAACTTATGGACCAAGACCCTGTCTCTAGATTTGTGGCACATTTTGAATCAACGGTTATCTAGTAGGTACCTAAGAAACATGGGGACCTCCTTGTTACACAAATTCCTATGAGGAAGTGAAATCAAGTTGTATATTTTACATCTATCATTAAATAATATTTGCATGTTGTTGATGAGTCATTACTTGGTTTTGGATTAGCATATTAGTCTGTGACTAAAGAGGTGTGCTCAGCATTACCTAGTGAGGTGAAACATTTGTTTCCCCAATTGAGGTGGCAATGTATTTGTTCTCTATTACATTGATAAAAAATATTATTCATGTTGTTGTGGTATAATACTCATTACCTATTGAGGAGGAGTAGGTTTCATCACATTATATCATTGAGGTGTGATAGTGGCCATTGTTTAATTACCTAATCCCATAGGTTATATACTTGAGGAAGAAATCAATTGAGATTAGGGTTTAAAAACTCCTATTACTTGGTATGATGACCTATTCATAGGAGTAACTATAGGCACATGTTGTTGGCTAATTATTTGCATGTTATTACCACTTTGATCAGGACTAGACATTATTTGCACATTGTCTACTATGTTTGACTCACTATTTTGTGTATAGGTTGAAGACACTTATTTGATAACAAGCATATGCATCAAGTTATCTTTCAAATTGGTTTGTATAAATGGGTCAAAATTTGGATAATCTTGTCTAGTTAACTCTATCAACACTCCTATTGAAGGAACTAGGTCAATAAGAGGCTTACTTAGCATGTTCATCTAATTGAAATCATGTGCTAGATTTAGGTAGGTTTGATACAGTGTCTACATTTAGTTAAAGTGATATTTCATGATGTTTATGCCTTAACTAGATATATTAGGATCTTGGTACGTTATTTGGACTAGAGCCATAGGATTTATAGAAGAATCATGTTGGTTGTAAATGATATTATGGGGCACTCTTACTAGACTTGGTAAATTTTCATGGAGAAGTCTGCTAGAAACTTGGCCCCTACCTCTATGGATCTAACCAAAATATCATCTGTAATCTCTAAAAAATGTCTTTCAAATAAAAATGGATCATACTTGGAAGCCATATTAGTAAAATATGATTGTTTAAGTACTATCTCATCTAATATAGGTATTGTTGACCCAATTTTGCCCCTCTAGCAAAATTCTGGTCACCCTCTTCGAAAACTATGAAAGGCCAGTCAATTTCGGGTTGCAGTCCATCTTTAGGTTCATGCCTTGGTTGAAAGGAAAACTTCAAGTCAATGGTTCAATGCGTCTAAGTCCCGCAAAAAAATTCAAAGTTTTATGCAAAGGGCAACAAAATCGCCACCCACAACACTGACAGGTAAAAAAAGACCGCAAACAGATGCAGTCAGCAGCAAAATTTCCGCTCACAACACAAGCAGAGGAAATAGGCTACGAACTCGGCTAACATTGGCAAAATTTTTGCGCTTGATAGGCTACTCGGCCGATGTCAGTGAAATTTCCACGCTCAGCAACCTACTCGGCCAATGTCGGCAAAATTTCCGCATGCAGTCCACAGCAATGGGCGGCAAATTTGCTACCCACAACATCAGGTGGCAAAGAAGCCCTGTAGAACACAAGAAAATGCCTTCCCAACCACTAGAGGAGTAGACTAGCACACAAAATGAGGTAGCAAGCATGGTCCCAGTAGACTTATGACATCATCTATAGTGTTTTCTCTCTTCCCAATGAAGACTCAAGCTGCCACTTGCAAGCAAAGGCCAATGAGACTCCTCTTGGCTCTTTCCATATAAATATGTAGACTTGGTCATTTTGAAAGATCTTCTAGAATTTTGTAAAGAGCATAGCTCTATAAATTCTCCACCTTAATCAATAAAATATAGTCTTTTGCCTCCATCTTGGATAGATTTGTTGTGTATGTCATGAGTATTATTTGTGTTTAGTCATTATCTTCGATGCTTTCACAGGTTAATGCCAACAGACTAGTCATCTACAAGGGCCATTCCTGCATCTGAAAGGAGAAGAGCAATATTTGAGAAGGATAGAATAGAGGAAGTTGCTCGTAAGTGTGCATTCCATAGCACCTTGGTAAACCTCTGTTATGTATTTTCCATTATAGCCTCCCTGTTAGTCTTAGCAGCCTAGTTCTTCTACCAGATGTGTAGAGTATATTTGCATTTTCCTTGATTCTGAATGTGGATGTGGAAGGTCAAACTTTATTTTGGTGTATCACCTCTTTAGTGTAGGTAGTTTGTTTTCATGCTCTTCTTCCCCCTTTTCATCCCCCCAATATATAACTATATATCTGTTATTTTTGCATTACCTGAAACAAACAAGATACATCAGAGGGAACTATCCCATACCTAGAGACTCTCCTCTCTTGCTTCGCCATCCCATAGGTGAGAGAGGAGTTTCCATGTTGCGGGGAGAGGGCAAGAACCTATTTTCCTGCCAACTAGGTGCACTTTCCAGCATCAGCAGGTATTATAGCTAGGTATTATGTAGTTTGCTCTTCGTCTTGTTCTGTATAAGGTGGTGTATTAACCAAATAGTTAGAAAATATATTTTGGCTTTGTGCCCTTGATTGATTATTATAAGATGCATAAGAATCCATCGCATAAATAATATTATCTACATAGGGGTCTTGCACCATTTCTTCCTGTGCGACCACATTACTAATCCTTGGATTATACATGAGTCCACTACAAGTGTAGGAATACATGTTGGGATCCATAATAAATGATTTTATGATAAAAGATCAAAGAGTTATAAAAAATATACAAAAGGACAATGCCTAAAATAGATGATGTTCCAACTTGGTCTAGATTTGTCAAAAGGATCAAAAAGGTTTATGCAAAGTTTTGTGAGGAAACAAGCTAGATTAAAGTATCTAATGTTCACTATTCACACAAAGATAAGCAAGTAACTGGAACTAAAATCAAAATTCCAAAATCTAAGGTCAAAGTGTTTCAAATCAATCTAATATAGGAATTTAAAAGGTTTTAGGTCTTTTGGCCAAATGCAGTGTGAAAAGCTAGGATCAAACAAGGCATGCGCTAGGACTCTTGGCCAAATGGTGTCAAAAGCTATAATTTTAAATAGATGAAAGTTTTAATCTAATGGATTTGAAATACTTCTAACAAAAACTAGGCATTTGATTATTTAACATCAACTTGATCAACTAGGTATAAGGTACAAAATAAAAGGCACTTTTAGAGATGGTTTATTTTCTCACAAAAATGGTATAAAACTTGGTTCTTTTGACAAATAAGTAAGACAAAAGTGAGTAGTATAACTAATTTAGACAAAATATCACAAAAGTACACTTGGATTGGTCTAAAAATATAGGACCAAATTTATAAATCTATGCAATAGGGTCTATGAAATAATTTTCAAAATGTTTTGGGTAGTGTAATGATGCTATATTACCCAAAAGGTGTGACAAAAAGGTTTGTTTCGAAAACTTTCTAATGCAAAGATGTTCTCCCATAATTTTGACAACATAACCCTACTTTTATTTACTCAAAATGTTGTGGTGCATAGACTCAAAGTGTAAGTGTTTAAAACAAAATGGCTTAAGTCTATCAAATGATGACAATGATTATAAGTCTTAAATGACCTTAAACCTAAATTGGAAATTAAACCTGAGTTCCCTCAAGTTTAGTGCAAATGGTGAAACCACTTATCACATCAACTTTATGAACTTGTAAAGGTGAAATTATGAATTTAGATTATAATTGAAGGAATTAAACAACTTTGGTAAAGGTCTAGACTCAATTGGGTAGCATAACTATGCCAAAGTCGATGATATGACTCTCAAGCTTTTGATGAAATTTTGAACAAGGCAAACTGATGATCTCACACAAGTATCAAAATGCCTCTTTATTCAAAAGAACATTGGGACTATGTGTTTGGTTTGGATTTATTTGCTTACACCAAGTTTTGAATTCAAACAATACTTTTATCTAGGACAAGACTAACTAATTAACCACTCTTAAATCCTAAACTGACAAGGTTACTTGGTATTGTTAGAATTTATAGATATACATCATTTTAGAGGATTTTAAGTGTTCATCCAAAATTAAATGCACATTATATAGTAGGGGTTTTACACCCCCCCCTTCTCTTAAATGATAGTACTATGATATATACCTTGAGGTACACCTTGCACCAACAATAATTCCATGACAAGTGGAGATTTATCTAAGATATAACAAGTTTCTGAATGATTTAGGTGAATCAATTTCACAATGACTTTAATGCAAAATAATGCAAAATAAAAGCATGGATTTTAGGTTTGTACCACTTGGATTATTTCAAAAAGGTCTAATCTTTTTGTTAATCACTACATCCTATTGTTTGCTCAGTGTAGTGAGATGTCCAAAGTGCCACTACATCCCATGTGTAAATCTAAAGGATCCAAATGAAGTCAATGTGAGGAGATGAAACCCTAGGTCAAATATTCCCTAAGGAACTCATGGGAGTTGATCAAGTCCCCCTCACAAACCAAGTTTGCATAAAAATAAATAAAGAAAGCATGAAATAGAAAGACTTTAAGGTAATTTTCAAGGTCACCCAAACTTTGATGAGTTTTTTAGAAGTGCTTTAGATGGCATTCTTTTTAAGCCTTGGACTAGGCTACTTGTAATAGGAATGGTGTTTTTGATTCCAAGGGTTTCATATAGGGGACAAATGGAAGAGCATACACACAACATTCCTCTTTTTGCCAAATAAAGATTTAATATAAACAACTATTACAAACAATAATTGACAAGTGTGTTCAATTTTAAGCCCAAATGAAAGTGAAGTGGTGTTCATTTAACCCCTTAGTCTTAGTTGCAAACTTTGAAAACATTCACCAAAACATTTAAATTCTTTGTTAAGCACCTAAAACAAGGTTCCTAATTGATTTTTAAGCATGCAAAGATGATTTAAACATGTTTTGAGAAACTGTCAATCTTGGTCCTATAGAAAAAATGTTAGCATGTCCTTTAGCTTTGAAGGTTTTTTTGGTTTGAAATAATGAACTTTGGAAAAATAGCTCTCAGGCCTATGTTTTTGGAAAAACATAGTGACCAATGTTAGTTATATATAATTGATGATGGTTACCTTAGCTAACTAAAATCTAAGTGATGTCAATTTTTTTAACTGATGTCAGTTAAGCTATGTAATTGATATCAATATTACATGCCAAAATTGGTTACTATGTAAAACTATGGAAATTGAAAACCATAAAATAAAGTTAGAAAATTAATTTACAAGAGTTTTAAGGGTCAAAATAAATATTTTAGAGTTGCAAAATGATCTTCTTTAGGTATGACTACGTCTAGTCCCACCAAGCATGCCATAATGTGATCTAGTAATTTAACTAAAGAGAGGATGGTTAGTATGGTGTTAGTTCCAAAATGAAAACAAAATGAAAGACACACACTAATGGTATAACATCTCTAGGCCTAGACACTAGGGAGAGCTTAGTTAACGAAAAAAAATGACAAACACAACTAAAAAATAAGGAATAAAACATAAGAATTCCTTCACCTTCCTTGGATGCTCCAAATGCCTTTGTAGTGGTGGCTTGCTTGGCTTATGCTCATGAAGCCCTTGGAAATCTAATCTTGGCTACCTCTATCTCACCTTGGCACCTTTGGATTGTGGCTTGGCTTGACTTAGAATCAATTTGTCATGGTAACACTATTTTCAATGGCTCTTTGAAGATATTTGTGAATTATAACTTTTCACCAAAATAGCTTAGAAATGATGTTCATGGCCTCTCTTTTTATATATTTTTTAGAATGATCAAAATCAACTTGAACCATCCATCTCAAGATTGAGATGTGTAGTTGAGGATTAATTCAATTTTTGGAATTAAGTTTGTAATTATCCTCATCATGACATTGGAAGAAGGGGCTTTTAAGAGGCATGGAGGGGATCATAGAAGGCATTGATGAGGCATGTAGGGCATAAATCTTGATATTTGTGGTATTTATGGCCTAGGGATGTATTCCAAAGAAATGAGGTCACCTAATGATGTAGATATTCAATATCCATTTCAAAAAATAAGTTTTCAACAAGTTTACATGGAATTCTTAATTAGGGATTGATTTGGGTTAATTAGCTCTTAAGCATGTTTAAGCACTTCGTGTACAAATTACTCAAATTGATCAAAATGCCTTGTTATTGGTCTAAAATTCAACTAGATTAGAATTAAAAGGAAATATTAGATGTGTTGGAACCATTATCCCATTTACGATGTTACCAAAACCAAATAACAAAGGCATGTGTCTTGTGTAAGAGATTTTGATAGGAAAGAATAATCTAGAGCAATAAGGTGCAAAATTGGCATTTTGACTCAGAATGATCTAATCAAAGTTAGCTGGCCCATAAATTGCAGTGCCCCATTTAGGGATAACCTAGCCAAAATTGGCACTTAAATATGTTAGTTTCACATCATTTAGCATGTTTTAGTGCTTTTGACCAATTTTAGGTAGAAATTGGTCAAAAGCTTGATTGGAGGTTATCGATGGCTAGTTTTAGGTGTCCACAATCATCAGCATAGGTGGGATAAAAAAGATGATGATTTCCCAAAGGTGGTTATAATCTATTAAAGGGAAAACAATGTTTTTCCCATAGGTGGTTATAATCATTGACCGAATAAAAGCATGCCCAATGTGAGATGATATGGATAATGGTTTGCCCAAAAGTTGTTATTAGAATTATCATAATGAAAACATGCCCCAGTTGGGTAGAAAAAAGTGAATGATTTATCCAAAGGTGATTATAATCATTAACCCTCAAATTAGTGGAAACACATTGATTTGCCTAAAGGTGGTTAGAATTAGTGAAAATGCAAGTGGGATGGCATTAAATGGTTTTCCCAAAGGTGATTAGAATCATTGGACCTAATTTATGGAAAACAAGTGGGATGGTATACAATGATTTTTCCAAAGGAAATTATAATCACTAGTATCTCGATAGTGGCAAGCATGATGGCAAAGTGAAACAAAGGAGAAAGATGATTAAACAACCTACTAGTAGGGAGATGCACAACCAAACTGGTAAGGATGGAAATTATTTCATTGTTTTAATTACTTTATTTGGGATATGATTTGGATTTGATTAAGAATGTTGTTGGTGCTAGTGCCAAGGATATATATCATTGTTGCATTTACCATGTAGATGCCTTGAGCTATTTTTTTTATAACACATGATGGTATGCATCAAGATAAAACACCATGATGACTTGGACAAAATATGCATAAGGACTAACTCCCAGTTCAACACTCAATTAAAAATAATGCACCATTGATAAAAACCATGATGATAATGTTGATGGATGAATATGGATAGATTCAAAAATTATGTGCAATGAATCATCTAATGAACTGACATAGACTAAACTAAGGCACAATAATAAATAAATAAAAGGTAAACAAATAAACAAACAAATAACTGTTAGTCACAATGTTAGTGTTGACCCAATTTTTCCCCTCTGGCAAAATTTTGTCACCCTCTTCGAAAACTATGAAAGGCTAGTCAATTTCGGGTTGCAGTCCATCTTCAGGTTCATGCCTTGGTTCAAAGGAAAAGTTCAAGTCAACGGTTCAATGCATCTAAGTCCCACAAAAAAAATTCAAAGTTTTATGCAAAGGGCGGCAAAATCGCTACCCACAACACCGACAGGTAAAAAGAGACCGCAAACAGATGCAGTCAACGGCAAAATTGCCTCTCATAACACAAGTGGAGGAAATAGGCTACAAACTCGACTGACGTCAGCAAAATTGCCATGCTCAGTAGCCTACTTGATCGATGTTAAAAAAATTGCCACGCTCGGCAGCCTACTTGGCTGACGTCGGCAAAATTGCCACACGTAGTCCACAACAATGGGTGGTAAATTTGCCACCCACAACATCAGGTGACAAAAAAGCCCTGTAGAACATAGGAAAAGGCCCACCCAGCTGCTAGAGGAGCAGACTAGCATGCAAAATGAGGCAACAAGCATGGTCCCAATAGATTTATGATGTCATCTACAGTGTTTTCTCTCTTCCCAATGAAGACTCAGGCTGCCACTTGCAAGCAAAGGCCAATGAGACTCCTCTTGGCTCTTTCCATATAAATATGCAGACTTGGTCATTTTTAAAGATCTTCTCCAATTTTGTAAAGAGCATAGCTCTACAAATTCTACACCTTAATCAATAAAATATAGTCTTTTGCCTCCATCTTGGATAGATTTGCTGTGTATGTCATGAGTATTATTTGTGTTTAGTCATTATCTTCGATGCTTTCATAGGTTAATGCCAACAGACCAGTCATCTACAAGGGCCATTCATGCAGCTGAAAGGAGAAGAGCAATATTTGAGAGGGATAGAATAGAGGAAGTTGCTCATAAGTGTGCATTCCATAGCACCTTGGTAAACCTCTATTATGTATTTTCCATTATAGCCTCCTTGTTAGTCTTAGCAGCATGGTTCTTCTGCCAGATGTGTAGAGTATATTTGCATTTTCCTTGATTTTGAGTGTGGATGTGGAAGGTCAACCTTTATTTTGGTGTATCACCTCTTTAGTGTAGGTAGTTTGTTTTCATGCACTTCTTCCCCCTTTTCATCACCCCAGTATATAGCTGTATATCTGTTATTTTTGCATTACCTAAAACAAACAAGATACATCAGAGGGAACTAGCCCATACCTAGAGACTCTCCTCTCCTGCTTCACCATCCCACAGGAGAGAGAGGAGTTTCCATGTTGCGGGGAGAGGGTGGAAACCTGATTTCCTACCAATCGGGTGAACTTTCCAGCATCAACAGTTTTGGCACTCCCGGTGGGACCATAGTTTTATTAGTTTTTAACACAGTAGTATTTCAGGATTGATGCTGGTCCTGCTACAGTCATTTCAAATATTTCCAGCATCTAGCGACTCCATTGGTAAGATCTCAGTGCTTTATTTTAAGACCAGTCACTTAAACTTCTATGCCAAAGGTTACCACAAGGTCATCTTAAGAAGGGTCCCTTTTTGAATTCATTGAGCTACCGTTAAACTCTGCTAAAAGGCTCAGGTTTGAAAGAACTCACCCTTATCCATTAGTAAATCCTCCTAGACTTGTTGCTAGGAGCACTAACCCAACTTAGCCACAGTTACAACCTATTCCAACAATGGTGTTGCCTTTTGCATCTTTCCGTGGTGAGAGCCCTTTAAACCTCCCATGCTAGGATCCGATTCCCAGAATGGCTCTAAAAAATGTGCCCTCTTTTGATGGAGTGGGACCTATTATAGTTGTTGAGCATATCAAGAATATTGCCAACCTTTGCAATATTCACAATATAACGAAAGAAAACATTGCCATCAGATTGTTAGCCTTGTCTCTGAAAGGGAAAGCTCTTGATTGGTACAAAACCTTGCCTATGAATTCTATACATTCCTAAAATGAATTGGGCACTCATTTAACTGGTCATTTTGGGGGAAAAAGTGACGGCCTCTCTGTTGCTGAGCAACTGACAACTATAAAGAGAGCTCTGCATGAGTACATGCAGAACTTCAACACGCGTTTTCAAAAAACTTGGGATAGGATTCCCATCCTGGTAAGACCGACTCCTAGCTACACTTTTTTGTACTATTTAAAAGCATTAAACAGTGATATTGCTGTGATGACCCAATCTATGGGAGGACATATACTGCCAGCTACTTATGACATTGCCATAGCAGTCAAAAATTTCTTGGTTCAAGCTGAAAAGATCGCTCCTAGGCCCCACATGCCACTTTTCCCAGAGATGCTGCCCCCTTTACAAACCGTTGCACCCACAATTGCTCCCCTGCCCACCATTGAAAAGCCAACTGCTGTTCTATCAAATGAACTACATGAGGTAAAAAGCCTGTTGCAGAATATGTCAAATGAACTTGTAGCTCTTAAAAGGCAACAAGCTCAAAATAACAAGCCGAATTTGAGTTATCAACATTATGGTTAAGTACCTAGGAACCCTTTCCAAGGCTATAATCAAGGACAAGGTCATCTCACTCAGACCAGGCCTTATCAAAATTATAACTCAGGCCCCTCTTCATCATCTAAAGCCATGGTGCCTACTAAGAATAACCTTGTACAGGAATAACCTAGCTGTTCGACCATGGGATATGGTCAAGAGCAAGCTGTCCATATGAATGATATGATGATTTTTTTCTAGAATTCAAAAAATTAGGCTGCTGATCATTCCCAATTTTTTGAGTTTCCAACTCAGCCCAGCATGAGTAACAATCAAACTCAGCTGGATTCTACCCTGATAAATCATGAAGAGGGTGAACTCTGTGTAATTAATCATGGGGGTGCTATAGATAATCAGGCTGATTGCATTGTAGCCAACATGAGATTTAAAAAAAGAGTGGTTGGAGAAGTGCAAGCTTCCCCTTAGGCAACAATAAATACTCCATCACACCCTTTTCAAAGGGCCCCAATTTTCAGTCAACCATTTGCACCTCCAGCTCCTCACTCTGCAGCTCCAGCTGGGATCAGCCCAAAGGAAAGTATGAAAGGAATTAGCCCCCAAGTTAATATAGTTGATCAAATGGAGAAATTACATGTGAGCATTTCTCTATGGGATTCGTTGTCTCTTCCAAGATAAAAGGAGGTATTGGAGAAAGAACTGCATGAGCTAGATCGACAGGCCATCCCAGCAGACACTAATAACGTCTTAATGACAAATGGGCAACCTTCTACTTTAGGTCAGGTAAAGAAGGAAGAAAGTACTCCTGCCTTTTATGTATCTTTAATCATAGGGGACTTCTTAGTACATAATTGCATAATTGACAGTGGGGCCAACACTTCAGTGATGCCTAAGTACATTGCTGATAAGATGGGATTAAAGTATGAAGCAATGAACAAAGGAGTCTTGCAACTAGATGGGACACCTGAAAAGACAATTGGAATCCTGAAAGGATTGAGTTTAACATTGCATGCCTGCCTGACATTCTCAATCCCCCATGATATAGTGGTAGCGGACGTTCCTCCATATTTCACAGTCTGTTTGTCTAGGGACTTTATGTCTAAGATAGGTGGCTATCTAGCAGTGAACTGGTCATATCTGGTTTTTAGAACCAAGTACGAGACCAAAGTGAAAATTGAATCTGAGCCACTCTATAAGGACCACCTAGATCCCTATTCACCCAAGGCAACAAATGTCAGTTACACTATTATCGATCCAGAAGAGTCTCAGATGGACAAATCTTCATCTTCTGCTCTTGAAGGAGTCGTAAATCTACTCTTAGATGAGTGGGGAAGTGATAACTTCAAGTACGATCCTTATAAGTTTATTGAGGAAGCAAACCTTGGCATTTATTGCTTGCATGAAGAAGGTGTCGTCATGCCTAATATAATGAAGGAAAATAAAGAAGACCTTGGCTTGTGGCAGCTGTGCTTTGACGGTTCCAAAAGTAAACTGGGTGCTGGTGGTGGGGCAATGTTAGTTTCCCCTTCTAAAGAAAGGTACTTTTCGGCTTTCTATTTCTAGTTCTCTTTCACGTGTAATGTTGTAGAATATGAGTCTTTGATTCATGGACTTGAGTGGGCAAGAAAGAGAGGGATCAAGAAGTTGCAAATCCTGGGGGACAGTGAACTAGTTGTGAACCAAATAAGAGGCCTGAACTTGACCAAGAACTCCTTGCTCAAGTCTCACAAGCACAGACTCTGGGACTTGATGGAGGATTTCCTTACTCTTAACATTTCCTTGATTCCCAAGGAACAGAATAAGCAGGCTGATAGGTTGGCAGCTATTGCCACCCAATTTGATGTTTCAAAAGAGATAAGAAGGGATTGTGGTTTACACCATTTAAGAGGGGTGGTTTGGCCTTCAATTCTAGACAATATTACAAATTGGCAAGTCTTTGAAAGTGACCAGCAGATAGCTCTCTTCCTATAGGAAGAAGCTGAGTTCACAATCCATAATCAAGCAAAATTGCAGCAGTAATATGGAAATCAACTCATCTAATTGAAGAACAATAAACTCCCTAAGGGTTTGGTCATTCTTGAAAGTATTTTCAATGGAGATGACCAACTAAGAGATAAAAAAGCATGCATCACTACCAAAGACGAGAATTATGAAAAAGTTGAAATCTTCAAGGACAAGTTGCTAGCGCTTGGTAAGGTTTGCACGTTTCAAGAAAGGCAAGCTCTCATTCTGTTGTGTCAGGAGTTTGCTGACGTCTTTACCTAGAATTATAACAACTTGAAAGGCTTCGATCCAAGACTTGCCCAACACACCATTGAATTAGAGGAAGGTGTAAAACCAGTCACACAGAAGTAGAGACCTGTTAATCCGATGATCAAACTCCTTATGCAGATTGAATTGGCCAAGTTGATTGAGTCTGACATTATATTTCTGATCAAACATTCCTCATGGTTGGCTAATTTGGTTCCAGTTAGAAAGAAAAATGGGGAAATCAGGCTGTGCATCGAATTCAAAGACCTTAATAAAGTCTCTTTAAAAGATCATTATCCCCTCCCAAACATGGAGCAGATCCTCCAAAAGGTAACTAGTTCCAAATGTTTCTCCCTCCTGGATGGTTATTCGAGATATAATCAGATTCTGGTGCAAGGCTGTGACTAATACAAAACAACCTTCACCACTAAATGGGGAACATTCACCTACCAGAAGATGCCTTTCAGGTTATCCAATGCTGGTGCTACCTTTTAGCGAGCCATGGACATGGATTTTAGTGGTTTGATAAATAAGAACATGCTGGTGTACCTTGATGATGTAACAGTTTTCTCTAGGGAGGTAGGATAGCACATGGAGCATCTCAGGCAGATTTTTGAAAGGTGCAGGGAATTTGGCATCTCCCTAAATCCAAAGAAATGTGTATTTATTGTTCATTAGGGGAAACTTCTTGGCCACATTATGTCCAAGGAAGGTTTGTCTATTGACCCCGAGAGAGTCCGCTCCATCCTGTAGATGTCCCTACCACAACACAAGAAAGGCCTACAGAGTTTCTTTGGCCAGATAAATTTCATTCAAAGGTTCATTCCAAACTTTGCTAAAATAGTTAAACCCCTAACCTCTATGCTGAGGAAGGGTGAAGAATTCAAGTGGACAGTGCCAAGAAAAGATAGCTTTGAAGCCATCAAGTAGGCTTTGACCCAGGCTCCTGTTCTAATCAGCCCCGACTTCAATAAAGACCTCAATCTCTATACCTTCAACAATGGAGAAGTAATATCTACTATGCTTACTCAGGCAAACAGTGATGACCTCGAGCAACCACTCACCTTCTTCAGCCAAGGGTTAGAGGACTTCAAAATTAGGTACACCTACATAGAGAAGCAAGTCCTGGCAGTAGTGCGTAGCTTGAAGAAATTCAGATATATGTTGTCAAATAGTAAGATCCATCTCATGGTTCCACATCTTGGCATTAAGGATTTCTTGACCAATTGAGACTTAAATGAGAAAAGAGTGGGATGGATCACCAAAGTGATGGAGTACGACATAGACATCAAAATCACCAAGTTGGTGAGAGGAAGGGGCCTGTGTGAACAACTAGCAGCAGATTTGAGACAAAAGGGTGAAGACAGCTTACTGATCCATGACATAGCCACTGCAAAAGAACCAGCTATCATAAAAGATTAGACGCTGGACATGAGGCATTTCCTTCTTATAGGTGAATGTCTGCAGGGTCTTGATAGGGCCAAAAGAAGGTATTTTAAACTTCAGTCCCTTCCTTATGTCTTGATTAATGGAGTATTATTCAGGAAGGATCTCTCTGGGGTTCTCTTAAGATGCATTGACCCCAATCAGGCTGACAAGGTATTAGTTGAGTTTCACGATGGGCCATCATGCGGCCATTTCGCCCCTAAGACCATAGCAACAAAAATAATGAGGGATGGTTATTTTTGGCCCACTCTTTTCAAGGATACCTATGCCTGGGTAAGGAAGTGCCAGAAGTGTGCACTTTTTGATGGAAAGTAGCGATTGGCTACCATGCCCGTACAGCCCTTTCAAGTTGAACAACCATTCATGTAGTGGGGCCTAGATTTCATAGGGATGATCAATCCTCCCTCCAGTGCCAGACACAAATGGGTCCTGACTACTATGGATTATTTCACCAGGTGGGTGGAAGCCATTGCTTTGAAGGAAGTGAATGAAAGCGCAGTCTTGGATTTCTATGAGGACTTAGTGACACATTTTGGGGTCCTAGCCACTATAATTTCAGACAATGCCTTGGCTTTTCTGGGAACCAAAACTAGTGAATGGGTGCTAAGGTATGGTATATACCTCAGCACTTCATCAAATTACTACCCATAGGGGAATGGGCTGGCTGAGTCCACTAACAAAAATTTGATCAGGATTATAAAGAGGACCATGGAAGAAAATCAGAGAACTTGGCATGCCAAGCTGAAGACAACTCTATGGGCCGATCGAATCACTCCAAAGAGAGTGACTGGAAATTCTCCATATATGCTTATGTATGGAAGGGAAGTAAGGCTTCCCATCTCACTTGAATTGCCATCACTAGACCTCGCTCATCAGCTGCAACTAAAAGAAGGAAGCAACATGGAGGTCAGATTGTGTGAACTAATGAAGCTCTAAGAGGTAAGGAATTGGGCCATGGTCTTTATGATCAGTCACCAACAACAGGTGAAAAGACATTTTGATAAGAATTCTTTGTTAAAAAATTTTGCTGAAGGAGACATTGTCTTAAAATGGGACGAGGACAGAGCTAAGCCTAGAAGACATGCAAAATTTGATGCCCTCTAGAGCGGTCCTTATATAATTACTCAGTGCAAGCAGCATAACACGTTCCAACTCTCTAGGTTGGATGGCGAAGAATTACGTATCCTAGTCAATGGGATACATTTGAAGCATTGCCACTAATTTTTGGTTCAGTTGTACATAGTTTTCCCTATTTTCCCTAAGTGCAGTTTACATAGTTAGTTGTTTTTAGCCTTGTGTGTTTCCTTTTACCTATGGGGGTGAAAGTTTCAGGTGTAATTTTGGGATCTCAAAACCTATTGTGAACTCTTTTCAAAGTCACCATCTGACTTCGCGCCCAATGGATATGCAAGGCAATCGGGTCCTAAGCATAGCATGCATGCTTCCCCTAGGAATCACCAATTTGTTGACCTAATTTTGCCCCTCTAGCAAAATTATGGTCACTCTCTTCGAAAACTATGAAAGGCCAGTCAATTTTGGGTTGCAGTCCATCTTCAGGTTCATGCCTTGGTTCAAAAGAAAAGCTCAAGTCAACGGTTCAATGCATCTAAGTCCCGCAAAAAAAATTCAAAGTTTTATGCAAAGGGCAGCAAAATCGCTGCCCATAACACTGGCAGGTAAAAAGAGACTGCAAATAGATGCAGTCAGTGACAAAATTGCCGCTCACAACACAAGCAGAGGAAATAGGCTGCAAACTCAGCTGATGTCAGCAAAATTGCTGCACTCGGCAGCCTACTCAGCCGACGTCAGCAAAATTGTCGCACGCAGTCCACAGCAATGGGCAGCAAATTTGCCAGCCTCAACATCAGGCAAAAAAAAGCACTGCAAAACAAAGGAAAAGGCCCACCCAGCCACCAGAGGAGTAGACCAGCATGCAAAACGAGGTAGCAAGCATGGTCCCAGTAGACTTATGATGTCATCTACAGTGTTTTCTCTCTTCCCAATGAAGACTCAAGCTGCCACTTGTAAGCAAAGGCCAATGAGACTCCTCTTGGCTCTTTCCATATAAATATGCAGACTTGGTCATTTTGAAAGATCTTCTCCAATTTTGTAAAGAGCATAGCTCTACAAATTCTCCACCTTAATCAATAAAATATAGTATTTTGCCTCCATCTTGGATAGATTTGCTGTGTAGGTCATGAGTATTATTTGTGTTTAGTCATTATCTTCGATGCTTTCACATGTTAATGCCAACAAACTAGTCATCTACAAGGGCCATTCTTGCAGTTGAAAGGAGAAGAGCAATATTTGAGAAGGACAAAATAGAGGAAGTTGCTCATAAGTGTGCATTCCATAGCACCTTGGTAAACCTCTGTTATGTATTTTCCATTATAGCCTCCCTATTAGTCTTAGTAGCCTGGTTCTTCTACCAGATGTGTAGAGTCTATTTGCATTTTCCTTGATTTTGAGTGTGGATGTGGAAGGTCAACCTTTATTTTGGTGTATCACCTCTTTAGTGTAGGCAGTTTGTTTTCATGCACTTCTTCCCCCTTTTCATCACCCCAGTATATAGCTATATATCTGTTATTTTTGCATTACCTGAAACAAACAAGATACATCAGAGGGAACTAGCCCATACCTAGAGACTCTCCTCTCCTGCTTCACCATCCCACAGGCGAGAGAGGAGTTTCCATGTTGCAGGGAGAGGACAAGAACTTGTTTTCCTGCCAACTGGGTGCACTTTCCAACGTCAACAGTTAGTATAAACAACATGACACAAATAAGGTGATGAACATTGCCCCTAAAAAATAGGAGACAAATTAACAAACAAACAAGATGGGGGAATAGAAGAAAATTAAGGCTACAACCAAGCTATCTCTTGATGCACTAGGAAACTAGATGTTACCTATATAGTTCCATGGATGTAATATCCAATTAAAACTTCAAGCTAAATGTAGTTTTCCTAGGAAATGGGATAGAAGAAAATGATGATAAGAAGAAAAACATGATTTTAGAATAGAAGAATGTGGGAATAATCTTTAAAAATGGAAATCATGTGTGATAAAATGACAAAAAAGATGAGGAAACTAAATGATAAGTGATTTCTTGTGACTTAGTGAGGGTTCTCGTAATCCTTTAGGTAAAGAAGTGGTCAATGTTTTTGTTTTTTTCCAAAATTATTTTACAAATATTTTTGGAACTTTTAGAGTGTCTCAACTCAATTGAGAATGATGAGATACTAAATAGTTCAAGTTCATAAAATGGTGAGAGCATGGATTAGGTTGCTCATAAAACAATGAGAGCATGGCTTAAGTTGTTTGTAAAATTGTGAGTGTTCAAACTTAAAAGATTGTTCATAAAATAGTGAGAGTGTTTAATCTTAAGAGATTGCTCACAAAATAGTGAGAGCATAGTTGTGATGACCTCAACAAGTATCAAGCACTGTCTACATGTCCTAGGATGGGACCTCAAATCATTGTAGTTACACCTTATAATAGAGGAATCTAGCTAGTTTAGTAGCTAATTCAAATAAAATAGACAAAGTTGGTATAATGGCCAATATGAAATAGGACTAGAAAAGTGGTACATCAAGGCATGATAAACAAGTATTACCCCTAGTTTACCCATAGGTGGTTATAACTAGGAAATAATGACATAAGTCAATGATACTAATTTTACCATAGGTAGTTATAACTAGTATCAAGATGGTGGGACACTAATTTACCCATAGGTTGTTTTAATCAAGCACACTTGGTATAGAACAGAACAAGAAATAAAGGATGCAACTACTAAAACTTATATCATACTATTCCAAAATATAACCTTTATCTAGAGTACTTAAAATAATTGTTGAAACTAATCTGATTCTTCATGCTAAAAGTAGAAACAATGGAATGTAACAAAGGTCAAATGAGCTAGGTAGGGAGGTTCAAAATAACCTAGTTGATAAAAAAGGTATGGTAGAATGGAATGGTGGAATGATAAAGGGATAGAATGGTAGAATGGTATGGTACAAATAATAATGTTGATAATATGGTACAATTTGACATGGTCCTCATAGAAAATACACCAAGTCACTCAAGCAAAGTAATGCTTGAGGTGTATAATGTTCATCGGCTCATCAAGTTCATCCCTATCTAGTGTGGCAATCTTGTATGTTTCAATGCCATATTATAAAATAATGATGAAATGACCTACCAAGTTGGGTTTGAATTTTCCTTTATGCTTCTTCTCAATCATGGTATTCTTTTTTTCCTTAAGAATAAGATCACCAAGATCAAATTATCTATGTTTCATGTGATGGTTGTAGTGACCATGAAGTTGCTTTTGATACGCTTGTAGGTTGTTCACTACAGCGAAATATTTTTCATCAAGTAACTCTAACTATTGTAAGTAAGCTACTCGATAATATTCATTGTCTAAGACATGACTCAAAGAGATGCACAAATAAGGTAACTCAACCTCAATAGGAAGAATGGCCTAAGTACCATAAACAAGTGAGTATTGAGTGGCCCCTATTGGAGTGTGGTGATTGGTATGGTATGCTTAGAGGGAATGAAATATCTAAAGCTGTCAATCATGGTTGGCATCATTGACAATATTTTTAAGGATTTTGATAATGGTTTTGTTTGATGCTTCTACCAAGATGTTACATTGAGGGTAATATGCCATAGAAAAATGTTGTGTAATTTTGTTTCTAACACATAGTAATTTGACATATTTATTTTGGAATGATCTAAGATTATCAGATATAATGTTAGAGGGGATACCATAATGAAAATGATATGGTTGAATATGAATTTGAAAATTTACTTTCCAGTCACATGAGGGGTAACCTTCAACCCACTTAGTGAAGTATTCAGTAGTGATAAGGATATGTTGATGATCATTAGATGAGGTGGGGTTTAACTTCCTAATGTGAGTGAGGCCCCATGTAGTAAATGGCCATGGTTTTAGCATTGGTTTCAAAGTCTTGGCTGGGGTATGCATCATATTGGTATGTCATTAATATTTACTAAAACCTTTTACATAGGTAACTGCATCTACACCTATCGTTAGCCAATAGTACCTAGTACACAAGAGCTTTTTGGACAAGACTACCCTAGTGGTATGGGCTCCACATACCCCTTCATGAACTTCCCATGATGCTAATGTAGATTTTACCAAAGTTAAATAATGAATTAGAGTTTCATCAAAATTGTGATGGTATAGGGTTGGTCTGAGTAAGGTATAAAATTCAGCATGATGGATGAAGGATTTGGACTATTTATGGGATAGGTCTATTGGTATAATTTGGTCATGGAGGTCAGTGTATAGGTCTAAATACCAAGTAGAGTTGGGTGCAACAATATAACAAATCATTGTGAAGGCTGATGATTCATGAGCTAGAACTAGCATATTTTCAATGAGAAACACTAGTATTCTTTGGTCATGTCTATGAGTTGAATTAATGATCCAATATTATCTATGCTATCCGTTATTCTATTACTAGCCCTTGGTATATGTTCAAATTAGATATCAAAAATCTAATATTTGAGAGTGTTGACCATGGTTTGTAGGGAACCAACTTGTCATATTTGGTCTAAAAATAGTATGTAACTTAATTGATGTTTAATTGAGAATCACCATAAACCTTTAGATTATGTATGTTCCATTTTACTACCTATCAAAGACCTCCAATGAGTTCTTCATATATGGCCATGATGTTGGTACAAGGAAATATGATCCTAAATGACTTAGGGATTAAATCCCCTCATGTTGTAATAAATAAAAGTCCTACCCCTAATCCATGTGTTATGAATGATCCATCAAAACATAGCTTCCAATGATGCTCATTAAGAGGTGTTTTAATCATGGTCATAATGGATTCGTCTAGGAATTAGAATATTAATAACTCTATATCTATAAGGGCTACTTCAGCAAGCTAATCTACAATAAATTGCCCCTTGATGTATTTATGCTTGACATATTCTATCTTAAACTCACTGAGAAACATGATCAATTTGGCTATATGAACCTGTAAAGCTATTTTGGATAGTAGATACTTGAGCATATCTACTTTTGAAATGACCGTGGCCTTATTGTTCAACATGTAATGGCATAGTTTCTGAGCTATAAAGACCATAACTAAACTATCTTTTTCAATGGGTGTATAATTATGTTCATACATGAATAGTGTAAGGCTTAGATAGTACATGACATGCTCCTTTCCATTATCATAGTGTTGAGATAAAAGTGCCCCCAGGGTTTTTTTTGTAGCTGATAGATATAGAAGGAATAGTTTTCCTAGCATAGGAGGCAATAAAAAAGGTGGATTTTATAGATAGTCCTTTAGCTATTGAAAATATTTCTAACAATTATCATCCCAATGAAATTATACCCTTTTCATCAACAAGTCTATAAATGGGTGGAATTTATCCACCAACTAAGCTATGAATCATCTGATGGATTGAACCTTACCCTACAAACTATAGAGCTATTTTAGATTGGTTGGTGGTGGCATATCTATTATGGCTTGTACTTTAGCTGGATCGACTTCAATACCCCTATGAGACATAATGAAGCCAAGAAATTTTCTTGAAGTCATTATAAAAACATAATTTTTAAGGTTGAGCCTGACTTTATACTCATGTAGTTTCTCAAATATCCTCCTTAGTGTTATTGGATGATAAGCCCTAGCCTTTGATTTACCTAGTATTTCATTGACATATTATTCAAAAATATCATGCATCATGTCATGAAATATGATAGTCATGTCTATTTGGTAGGTGTCCCTTACAGTTTTGAGATTGAATGGCATAACTTGATAATAAATTATTCCCCATGGAGTGGTGAATGTTATTTTGTGTTGGTATTCTGGTGTAATTTAGATCTGGCTATAGCCTAAGAATCTATCCATTAGTGAAAGCATCTCATAACCTACTATGGATTTGACAATCATGTCTATGTTTGGTAGATAAAAATCATCCTTGGGGAAAGCTTTGAATATGTCCCTAAAATCACTGCATATCTTGATTCCTTTTGGATTCTTTCTGACTGGCACAACATTAGATATCCATTCAGGTCTAAGAGTTTTTCCAACTCTTTATTTACTAATATAGTATTTTGAGGATGCATCTTACATAGTTTTATTTCATATTTTTAGCATTAGGATATACCATAAGATTGTGTACAACCAAGGTAGGGTCCAAACAAGGCATGTTAGAGTAATCCCATTCAAATATATTAAAAAATTACCTCAAAATGGTTGTAAGGAATTCATGATCCTCCTCAATGAGGGATGTGCCTAATTTCATCCATTTTGGGTTGATGTTTACCTCTATAGTATCCTCTAATAGAAGGGTCAAACCATCTTCAATAATAATGGGCAAAGATTTGAACTATATTGGAATAGTAGAGTCCTTTATTAGGATTGGATCTTCAATTTCTCTTAGGCATGATGAATGAGAATCCCCCAATGGTAAGGATGGCCATGTGACAAAAATAATTGGAAACTCCTAGAAGATGCAATAAAAAGCTTGTTGTTCTTCAATGCTAAACTTATACTAATAAGAAAGTTCATCATCAGTGGTCTCCTAGATGATTTATTAAAAAGCCTATTCTTCTTAAAGGATAAATACAGAAATATAGGAAAGTTTGTAATTGGTTGTCTCTTGGTCTATGTTTTAAGAAGTTTGAATGCCCCCATGTAATGGTGCCTAAAATAGGTTTTCACCACTAGACTATCCTTTATCTACTATTTTTTTAGTCTAAAATCACCTCAAAGAGGTTTTCACTTTGGGACCTCGATGTTTTATTTAATTATTTTTGGCTAAGGGTGTTCACCCACTCTCTGAAATAGGCTTCAAGATCCAACTTGATTGAGAACCATTTTTTGTGATCTCCCAATAGGAACATTGTCCCTAAGTCCTAAAAACTTGTAAAAGGCCTCATCATTCTAAAACTCATAAACTGACACATTAGATTCTTATTGGTCCCAGTCTATCAGTTGATGATAATATGATGGTGGTAGATTATGTCAAATAACTAATTTAAGGATACAAATGACATTATTTTCAAACAAATTGGTATGGGCTAGGTCATCAAAAGGGCTATGATCAAACTCTAATTCACTATTGACATCATCATCATCATTAGTCATTCATGATGAAACTCAAATAAGATATGTGGGGTCCCCCTAGGCGATTTAAATATAAATCCATAGGTCTCTTTGTATCAAGTTATATAAATTGGCTCAAGTGTTCCCTATTGATTTGGCTTGAGGCCTCCTCCTTCATAGTCTTGATTCTCCATAATCTAATTAGAAATGGGATATTTGGAATTTTTGTAACAATCAACCAATTTGTCATTATATAACCATGATTCATCACATTCAAGAGGGCCCTATGATTGGCTAGAAGTTGGTATGAAAATGATAGGTACTAGACTCTATAGATGGACTTTGCCTTTTCTTTTCCATTGTATGAGTGGTTTGGATTTTTTTCTTCCAAAGGACTTGGGGTTTTGTGGAAGCTTTACAATGTGAGAGGTGTCATGGTTCAAATATTATCTTGGGCCATTATCCAAGATTGTATAATGATTTGACATTTTAGGAGGTAGCATGTGAGAAAGTGAATCAAGGGTATCAGGGTAAATATAGTTGGCCTCTAGTGAATCAAAAAGTTCTTTTTTCACTTGTCCTTCTTGGAAATTAGATTCTTGTTGAAATAGTATTTATAGATTTTTAACTTGACCTCTAAATGCTTACAATAATCATATAGATGCAAATCTCCTAAAATATAAACCTTCATTATTCAATGGTAGAACTTGATTCATTGGTGTAATGTCAATGGGATTTCATGAATATCATGTATCAAAGGTCTACCTAAAATCATATTATATGATAAGTCAAGGTCTAACACATGGCATAGTGTATCATGGGTCAAGGGACAAATGATAAATGGCAAGATAATAGTGCCTTGTGATTCTTGTTTTTCATTATCATAGGGTTTGATGATGATCATTTATGCTTGTAGACATGCTATTATGTACTTGAGAATCTTGATAAGATTTATAGACATAATTTTCAACCCCAATCCATTGTCTATGAGGACACACTTTACTTTGTACCACATTATGTAAACTTAAATGTATAAGGTATTGTTATGAAGTGGGCCAAGAGATTACATATTGATTTAGTTGAAGGTTAATTATTGGCCTAGAGCTAGGTGTCCAACCAAATCTTGAAATTTGTCTAGAGACATGTCATTGGGAACTTGGGATTGGCTAAGGAACTTTATCAAGATGTTCTTATAGATGGTAGATATATGTAACAAATCCAAAATGGAGATTTATGTAGGTGTCTTTTGAAATTGTTTCACAATGTTAAACATCTTATCTTACACAATGGGAAATGGCTTGTTCTTATCTAGAATGGGTGGTTGTATGATGGGTGAAGTGGCAAATGGTTATGGGCCTAGTATAGTAATACTTAACCATCGATTTGTGATTTCACAATTGGGATTAGGTATAAGACCATTGTTACTAATGAATGATGGTGGAGGTGGGCTAGATAGGATAAGTATTAGATCTAAGTGCACTTATGCATGCTCATGGGATAATGATGAGTTATTAGTATAAGGTCTAAAATTGGGAATCACTACTTCCTAGTTCACCTATATGTGATCTCAGCTCAAGAAAGGATTACCAGTATGCATTGGTTGACTAGGAATTATTAGAAATGGTCTTACCTAATTAGTAATTAGTATTGGATAAATATAAATGGTGTTAATGTGACCTCCTATAATATGGACTACAACCATTTTGTAGTCATGTGTAACTGCATGGTAGGTCTTTTGTTTATTGGCATCATTCTGGCCTTGTTTTTATCCATTGCTTTGATGTTGTTGGTACTATTATTGATTATGTTGGTTCTATTGATTATGCCTTGGCTATTGTTACTATTTTTATTGTTACACTATCCATTATTTTTGTTGTTATTATTGGTTATTATATTAGGGAAAGGGATTCTGATAGATTCCAAGGTTTTGATTAGATGTGGAAGATCTGTGATCCAATGTGATCTCTCCATTTTCCAACATATTCTTGATCACATGTTTAATTTGCACACAATGATGCAAATTATGTCCATTGATTCGATGATACTCATAGAATTAATTTGGCCTATACCAATTTGGATAGATAGTGCCCTCAAGAAAGCAATTTAGAATAGGCTAATTAGTTAAATTAGCTACAATAAGCTTGAAAAACATAGATTTAAGGGGTTATCTAAGGTTACTAAAGACATGAAAAGTAAGAATATTTCTCCTTGGAGGAGGGTTTTGTAAAGGTATAGGTTATTATGTTTATTATGCTAGTCTTGGTTGTTGCACTTGCTATGCTTATTGTATTTGATGAAGAGGTTGTTCATTAGGAGTTATGTGCATATGTGGTGTAGGCTATGAAAATGGTGTTTCCACCATTTGGACATGTCATGACTTATTTATTTTATTCCCTACAACATTCTTGTTGAAATTGAACTACTTTGGTTTGTCATAATTATTGGCCTAGGTTTATTATGATGCTTGCACTTAGACTAGGTTTTGATTTTGGCCATTGTTCTTATTTTGGTTCTAGCTCTGGTTTGATAAGGAAAGTTTAATGATCCCTTTATTAATGAGGGATATTTAAATCAACAAACATTTATCAATGATCTTTTTAAAAGTATGTGCACACTGTCTCTCCAAATTTTAAGATATCTCACTGTGTATATTTTTGGTAAACATGATAACTAAGTTCTTGTCTAGTAGACAATGGGTAAATTAGCTTATAAGGTCTCTCCATCACTGTAGATAACTTTTGAAGTTTTCTCCTACCTTTTATTTATCCTATGTCAAATCAACCAATTAAATCTCCTATTCAAGATTGTAAGAGGAGTGTTGCATGAACTTGTCTAAAAGATCATCAAAATTAGATATAGAATTCTTGGGTAATTTTAGGAACCATTCCAATGATTTCCCTACTAGGATCCAAGGAAGCAATAAAAATAGGTATATATCACTATAAGCCACTAGTTAGCACACAATAAATAATTTAATCAAATGGGTCTTGGGGTTACTTTTCCCCTTGTATTTTTTGAACTTTGGTGGATCATACCCTGTAGGAAATGATATCTGCAAGTACTCCATGTTGAAAGGGTAAAAAAATATGTCATACAACTTGAAATTTTTGGTCAACTTCCTTGATTAAATGAGGGTAATTACATCCTTCATTTATTATATCTCTTGTGAAAGGAAACTAGTGAGATCATTGGCTTGAGGTGGAGGTTGTGTAGTCAAAAGTGAATTAATTTGATCAGGGTATGGTGGATGCATTTATTGGGGAATGGATCATGGATAAGCATGCATATATTGGGGTGTGATTTTTGAAATTACACATATTGAAGTGTGATATTCTTTTTGGGATTGGGTATATAGGCCTAATATTGGGAATACTATGGTTGGGATGGAGGAATATGGTCATACTATCCCTATCGGGGTTAAATAGGCACATGATGAAAACTAGTCATACCTTGCTATTTGAGGAGAAATTATGACCGAAGACCCTATTTTGAACTTATGGTATGTTTGGTATGAAAGGCAATTATTTCCTAATAGGTACTTGAGGAACATTTTAACCTTCTAGTTGCATGAATCCCTATTGGGAAGTAGATGCATGTTATTAGATATTTGGCATTTGTCACTAACAAATATTTGCTCATTGTTGGTTATACATCACTTGGTTTTACATTGGCATGTTAGTCTATGACTGAAGAGGTATGTTCATTTCTACCTAGTGAGGTGTAACATTGGTTTCCCCCTTATTGAGGCGGAAATATGTTTTTACTATGCTAGTGGGTATGTTGAAAAGTGCCCATTATTGTGTAATGTTACTCATCACCTATTGAGGTGGAGTAAGATTTGTCATTTTTTTTTTGGAATGCAATCAGTCATTAGTTGACTCCTTAGTCCTTGATGTTAGGTTCTTGAAGTAGTTGGTTAAGGATTAGAGGTATTCAATTAAGGTTGGGAAGTAAAAACTCCTACTCCTTACTCCCTAAGTTTAAAAACCACTCATAGTACTATTTAAATGCACATTTTTTAAACTATATTTTATGCATTAACACCCCTTTTGTTTAAATTAGATGTTACTTACATATTGTCCACTATGTTCAGCTCAATGTTCTGCATAAAAGTAGAAGACACCTCCTCGATAGTTAGTGTACCTAACTAGTCAATTTAATTAAGACTCTTATTGAGGTAGCTAACTTAATAAAATATGCATTTGACATGGTCATATTATTAAAGTTACATGGTAGGTTTTGATAGGTCTGGTATGCTATTTACATTTGAATGGAATGGTCCTCCATGAATCCCCTTTGTGTGAAAAACATATGAAAATATTGATATGATATCAATATAATGGCATTAGGGTTACTAGAAGAGGCTTGTTCATTTTCCTAATTCTAAGACATGTTGTAAGGCCCTCTTACTAGACTTAGCAAGTTTTCATGGGGAAAGTCTATTGGAAACTTAACCTCTACCTCTATGGCTCTGTTAGGATCAAAAGATGATAGCATTGTAACATAATAAGGTTATTTTTGGATGTTTTACATAATCAATGCTATAATCACCAAATATTAGGCCATCTGTTCCTAGTCATGCTCTATGTATGGAGGTGTGCTAACCAAATAATGGGATAAAGGATCTTGACTATGTTCCCCTATTTTAGTGTTTTATGGTGGATAAGAATCCATCTCCCAAACAACATCATCTTCATAAGGGTCTTGAACAATGTCCTCTTATGTGAAAACATTTCCATATCCTAGACTATACATGACCCCACTACATGTATAGTGAGATATGGTCAAATCAATGGCAAATTCTTCATGATAAGAGGGGTTATAGTTATACAAAATCTAAAAATCTATGCTTGAAAAGATAAAAGGTTCAAACTAGGTCTAACTTGGTCAAAATAATGGAGCTATATCTCTAAAAATGTCTATGTAAATATTTGGTAAAAATAGTATAATGTCAAATGTCTAACATTAAATCTCTGACACAAACAAGGTCAAGAAAGATGATCTAAAAATAAGATGCCAAACTCTAGGTCGAAATATGTTCCAAATAGGTCTAAACTAGGAACATTAAAAGTTTCTAGGCCTTTTGGCCAAATGTGGCATCAAAATCTAGGCTTAAACAAGGCATGTACTAGGACTCTTTGAAAAACATGATGGAAAAAGATAGACTTTAAATAAAGGGATGATTTAATCTAACAAACTTGGAACACTTTGGCATAAACCAAGCAATTGATTTCAGGCATGAACGTGATCAAATTGGTAGGATGAACTATTTCAAAGGAACTTAGAAATAGACTAATTTAATCAAAAAAAGTCACAAATAATATAGTTTTGGAATTTTGCATTAAAATTAACCTATGTTACACAACCCAAAAGAGAAATATATATGTATTAGCCCCTATGCGATGAGGCATAAATATAAATCAATCAATGTTTGGATCCAAACTTATAAAAGTTAATTAAAAACTAAACTTAAGAAAACTTAGGCTTTAGTGACCAAAAATCTAGGCAAATTTGAATGGCATAATGGCACTAAAACAAAGATCCAAAAAGGCACACATGACTAGTTTAAATAATGTCAAATTTGGACACAACACAAGACAATTCTATTGAAATAATTTAAGTAATGTAATGTTATTATCACTCTCAAAATATAGAAACAATTGTTAATTTCAAAGACTTATAAGGATCAAAATTTTAATTGATTTAGGAAGATAATATTACCCATAAAAAATCAATTGACACACACAATGTTATTGACACAAAAGTTTTCTAAGTTAAAGCAAGGTGTCAAAAAAAATAAGGTTGGTTAGATCATTTGTTAGAACAAGTAAGAAAACTTGAATAAAAACACACTAACATGCATACCACTTACTTGACTAGATCATAAGGGGAGCTTAGTGAACAAAACCAAATAGAAACATAACTAAATTTCAAAGAATATCAAATTCCTTATCTTCCTTTAATTCTCTAAATGATGTGTTCATTTGGCTTACTTGGCTTATGCTCAAGAAGTCTTTGGAAAATGGAGTTGTGTGGCTCCTTATCTCCTTGGAACCATTGTTTGGCTCATCCTTTCTTGATGTAGCTTGATGGCTTAGATTGTGATTTTGGTAGTATAATACAATTTTCATGTAATCTTACTCTAAAACCAACACTATAACATTACTCTATCCAATCTCTCTAAATGAAGAGGTCTAGGCTTGTATTTATAGGTTTAAGAACTAACCCCAACCCAAGGTGAGTTAGAGTATAATTAGAGCTTGGAATGGGTTCAAACCTAACCTTAGTGAGTTACTTAACCCTAGTGGAGTCAAATGCTGTCAAATGGTCATGATTAACAATGAATAGGAATGGGTGACAAATTTTGGGATATTTGACAACTCAAAAAAGGTAATTATGAATTCCTAGGATATTCTTTGATTTTTGAATTTTCTTTTTGATAATTCATTAATTGCTCATAGATAATTCAATTAGGAATTTGATTTAATTTTTGCATGTTAATTAATTTTGTTTAGTATTTTTTATATTTTTCAATATTTTAATTAATTCATGTATGTACTTTCCCCATTTAATTGGTCTATAATCTAAATTTCATGTTATGAAGCCAAATTTGGGATGTTTAGAGATTCTTAGGCTTAATTTTCAAAGGTTAGTAAGAATTGGTCTAAAATCTAGTAATATAGAAATTGGTGGCTAGTTTAAGGTGTCTACATCCTATACACTTAGTTACTTCTATGATTATAGCACTAATTCAACCTAGTTGACCCTATACTCTTATTTATCCGTTGGATTAATGAGCATAGTTGACCTAGTTGACTTAGTATCCTCGTGCCTCTTTGCTTTTGCATCAGATTCATCTTCCTTAATATTTGTACCTCATCATGAACTTCTTATTCAAAGATAACATTGATTTTAATTCCATATATATGATGATATTTATCAACCCCAATAGGTTCTCCCATAAGTAGCTTGTGGATCCTACCATAGATGAAAGTAATGTGCATGTCGACACTTGCACTACAAACTATGGGACCCCTCATCATTCCTCTTCAATTAAAAATCATCTCTTCTCATTTGAAGATTAACCTAAATTAGAGTATACTTTATAAATTCTCTGACTCATCATTGAGTTTCCTCAACATAGAGGAAAATATCCTTCTACTATTTACCATCTCATGATAAGTGGTCAAGTTGAAGAACCCCATTCACCTTCTCCCACATTCTCAAATGGATTTGGGAACATTAATTTCTTTACATCTCAAATTCTTCCCTCTTTTGACCCCTTATCATACCATGATATATTACTCTTTTATTTCCTCCACCTCCATACCTAGTATAACTACTAACATGACCAATTCTACATCTAGTGGGTCTCTTCCAAAACCCACTCTTCTCAATTATTCCACTAATGCATCATTTTATACCTATGGTAATCATGCCTCTAGTTCCACTTATCCTCATCCCTCTACTAGTACATATTTGTCCACATAAGTAAATAATTTTATTTGGAAAAATATATAAAGATTGGGTCAAGTTAAATACTTTTACTGCTACTAAGCTATTAGAAAAAATTGTCACAGATGATGCTTTAAATTTATACAATCAACTCAAATATCATTCCATCACTAGTTTTAAATATTTATTCAAAGATATAGTTCAAGATTTTCAAACTAATGATCTCTCTAAAAATACCTTGGCCCATTTTATCAATTGTAGTCAACTTGAGACTAAAACTGCATAAGATTTCATTAGATGGTAGAAGACCTTATCTAGAAAATGTGAACATAATATGGTAGATGACAACCTCTTTCATCTATTTTCCAATTCTCTTTATCCCAAGTTGAAATATTAGGTTTATACTCTCTCACCACAAACTTTGGAAGAGGTCATTGACTAAGAAAAGTAATAAAAGTTCCTCATACATCAATTTGAGCCATCCCAACCATCTACGATTATTCACATGTTAATAAAAATAAGATTTGTCATGCTATAAATTATGGTGTCATTGATTATTATGATGCCATTCATACTATTTAAGCTATTGTTCCCAACTAGGATATGGAACAAGCTTCCCTACCCAACCACATCACTAATCATCATTTATCTTCAATAACTAACATCAATATTCATAAACCTTTATCCTTAGAAAAATTACAAAAACATCTACCAATGCCTCTTCTATAAGAACTTGATCCCAATCATCCCATGAAATCCTAATATGATCCCAATAAATTTTATTGGTTTCATTCTAGTTGGGGTCATTCTCATGAGACTTATAGGCAACTTCATAATTTGGCTATGGATTTCCTTCTCAGTCATAATTTTGACAATGATTCTATCATTCATAAACATAAACAAGTCTATAATTCTATGACATTACCTTTAAAGCCCATGAAACAAAAATTAAATCTCAAACTTTCAACCTGACTAATGCTCATTTAGTCAACTATAAATATCCTCTTCTAAATCACCAAGACAATCAAGATAAGCCTACCCCTTCTACCAATAATGTTTATTATCTTCTTGACCCAAATCCTAAAGAGAACATGGTCAATATGAATAATATGTGAAGGGTGGTTGCCTTAATTAATCCTCATCCCATCCACACTCCTCAATTGTCTTGCACTTTTCATGTTATCTAAGATTCTTCCCCAACTCACTTAACAGAGTTGGGGAAAAAGACCTTATATCTTTTGATGAACCAATTCCAACACCTCTCTTAGATAACACTTCTCATACCATTTATACGACTCCTCAAACCTCTTTACCCATCACCAATGATACTCAAACTTCTATCTACACTTTTTCCAATCTATCTCAAACCAAACCTACATAAACCCAATCTTCTTAAGATAATGAAAAAACTTGTACTCCAATTAAATCTTCCACATAGTATCAACATAAATTCACTAGCACTTTAGATTTTCCTTTTGAGGACCTCCTTCAACACTATTCACATCGTTAAAATAGTCCTCTTATGGGTTATGATGAGTGGGATCCTATTGTGGAGCTTACTAATCTCCCATTTTAAATCTCATTTCTTGAACTTATACGAACCTCTTTGCATCATCATAATCATCTTATGTAACTCTTGTTTAAAATTAACATCCCTTACCTTCCACTTGAAGGATGCAAAACCACCTTATTAAAATCAAAATATAGCATATTAAAATAGTTTGAAGTGATGTCCATGCATGATTATGAAACCATGGACACTTCTCTTTCCCTCAAATTCCCAATTGCTTCTATGATACCTGATAAGATTTTTCTTTGTGCAGATGATACTCCCCGATTTATATGTGATCAATTAGGTGATATAAGTATCAAAATTAGTGATATCCAAGTCAAGCATTCCTTGATTGATGAGGGTTCAAGCACTTATTTTTCCTCTCTTTATTTTATCAAAACCCTTGGATATTTTGAATGTAATCTTAATTCCACATGTAATACATGTCAAGGATATGACTAAAGGCAAATGCCTCCCTTAAGCTTTGTGTGGCTCCCTATTATCATCTCACCTATCACCATTTTCATGAAGGTGATGATCTTCAACTTTAATCCATCACATGAGAGTAGTTACCTCTTTTGCTTGCTATTGTGTCAAATTTCCTCACAATGTAGTAATATATAGGATCCAAGGTGACACTAACCCTTAGAATTTTGAATAATTCCATGATCCTGGTGTATTAAATATTATAACCCTTGAACCCTTACTAATCATTCCATTTCATGAATCTCAATAATTTAACTTTCTTGTCAATTCCACCTGTTGTTACAATGGTCACCCCAAACTCATTGAGAAAATACCCCCTAACCTCTTTGATTCTGATGACAATGAACCTAATAAGATCAATCTCAAGATTAAAACCTCAAATATATCACCTCATCTCATTTCTTAGCTTCCTCCTTTTCTAAAACCTCATTCCCATCAACCACCTAGTGATGATATACCCATTATCTTAACTAAGACTCAACATTCCATTCATCACACCACCTCAGATGACAAGGTCATCCCTACCTATGCCATCAATCTTTATACACCTGAATATGATGATGGATTTACAATATATAATCCATTTTTAGGTGGTCTTTTTCAATCCCATGATGATGAAATTATTCATTATCATTCCTCTTTACTTTAGTTTATTTAAATTTATTCTAGCATTCCATCCTATATCATTCCTTAATTTTAGCATTTTTCCTCTTGTTCACAAGGTAGATATGGTGTGCACTCCTCCAATTTCTAAATATCCTCATAGAATTATAATTATGGATCATGTTATGACTGGTCCCTATCACTTTGATCGATATCAAAACCCTTCTAGTCAACATATCCTTGATATGCTTATGATTATACTTTAACCTTTTATGCATATCACCCCTCCTTCATTTAAGCCTAGTTCAAATCCTATTCCCACTCCCTCTCTAGATAAGTATCTTCCTATTTTTGATATTATTAATCATTTAATCTAGACTCACCTAGTCTCTCCACAAACCCCACCTTCCTTTGGTGATGGATTACCCCCTTTACCACAGCTTGTTACTTTGCTTGCCAAATGGGCTGATCAACCATATTATGATATTAATAAATTTATCAATCACTAGACTAGAGAATGTTTATTAAACTATCCTTCCTTGGCTTCCATTTTTAATTCCTTCATTATTACACATAAAAAGTCTAATGACAATCATATTTATTACTTTCACAATACAGACAATCATTCATCCACGCATTATCATAAGTTACAATAATATATAGATACCTTGCATCCCACCACTCCTCAACCCACAAAAAAGGAAATAACTCCCTTGAAAGCATTACCTAATCACCTTCCTAAATATGGAGAGGTCTATTGTCTCTATCAATAATGTGGTACTCATCACAGTGATCATTATCGCATCTATCAACATCATCTCAAGGATCACCTCATGACCATTCCTACACATAATACACTTCTTCTCATAGGTTTATCTAAAAATAAGTATCCCCATTTTTCCCCCATAACTCCATCACCTATGGTCCCCTTTCTACCCTTTATTCCCTCTCTCATGGATCTTCCCTCACCCGTGGATCCCTCTCCATCAGTGACTCCTTAACCTATGGCCCATTCTCCATCGATGACCCCTTCATCTCCCAAAGAGTCCATTCCCATTCCTTCTCCTGAGAATCCATTGAATAATATCCATAATTATAATGATATTTCAGGAATTCATACATTTTTTTCAATTAGATTTGATGTGAAGAAATTTATCAACTCTCCTTAAAAATCAATGAGACTTTAGCTAAAATTCAAGTTCAACTTCATAGAGACTTATCAAATGCTATAGATAATGTGTGTTGATAAATATATTAGTATTTATGAACATAATCGTTATATTCTTTAATTTATTTATTCATTTAGATTGGATGTGTGCTCCAACTTTACATTTATCTATCTTATTTCATTTGACAATGTGTCAAATTTCTATCTATCTTACATGATGACTTATGTTTCACATTATATGTTTCTTATGATATCATTATTTTCCTTATGTTATCTTATGGATTGTTTTTCATTATTACATACCTTTTATTCTTTAATTCCTTTTCTATGGTTATATTGTTCTCTTTCATGATTATTTGTTATCTTATCTCTATAAACATGGATAATTGTTATTGTGACTTGGTTATACAATCCTTGCTCCATTTAATAATTCCTTATTTACCATGTGATCAAATACAAAACAATTCATCTGTTTATAATAGCTTTTACCAATTTACATTGGATCTCCCCTTATTTCCTTTATTATATTTTACAAACTAAGCATACACATGGTTGAGACTTGAGATAACATGTTGGTTCATAGTTAAGCCTAAGTGTTCACATCAGTCATGTCTTTGGATACTTACATTCCTTTATCCAAAGCCTAAAGCTCATTTTTGTGTATCAATTTATCTCTCATGATTAGTCATTAAAATTACATATGAAGGAGGAATCCTAAAATCCATAAAAATTCAAAAGCCAAATCATTTAACAAAAGGCAATTATCTAGAAAGAAAACATTCAAAATTTTGAACAATCAAATCACACTAAAAGACATGATTCTTAGCACACCTCATTTTTATAATCAAATATCAAACTACAAAATTGGCCTTATGATAGAGTTGAGCTCCATTGGGGTGTGATATGCTAGTAGATTAGAAAAGGAGAATAAAAAAAAATTTAGTGCTACTTACTTTCTCTCGTAAGTACCCAATCTTCATAGTAGACTGATGACTTTGTAAGGGGTCATGAAGTATAGGGAACACATTGTGGTAATGTAGGCCCATTTTAATTTTCTTTTTCAATGAAACCAACATGATTTGATCTTAGTACCATAATTATTTGCTTACATAGCTTTGTGCCTATAGTGAACATGTATCCTTTGTATATTGATGGTTGCTAGTCACTTAGTGTCTTTTCATGTCCTTAGTGTGCCTCATGACTCCTAAGGTCTTCTCATAATAGGCATACATTATTATTATTACATCCCATTTTTCATTCCATACCACCCCAATATTTTCCCTTGAGAAATATTGTTTTGTTCACTGATCACTCGCCCTAGGGATTCCATTTGTGATTTGCAGTGTAAAACCTTGGAAAGGACCAAGCCTTCCTCACAAATTACCAAATTTTCACATTACCATTCCAAACATTAATTTTTACAATATTTTAATAGTTTTTCCACCTCATTAGTGTTTTCTTTGTGAGATTTAGTGTAAGACCATTGGATAGGACCTAGCCTTTCTCACAATTTTTTTTAATACACAAGTCACAAAAAAATTGTGTGTCAAAAATGAGATAAGATGTGATTTATTATGAGTTACACGCCATTGACATGATTCCTATCTTGATTTAATAATTTTTATGATTAATTCATCAATATTTCACTTTCATTTTATTATTATCTTATTACATGTAAGAATCCAACCATTTCTATTAAAATTTTCATACTTCCCAACTTGAATTAGTGTGATTAATTTAAGACAATTTTGCCAATTTGGTTTCTCTTTTAACTTCCCAACATGATTTAGTATGATTGATTAACATTTTTTTCTACCATTGGTCTTTTATGTGATTTCTATTTTATTACATTATTTTCATGATTTCGTACATGATTTAGTGTGATTCTACTTGTTTTAATTTTGTGCCAATATTTTTCATGGTTTAAAAACATTTTATCCTCTTATTTACCACATTTTGATTTATTATACTTAGTCATATTTTTTTATTACACATTTCCCATCATGATTTAGTGTGTAGTGCATTAATTTTTGATTAATTATACTTTTCCAAGTCCATTTTTCTTGTTTATTTTTAACCATGCATGTGTACTAATAATGCTAGAAAAGAAAACACTCCACATACTTCCTATAACATATACAAAAAAATAAAATTACATGTGCTAGAAAGGAAAATATCCATGCATAAATAACCACAACCAAAACATAAATCATGAGATGAACATCCAACTATCAAAACAATCTATCTCTATATATCATGTGTTTTTATAAAAAATAAAAAAATACATCACTATATCTGTATGAATGGGCTCCATCATGCGTATCTCATGGCCTAGCCACACTTCCCATTGATACCTTAGACCATCCCCTTTACATAGTATGATGTAATGAGGTGGTTTGTGATCTCAACCCCACTACTTGGTCATGCCTCCATCTAACAACCTTAGGTAATATATCATCGACCACATGGGGTAACCCAACTAGTTGATACATCAAAAACCTCTCATATATCCATGAACTTAACATCACCACTAGTCCCATGGTCTTCTACCCTCTAGAAAACATCTTGTACATATCATGCATGATTTGGACCCATATGGAAAACCCAAAGTCATAAAGTGCTCCCTAATCTAACATGGACTAGAATAAGGCTATGACATACAATGATACCCTGCCATCTAACTTATGACATAAAACTCATACTATCATAAGTCCTATCATAGCCTTCTAAATATTCAAAAATTATGAAATATAAAAATTAAATAGGCTCACCCTTAGTGCTAAATATATCTTATCTAATCACATCATCCATCTAACTAGTTTCCATCTCTCTTCTAAATCATCTGGTGACCCTGTCATCATCGATGTCTCTCTTATAGGCAGTCTAAGCAATGCATGGATGTCCTCTAGTTTTATACCTACCTCTATGGTATCCCCATCCACCACCCATAAAAAAGTGTTGGTCAACCATTTCCATGCTCTAAGTAACATGACAATGAGATCGAAACTCAATAGGATGTGTTTTATCTCTATGATTCATCCCAGGCCCAATGCAACCAAACTCACTCTATCCACATTTGTCAACCACTCTATAAAATTAGTTAACCATGAAGCATTGATAAATTTCCAAAATATCTATAGCCTATATAAAATATCAAACAATAAATGACTTATCAGACCTCCATATCATTTATAATCAAAATACATTCTTATAAATTTCACAAAAACAAGCTAGCTTGCTTCAATTTTAACCATGTTGGCCTTTTTAGTACTAAGTTGGCCCATATCTAGATTAATAGTACTAAGTTGGCCCATTTTAGCCTCTAAGTACTAAGTTGGTAACTTAATACTAAGTCAACCCACTATTTTTTCACCTAATAAACAAATTCAACCACTTACTACTAAGTCAACCCACTAGTTTTTCTTATCTTTTGCCAACTAGGTCAACCTAGTCAACCTTGTTATTTCACTACAAATGACTTTTTGCCTAAATTGCCACAAATGCCTTGGGTATTTATTGGTCTGATTCCTTTCAACCCATTACCCTGTTTAACCCCTAGTGTCCCTAGATATTTCTTAGGGTTTATTATGGTGCCCATATTTTGCCTAATCATCTAGTTTCTATAAATTACTTAATTTTAAATTAAAATACTTTAAATTTTCAATTGCTTACCTATGTTGCACTCATTGTGGAAACTATGAATCCTCCCCATCTCATCTATCATCTCTCCACCATCCTCGATATTTGGGTCTCTCAATTGGTCTAATAGAGTTCTATTATTCTTAGAATAGTAAATAATACCAAATGAGTTTTTTTCACCCTATTTATATTTACTATTCCAAAATTATTAACCTTTCAAAAATTTACTATCATATTTCTTATTTTTCTCATATCTTTGTCTCTACTAATTCTTTTTCCAAACCATAAAATATTTTGGAATCTTCATGTTGTATAATTTTTTTTCAACTATTATATGTACATATTTCAAAAATTTCAATTTTTCATTCTTTTTCACTAATCTCTATAAGTTTGCCTAATGTTCTTCACATTAGACACCTTCAAATTTCTCACATCTCCTTATTTATCTACAAAATTAAGGTAAGTAAATGTATCTATTTTCCGATTTTGTCATTTCATTTATATTATTTGTTCCTTACTACACTTTATTCATCTTCAACATTATGTGTTGCTATGTTCTTTTTTTGAAGTACCATCCCATGTTTCACCTATGTGACACATGATGAGATTAAAGTGGGGCATATGTATGCACATACCATTTTAAAACTTTATCAATTATTGATTCTTTCTATCTTTTAGGAATATGTTGAGTCTCAATCTCTCTTAGCTCATGCCTTAAGGTGTGCATCAGGAAAGGGGTGGGTAGACCATTAGTGCTTCACAATATTATTGTCCCATTTTTGTTATCTACACACTTGTATCCTAAAAAAATTCCCATAATATTTTCCTCCTATTTTAAACCTTCATATATTATTTCATCACCTTCATTATCACTTTCCTAACCTAAACCCTTTTTTGGTAGTTTACATGACTAAGATGGCCACATCAATCTTGTATTATTATTTATAAAGCTTACTAGGAACTATGTCGACCATGGACTAGGGTAAATTTAAGAGCCTATATATAAAACCCCCTTAGATTAATTTAGGTGAATCTAATTCATAGCCTTGGTAAATCAATAGGTCCAAAATTTCCTCCCATTCACCCAATAATATTTTTATGTTAATAGGTTCAATCTACGAGGTAAATGTTTTTAGGTTTATTCAAATGACTTAGTTAATATCCAAGAACATAAAAAAATAATTAATGATGGTGAGATGACTGATTGAACTCTATATATATATATATATAGTTGACATGTTTAAAAAAACCTTAAATGTACATTATTTCTAAGAGGAGGGATGGAGTGTTACATCACTCACCTCAGCCCAAAGTAGCATCATTCAACTCTATTAGTGAGAGAGTCATTCAGCTCTGCTAATGGCAATGTCATTCAAGTCCACCATAGGAAAGATAATTATATATCTATTAATAGCATAAAAAAAGGCTCTACCCATGGTATAACTATTTAACTATGATGATTGTATAGCTATTTGGCTCTGCCAAATGGGAGAGATGACTAGCTATGTTGTTAGCAGAGCTAGATGGTAGAACCCTTCTAGATGGATGACACCATTGGCTATGTCATCTATCAAAACACTTTTGAATAGACTGAATAGCTCTATCAAATGGCCAGACTACATGGCTTTGTCGAATGACTAGACCAAATGGCTCTGCTGAATGATCAGACTAAAAAACTCTATCAAATGATTAAACTAAATGTCCCTACCAAACAACTAGGTTGAATAATTAGATTAAACTAGAGGGTTGATAGGGGATCTTATAAATTATTATATTTTCCCTCATTTTATTTATTTTATTCCACTACCACATCCCCCCTTGGACCCACCCATAATAATTGGAGGAATAACCTAAAGATTTACCTAGCTATATCCTACAGAAATAAAAAGTTCACATTGTTTAAAGAGATATTTTTGAATATGAAGAGAAATATAATTTATAATGGGTTCATAAGAGGAATTTATATTCCATGTGTTAATAGTTAGTAAAATTAATGGTGCACCTCTATAAGTATTACCATTATTTTGGACTAGCTAATATGAAAAAAATTGAATCAAGAACTGGTCAAGCAACCTCTAGTAACCAATGTCATGAATCCATTAGATACCTCCAAAATTCATCTAGAATCATATGGGAAAGCTAAAAAATGGTTGAAAATGTCTATTGTGAAGTTGTGGGGTATGATTTAGAGGATAGGGATGAAAAATAATAAGAGATGGTAGTTGAATAATGATTAATCAATAAAAAAGATGAAACCCTTGGTGATATAAAGATTGAACTATTGCATGGAATTTAGGATTAACAATTAGTCAATATGGTGGTCATTAATCCAGAATTCCATGCAATAATTCAATATTTATATCACCAAGGGTTTCATTTTTTATTGTTTGATCATTGTCCAACTTCCATCTCTTATTATTCATTATTCCTATCATCTAAATCACACCCTACATCTTCATAATAGACATTTTCAACCATTTTTAAGCTAGCTCATATTATTTCAAATGCATTCTAAAGCTATCCAATGGATCCATGACATGGTTACTAGAGGCAACTTCACTAATTTTTAGATTTAATCTTTTTCATATCAACTAGTTTATAAAATAAAGGCAAAACTTGTAGAAGATGCACCATATTTTTTTGCTTATTGCTGACACATAGAATATGAATTCCCCTTATAAAACCCTTGTACATTTGATTTATCTTCATATTCAAAAAGCTCCCCTTTAACAAAACATGAACTTCCTATTTTTATAGGATAGCTAGGCAAATGTAAAGGTGCACATGTAGTGTTTTGCTTGTACATTCCATTCAAAGTCACTTCAATATCCTTAAACATGTTATGTACATTTTATGGTTATTTATTTCAAAGTTTTGAATTTGGTTTCCGTATTATTTTCCACCTGATATTGGTAAGATTTAGGAATATAGTCCTATATTTTTTTGTTTTACTTTCTTCTTTCCATGTCCTTAAACTTTAACCTTAGAGAAGGTTTTTGAAATTCCATTTGGCACTATCATTTAGAATTACCATTTGGTAAGGAAGTTTGACACTATCATTCAACATTATTATTTGACACTATCATTTGGTGCATCCATTTGGATATGTTTGGATTAAGAGGTATTATCTTGTTTGATATTAAGATAGATGGGTATATTTTATATATATATATATATATATATATATATATATATATGTATGTATGTATGTATGTATGTATATGTATATATAAACTATTTTCAAAGATAATGTTGTAAAAGGTTGTGTTGTCACCATATATTGCACCCTAGAAGAAGTTCAATATTCTTCTAAATTTGGGCAACATGTGAACATTTTTAGATATGTGGGTGTACCCATATTGGAAATGAACCTCCAAATTTAAGGGGATAGCTCCTTAAATGTATATAAAATTCTCTTACATATATTAACTAATTACTTATGGGGAAAAGATTTATAGAATGCATAAATTGAGCCTACTCTAAAGGAGGTGATGCATCAAATGTTCAATGATCCACTCTCAAGATTGAGCTCATTATCACACTAATAGAATATGAATAGTACTATTACAATGTATACAATTGTTTCCAAGTAATAATGTTTCACTTAGAGGTCAATTTGATGAACTTAGGCTAGAAGGCTATGAGGGAAAGGCTTGATTGAAAGCACTTATGGTCAATAATCCAATCTATACCTGAGACATCAATATTAATACATGCTAGATGACTTGCAAGAAAGTTTATCAACACTTAGGTTGAACTTGGATCTATAAAGGGAAGATAACAACCACTTTTGCATATCAAACAAACAAAAAACACTAAGCACAAATTAGTAAACATATAGAAAATGATCTATTCATTAATTGAAGTGGTGCAAAATATAATTTCTAGTAGAGTCTAGTTATACCAACTTGAAGGATCCTTAACAATATCTCCAAATCTACATTTATAGAAGAAAGGGACTTTAGAGAGAGATCTTAGTGCTAAAAAAGGAATCAACGAGATCAACTCCATTTGAATCGTAGTTACAACTACCTTTGCAAATTATTCTCATTCAAACCTTTTGATTGATCCAAGTCACTTTAGATTATTGCATAGTTACATTATTCCCTCTTTGATGCTCCCTAAAAGTTACAACAATGGGATCATGTTATTATGAGATGGGTTCCAACATCAATGTAGTTATGGCCATCAAATCAATTTCTTAGAGTTTTTTCTTGGTGCTAACTACTCTTCATTGGTTCATCTTGGCATGAAAGAGTGGAGAGAAGGGTCCTTTTCATGAAGTTGGTCCTAGAGATGAAACCATTGGGGTATAAGTGTATGCCTTCATCACATACTTTGAAATACTAGATCTTATTAAAATTGGATCATGATTAAACTCTTCCCCATATTTTTTATTTACCTTTCCCCATAAAAAATTACTTTATCAAGTTTCACTAAAATGTCTTGGGTTTGATCCTTTTTTTGATTGGCTATTGAAAATTGACTCAAATCATTGACCTTTTAACTCATCTCACTCTATTGATATCCTTGGTATGAATAAACATTGTTCATTGATTCACCTATTTCCATTTCTTATCAGTCACCTCACATTTTTTTATCTCTATTTAGGTACCAAAGATCTCACCATTTGTCACCTTAGTGCTTATTTTTAAGGCCCTTCAACAATTTTTGAATCTAAATAGATACTTATAGGGGATCATCTTTGATGTCTGCATGAATGTATTTGAGGTTCATGTGCTTATCACTGCATATTTGAATTGTAATGGTTACTTTTCATGGCCTAAATTTGACACTTACAAAAACATCTCCATCAACTTTCCAAACATTTTCCCCACAATAATTTTTTTTTCAACTTTCGCATTTTGAACTTTTTCATGTGGACTTTTTCAATTATTTTCTTTAGGATTTTTGTTTGGGACACTTTCCTTGAAATAGATAGGTTTGTGGGCTTTAATTTTAGACAAAATGTTTGAAAGAAATATGCCTTGTACTTTGCCTTTTCTATAGATAAAATGTCTAAGAGAATTATATCTTCGATATTTTTGTGACAGACAAAATGTCTAAGAGAATTTATACTTAACCTTTTTTGATGTAGAAAATTTCCCCAAAATAATTAGGTTTTTGGGAAAATTATTGTGAAACAATTTCATTGAGAGAATTTTTTCTCTCTATCTTTTGCCTTGGATAAAATATCGAAAATAAATTAGGTCTTCATGAACTTTGTCACAAACATTTTATCTGAAGGAAATATGACACAGCCAAATACCTAGAACAATTATCTCGAAGGAAATATGACTTGTAATTTTTTTAGGACTTTTGTTATGAGCATTTTGTCCAAAGGAAATATTCCTTTAAATTTTTCTTCAAACACTTTCCCCAAATAATTAGTCTTCAAAATTTTTGCAAAGACACAAAACTCGAATACGCAAGAATAATTCTATCACTTAGCTAAAATTTGAAATATTTCCTAAGTATAATCTAGGCTTTTCTTGACTTGCTCTTGTAATTACTCAGACACCATAAAAATATAACACTTGCATTTATGACTGTAAAATGATCCCTATGACATTAAATGACACAAAGACTAACATATACTATGACCAAAGCTAGGATGGGTTATGAAATGATATCAAATGAGATACAACATACCCTATGACATTTTTAAAAGCCCCTATACAATATTTTGACTATAGTGGGTTAACCCATTTGGCTTGAGGTAAAAATGGTCAATATCTTTGGTGATTTCCCAAGGGTGACATTCTTACTATGCCATGACCAATTACCTATTCTTGTCGATTAGGTTATGGAATCACAGGTATATAGGTTTGACATATAAAATACACTCTTTAAAACACATAATAATGATGAAAAACAACAAGAATGAGACATAAAATATAAACACATATGTGCTTCATGAGTACTTATTATAACACAACATAACAAGAAAGGAAACACACACCTAATCTAATATTTACAATACTGACCTTCAGTTCCCAATTATAGGGTTTCAAATGTACCCTATTCATAGGGTTGGGTAGCTCTTATCCATTCATCCTTACTAACTAAAAAGAGTTTCTTTACTTGCACTTGATGATGACATATGGTTTACTTCATAAGGTATAAAATTTGGTATGTCTCCCTCGTTTTTCTCTATCTTCATCCCATTTCAATACTATGTCACCTTCTTGAAATGATCTTAGATTTGCCTTCTTGTCAAAATACCTCTTCATTAGTATTTGGTGATGCTCCATACCTTGATGAGATTTATCTTTGGTCTCTTACAACTCCATTAATTATGTCAATCTCACCTCCATTGGGGTATTCTCAAGTAACTCTAGTTGGTGTGTTAACTCTAAGCTAGGTAGATCATGAGAGATAGACAACCTAGATTCCATTCCATAGATAAGCACAAAAGGAGAATTCACTATTGACCTCTTGGGAGATATCCTATCAACCCATAAGATTGTCTTCAATTTGCTATACCAAGCTCTTTGGTTATGCTCCAAGGTTCTCTTGATGATTTTGATCAGATTCTTATTAGTGGATTCAGTCAACCCATTATCTGAGAGTAATAATTAGATGAATTTCTCAATAATATTCCATTACTATATTCCTAATCAACTATCTTAGCACCCATACAAGCAAAAACATTATCTAAAATAATAGTAGGAGTCCCAAACTTTGTTATGATGTTCTCATAAAACTCCAAGGTAGCTTTCTCATTAGCTTCCTTCAATGCTACTTGCTTAACCCATCTTTTGAAATAGTCAATTGATGTGAGTATCCATTTATGACCAGTACTTGATGGGGGATTTATCATGCCAATGAAATCAAGACGCCATTACATGCAAGGTTGATCAACTTGGATAGGTTTCAAAGGAAGAGTTACAAGCTTCTATTTTCATAAAAATAAAGCACATTATCCATACCTTCTCACCCAATCATGGAAATACTTGAAGAGTCTAGGCCAATAATATCTTGCCATCATGATATTGACAACTATGGTTCTTGGAGAGAGATGACCTCTTATTGTCCCATCATAAATTTTTTTGAGTAACACTCCAAATGGATCATTATCAATACATCTCAATAGCACACCATTGATGTCTCTCCTAAAAATAACACCATATATAAGATAAAAGGGAGTAGATTTCAATATAAAATATATCTTTTGTGATTTACTCATATTATTAGGATACTTACCATTTTGAAAAAAATCTGATCACATCCTATGTCCAACTTTGTGGAGGAAATGAACCATTTGATTGGGAATAATTATGATTGACTAAAGCCTCTTCCTTTGACTCATGAATATCTAAAGCTAGATGTTCAAAAGGGCCTTTACCCCTTGTTAATTTTGTTACTTTGATATCAACATCATATTCTATTACTTTAGTGATCCACCTTGCCCTATTTTCACTAAGATCTTTGCTAAGAAGAAACTCTTTGGTGCTAGGATGAGAGACCATAACATGAATCCTATTATTTGAAACCATATGCCTAAACATATTTAGGCCCTTTACAACATAAAAGACTTGTTTCTCTACAAAGGTGTACTTGAATTCATAATCTTCTAAACCTTGACTAAAGAATGAAATTGGCTACTCCACACTCTCATCATTATTTTGCATTAGCATGCATGATATAGTATCAAGGTTGGAAAATGAAAACAACATGAAATATTTAGTAAAATAAATATTCAAAATAGAATAATCTTCTATAATTTATTTATTTATGTCCTTAAAACTACTCTTACCCTCCTTAGTCTAAGAAAAGACTTGGATCTTCCTGAGCATAGGTATGATAGGTTTCACCAAAGATGCAATACCAAGTATGAACCTCCTTACAAAATTTATCTTGCCTAAGAAAATTTGAATACCTTTCTTATGAAAGGGAAATGATAAGCCTATAATAGCCTCTATCCTCTCAGGATCAATAGTCAAACCATACTTGGAAATAATATGTCCTAAGAGCTTACTTTTATGAACAACAAAGATGCTTTTTTTAGATTAAGAGATACTCTATACCACCTAAATCTTTAAAAAAATTGCCTTAAGTGTTTCATGTGTTCATTAAAATCTTTATAAAATATTTTTATATCATCTAGATAAACCAATAGTATCTCATTGATCAAACCTTTGAAGACCATGTTCATTGCTCTTTGAAATGTAGTACTGGTATTGGACAAACCAAAGGGCATCTTCCTATTAGAAAAATTCCCCCATTTAGTAGTGAAGGATATTTTAAAACAATCATATTAAATGACTAAAATTTTATTATAGATTTAATATCCATCTAGAAGATAAAAAATGTTGAGAACTTGAAATCATTTGTAAAATATGCTCTATTGAGGGTAGAGGATAGTCATCTTTGATTGATACTCCATTAAGATCTCTAAATTCTACACAATGTATTATCTCCCAATTAATATTTATAATAGGTACAAGGTTATCTACCCATTTTTAATGATTGATGGGAAATATTATCTTAGATTCAAGAAGTTTGGTAAGTTCTAATCTTATGAGTTGCTCAACCTTGGGGTTGATGAGTCTTTGTTTCTATCTAACCAGTTTAACTCTAGGTTCCAACTCAATGATATGGTGTGATAGGATAGGATCAAATCCTTTTATTTAATTATATTCTCAAGAAAATACATCATGAAAATATCTACATATCTTAATGAATGTGTGCTTCTTTAATGTAGTGCATACCTTGCCTAGTTTGATGAGTTTGTACTTGAAGATCAATACTCTTTCATAATTATTCTCTTTTGTACAGATAATTTCTCATTATTATTTTTATCAATATCAATTAATATAATTTATAAGGTCACCAAACCATTAGGTATCTTATTATCTCTTAGCTACACAATCTGATCACCCAATTGTTCTTGGAGCCTCCTTTGATTCCTTGAAGAAAACTCAGCCTTATTTTGCAAGAAGCATGTAATGTGTTTATCACTATAAAAATAAAATAAAATATACTTAATTATAAATTAAATAAGGTCTAATAATTACCTTAATATGATACTATTTTCCCTCTTCTTTTATGGTAGTTAGAGTATCAAATTGAGCTCGTATGGTAGCTAGTCTATCAACATGACTATTTTGCTCCCTTGGGATTGATTGTATATTGAATGAATTAAAGTCTTAAAGTAAATGTAATACCATATTATTGTATGACATAAGAAAATGGTTATTGGTAGCAATCACTTTATGTAAAACAAACTCACTATCTCCATATGCTTACAAGTTCTTAATTCTTTTCCTCTTTGCCCATTGAAGGCCATGAATTAAACCTTCATACTTAGTCATATTACAAGTATAACGAAAATGAAATATGTATGAAGCATAATTTTTTTTTTATATGGGGAGACAAAAATAACACCATCCCGTACACCATATTTAATTTTTGAACCATAAAAAAACATCTTCCACAACTCATCATCTTCACCCTCTTCCTTGGCAAGTAGAGGTGTTGGTATTCCTTCTTCATGTATACAATACACTCCTAAATTAATTTCCTCCAAAAAATCATAGGGATCATGATCATAAGTATTAGCATCATATTAATCAATAAATATATTTAAAATACTCTAAATCTTGGAAGAAGTGTCATCATCTACAATAGAGTCTTTTTCTTCATGGGTCACATAATTTAAATTAAAACTTGTCTCAATGTAAGGTTCAATATGAAACATTATAAGGGGTTATGTCCTAATTTTCACCTTGGAATTTTACCTTATTTTAAAGGATAATAAATACCATTGATTTGAGAGGTATCCAAATATCTTGGTTGTGAAGTCCCTTGATAGGTAGATTGCAAAATGGGTTGGGAGATTAACCACAAGTATGTCTTGCAAGATCGAAAAACTAGGACAATCATGTAAGAAAATATTCAAGCCTTTTATCAGTCCTAATATCTTGGTAAGTGTACCATATAATCAAAATCACCATTTTCTATGTGGTTCATATGTTAGACCCATCTTGTCAGCTACAACTTTAGGCATGACATAAGTAGAAGCTCCACTATCGACTATGCAATTGTATACCAACTTATCACCTATAATAAGGGTGAAGTAAAATGGTGGATGTTTCTTGGCCTTAGTCGATGGTTCAAAAAGGGTACTAGGATAATTTTCAAGAGAAACATGGCCATGACTTTGATTTGAGGGTGAGACACTAGCAGGGGTAATAGATAACTACTTTTATAAGAGTTCTTTTGACCAAGAATATGAAGAACATCCCAAAGATAAATGGATGTTTTAGTGTTCTTCAAAGAATATAAAATGTTTAAATAATCCATACCTACTTTATCTTGGGTTTTCATAGGTAGATAATTAGTTAAAACTTGGGGAATAGGAATAGACCTTACCATATTTTGACTTGATGGAGATGCACAAGTTTTTGCTGTAGACACCTAAATATAGCCATCAATAACCTCCAATCAATATTTTGAGCAATTTCCACCAAAATGCACAATTTATCCTAAAAACACTAATAAACATTAAATGAGTTGAGTTGATATATTTAAGTGTTGATTTTGGATATAGTATCATTAAATGGGTTAATGCATTTTATGGGCCAACTAACTTTGATCAGATCATTTCGAGTCAAGATGCTAATTTTGCACTTGGGTGCCCTAGATTGCTCTTTTCTATTAAATATATTGCATGAGACATGTGATTTTGTTATTTGGTTTTGACATCATCCTAAATGGGATAATGGATCTAATGCATCTGAAATTGCATAATAATTCCAATCTAGTCAAATTTTGGGCCAATAACAAGGCATTATGATCATTTTGAGTAATTTGTGCACAAAGAGCCAAGGTTTACAACAAAATGCTTAATCATGCTTAAGAGATAATTAAATAAAATGAGAGATTAATTAATAATTCCATAGAACTTGTTGAATACTTTATTTTTGGAAATGAATATTTAATATTTGCATCATTAGGTGACCTCATTTCTTGGGAAGACATCCCTAGGTCATAAATGCCACAAATATCAAGATTCATGCCTCCCATGCCTCGTCAAATTGATTCCATGCCTAGTTAATTCCACTCTATCTCAAATATTAATGGGGTTATTTATAGATTGAATTTCATAATTGGATTAATTCATGACCACACATCTCAATCTTGAGATGGATAGTCATGGTTAATCCTAAAACCATTCCAAAAATATATAAATAACAAGCCTCAAATCCATGAATTTTAAGTTTTCATAAGCAAAATTTATCATGCCCAAAAGCATTTGAAATATTTATGAAACTAGTGTTATAATTCCTAAATATTGAGCCAAGCCAAAGATACACAAGGTTCCAAGGAGAGTGGAGGTACCGAATTCAATTGATGTAGACTTTATGAGCACAAATTGAGCAAGCCACTACAACAAGCATTTTAGAGCATCCAAGGAAGGTAAAAGAAGGTTTATTTTGAATTTTATTTTATTTTCCATTCATATTTTATTTATTAATCTCTCTATAGTAACTAGGCCTAGATATGCTAAGCTAGTGTGTTTATTTCAATTTTGATTTCATTTTTAGAACTAACACTAAACTAACCATCCTTTCTTGAGTCAAATTCCTAGTTCACATAATGTCACACTTGGTGAGACCCTATCCCCACAAAGTTGATCATAAGGATCCTATAAGAAAACTAATAACATTTTTTATGCATAAGCTTGGAGTGGGAGGCCCAAAAGAGTGAAAAAATTAAGAAAAACATGTTTTTCTAGAAGTCACGAGTTTCTATGGACACAGCCATGGGATTATCATTTAGAGTTACAATATTGTGTTTAATTGATTTTTTAGACTAAATTTACCTTTATATGTAAGTTTTATAGTAATACTACTCAAATAGTCATGATATTATCCTAAAAATAATAGGATTGTTGATTCGAGTCACAATATTCTGATTAAACTATTAGTAGTTATGACAATACCATAACTCACGAAGTTGTGAGATTGTCTTACAACTAACATGATTGCCAAATAGAGTCACAGTATTGTGAATAAACTATTAGTGATTAATTTTTAATACTAAAACTCACCAAGTTATGGGATTGCCCTATATTTAGTGGCATTACTCTGTAGAGATAGGAGATTGCCTTGTGTGAACTCGAGAGCTAGTTTTTTAAAAGTTCTTGTTTCATCCTCAAAAGTGATTCAAATATAAACAACTTTCTAACAATTTTATTGTGTTATATACTTGGAAAATCATCTAAACAACCTAATTAGTGATTTTCACACTTCATTTGAGTGTTTAAAATGAATTAGGAATTTTATTTTTGGGCTTAATGAAAAATTTAGATGCTTAAGTGAATGCTTTGATAATTGTGCTTTCAAAATTATAAATTAAGACCAAAGGGTCAAAATAACACCACCTAATATTTGTTTTGGTACTTAAAATTGAACACACTTGTCAATTTTCTTTTTCAATAGTTGTTTAATTAGAACATGTTTGGCAAAGACAAGGTTAGTGTGTGTATGTTCTTCCATTTATCTCCTTTAGGGAGCCCTTGGAATCAAAAGAACCATACTTGTTGAAAACATGCATAGTCTAAGGAATAGAAAGAATGTCATATAAATCACTTCCCAAAAACTCACCTTAGTTTGGGTGACCTTGAGAATGACCCTAAATTCTTTCTATTAGTCATTTATTTTTTATGCAAACTTTATTTATGAGGGGGACTTCATTACGTCTTGTAAGTTATTTAGGGAGGCTTTGACCCAAGGTTTCATCTCCAGTACTGACTTCAACCACTCCCACTAATATTGAAGGTTTGAGTGGTTAAACCACCTTCTAGTGTTGGAATTGCACATGGGACATATCTATACTTTGAACATCATACTATAGTAAGCAAGTGATGGATGTAGTGGTTGTAAAAATAGAAAGACCTCTTTCCAAAAAGCTAAGTGCCATAGATATGCAATTACATTATTTTATTTTACATCATGATGTGAAAGTCATTGTATAATCGATTCCCCTAGAAATTTTCAAAAAAAAATTAGATCTTAGATAAAATCTCCACTTGCCATGGAAGTGTTATTGGTGCAAGGTGCGCCTCAAGGTCCATGTCATAGTACTGTCATTTGAGAGAAGGGGGTGTAAAAACCCTACTATATAGTGCACATTTTAATTTTTATATGAACACTAAAACCCTCTCAAATGATTTATATTGATGGATTCCAACAATACCAATAAACCTTGTCAGTTTAGGACATAAGGGCGATTACTTAGTTGGTTTTATCCTCGATTAAAGTCTTGTTTGGAGTCAAAACGTAATGTGAAAAAATGATACAAAACCAAAAACATGGTCCTCATTTTACTTTGAACAAGAGGCATTATGCTACCCACATGATTCATCAATTTTCCTTGTTCAAAGTTCATCAAAACTTGGAGTAATATCATCCACTTTGCCATAGTTATGCCACCCAATTGAGTCTACACTTATACCAAACATTGTTTAAGTCCTTCATTTATAATCTAAAATTAAAATTACATCTTCATAAGTTCATAAGGTTGATGTGTTAAGTGGGTTCACCTTTTTCACTAAACTTGAGGGAACTTAGGTTCAATTTCCAATTTAGGTTAAAGGTTGTTTAAGACTCATAATCATTATCACAACTTGATAGACTTAAGTCATTTTATGCTAAACACTTGCACTTTGAGTGTATGCACCAAATTTTTTTTTGTTACCATCATATTTCCATTAAGATCATTTGAATACATACTTTTTTTACTTGAATATATTGTCAAAACTTTGAACTTATGTATGTCATTTGAGTTAAGAAGGGTAGTGTTACATTGTCAAATTTTTGATAAACATGCTTTGCCTTAGAGAGTTTTTGAAATAAACATTTTGTCATGTCTTTTGAGTAGTATATCATTGTTACACTATGCAAAACATTTAAAACATTGTTTTATAGTGTTTAAGTTTGTGCACATTTTCCAAGCTAATCTGAGTATACCTTTGTCTAGCATAGTTACACCATTCACATTTGTCTAGCCTATTTGTCAAAGGAACTAAGTTTTATACCATCATTTGTGAGAAAACAAACTATATATAAAGTTTCTTTTGTTTCATATCTTATACCTATTTGATTGAGTTCATGTCCAGGATTTCAATACCTAGTTTTTGTTAGAAGTGTTTCAAATTAGTATCCCAACATGTATTACTACACTTATAGTGGACTCATGTACAATCTTGGGATTAGTAATGTGGTTGTACAAGAAGAAATGATGCAAAACCCCTACATAGATAATATTTATTATGAAATGGATCCTTATCCCTCTTATAATAATCAAATAGGGGCACAAAACCAAGATCCATTGGATAATTATTTGGTTAATACACCACCATATTTAGAACAAGATCAAGAACAAACCGTGTAATACATAGCTATGATAACTATCGTTGAGGAACGTTTTCCTCAACAACCATACTCAGTTAATGAACCATCTATATATGATCCTTATTTATTTGAGCATCATTTCTTGGAGACAAATATGAGATTTTAATTAGAGCCATAGAGGTTAGGGCTAAGTTTTTGGCATATTTCCCTCATGAAAGTTTCCCAAGCCTAGTAAGAATGCCTCATAATATATTGTATAGTCAATAGGCTTCTTCTAAAAATACTTTATCTCTAGTCCAAACAATGTATCAAGACCCTAGTATGATTTTCAAAGAAAAGGACCCCATGGAGGATCACTTTGTACAAATGCAGATAGCATATCAAATGTACTTGAACCTAACATACAATTTTAACCAAATGACAATGTCAAGTAGGCCTCTCATAGATTTAATCCCTTCAATAGAGTATTAATAGAGTTGACTAGTCAAGATAATCAGGGTGTAAACCCATTTTGCAAAACACTTCAATAGGAAACTTGTTGTATACACTAATTATCAAAGAAGTGTCTTCTACTTCTATGTAGAATAATGAGAAAAACATAGTGGACAATACACAAGCAACATCCACTCCAAATCAAAGTTGTACTAATACACAAACAACTATTCAACAACATATACCCTTAGTTAATACTAGGATTAGATCTATAAATGTATGGATGGGAGCTTATACACCCCAACCTCAACCAGTTACTTTTTCAAGTACACAACTAATAAGATCAGGGAGTCAAACAATAATCAATATCATACCTCAAAAATAGAATGTCATAAATCTTATTCCTCCTCAGTAGGTGATGAGTATCATTCCATAAAAATAGGCATAAATAAATATACCAATGTGGTAGAGGCTGAATATGTTGATTCCTTAATAGGGGTCAACTAATGTTCCACCTCATCAAGTAGTAGCAAACATACCTCTTCAATCATAGGCTAGTGTACTAGTTCAAAACTAAACAATGTCTAACCAACAATGTGTAAATATTGGTCAATAATAGATGTCAAATATTCAACATGTGTTCACTTCCCAACAAGGATTCATGCAACAAGGAGGCTCTAATGTTTCTCAAGTACCTACTAGGCAACAATTGCCTTTTATTCAAAATGTGCCACAAGTTCAGAAACAAGGTCTTTGTTCACAAGTTCCCACTCAACAACAAAGTTTGATTAGTCAAAAACATGTCCCTTTTCAACCATAGTAGACACAATATAGTTATATCCCTCCATCCCAACCACAAAATACTCAACATCAAACCTTCATAACCAAATCTAACTAGAATATTACCCCATAACATGTACAATTCCAATAATCAAACCCTAATCTGCATATGCATATTTCTAATCCATTTCCTAACCAAACCAACATTACCCAATAAATACCTCCATCATACCCCAGCTAAAGTGCTCCACTTGTGACCATTCCACCCATCCAAGCCAATTTTCCACGCCAAACCAACATTCACTCTAATTTCCTAGGCCAAGAACTATAACAAAAGAAGGATGCAATCACTACCATCTAAGCTAGGAAGTAGAGTAAAAAGTTTAAATTGATGACATGTGTTCTCATCTATTCAACATGGAGTACTTGTAGATACTATTTACTCTAAGTTATGAGCCACCAAAGTTGATAAATACAAGGGGAAAGGTGATCCCAAGGCCCATTTAGCCAACTTCTTTGTCATTTGATAGCCATTGGCATATAGCGATATATACCTTTTGTTGTTTCCAAGGAGCTTGGCTAGACAAGCCTTGGAGTGGTTTTTAAAGTTGCCCAAGAATTTAGTAATAGATTTTTATAACCTTATATAAATGTTTGTACATCATTTTTCCTACAATCTCAAACATGATATTTCATTGCTCGACTTGATGTAAGTAAAGTAAAAATCCAGTGAGAATTTTGTGAGTTATCTACAATGGTAGAGAGAACTTACAAGCTGATTCACTCATAGTCTACTAGATAAACAATTAGCCATTGTATTCACTAAAAATGTGCATAGTGAGATAGCCTATGATCGAGAAGTACAGTGTGCACATACATTTAAATAAATCATTGAAAAAGGTTTGTTGATCAATCTAGCACTCATTAATAAAGGATTCATCAAGCTTTACTCAACTGATCAAAACCATGGTACCAATCAAGGAAGTAGCCAAAACCAACATCCAATCAATGTTCAAGCATCACTATTGGCATAGGCCAATAACCAAGATAGACCAAAGCAATTCAACCATAGTAGGAATGTTATGGGACTGAGTCATGCCATGTCCAAATGGTGAAAACATCATATGCACCACCTTTTTAGCTTACTCTTACCAGATAACTTCTTCAACCAATATTTCAAGCATAACCGCCAAGACCCACACAATAAATACCACAACCCTTACCATTGTAAAGCCCTCCTCTAAAGAGAAATGCACCTACACATTGTGTTTATAGTGACCTTGAAGAGCTTATTGAGTCTATAATTTACAAACTTACCACTACTAATTTGATTAGTTGGCCTATACCAAAGCATTATCCTTAAGGCATCCCTTATCCTGATCAATACCATGAAAATGAATTATGTGAATATCATCAAGTCAATGGACATAATTTATGAAGATGTGTGAAAATTAAGGATTTAATTAAAACTATGTTGGAGAATGGGGAGATCACATTAGATGGTGGTGCTTCCACCTCCAATCAAAATCTTGGAATATATCAAAACCCTTTTCCATAGCATAACCAACAACAAAAATAATAACAATAGCCATGGCTAGTGCAACAAAAAAATCAAAGGCTAAACTAACATAGCTAGTAGAATCAATAATAGAACCAATAACATCATAACAATGGATAAAACCAAGGTCATAATGATAACAACTTAAAAACCTACCATATAGTTGCACATGACTACAATACGGTTTTAGGTCATATTGCAGGGGGTAGCATTAACACCACTCCATTAATCCTAGACCAAACACCAATCAATCTAGACCATTATTAAATAATATTACTCAACCAAATTACATAGATAATCCTTCTTTAACCTGGGACCACACATAAGTGAATCAACAAACCAAGATTTCTACTTTTAGACCTTATATTGATAACTTGTCCTTACACTGTGACCACATACAAGTGCACCGATAACCTAGACTTGTCTTATCTAGTCCCACACTATTGCCACCATTTGTTAGAAACCATTGTCTTGTACTTAATACTAATTGTGTATCACAACTTAGAGGTCAAATATTACCATCCCAAGTCCACAACCATTAGCCACTTTTCTCATTGTCCAACTAGTCATTCAACCTCAAAATAAGTCATTCACCATTGACCCAAAAAATAAGTTTGATATTATAGACTTATGTACATAAAAAATCCATAGAAACATTTTAAATGAATTTTTGAGCTAATCCACTATTTCAAGTGACATATCCCCTTATAAATTCTAAGCTTTGGTTGGACACCTAGCTCTAACCCAACAAGTCACATTCAACCAATGTGATATGTCATCCCTTGGCTCACTGAATAATAACCTATTATACATTAAAGAATATATAAAAAAGCATAAATTGAAATGTCTCCTTATAGATAATGGATCAAGCCTCAACATAATGTCTCTAAAGCTCATCAAGCTTCTTGGATACACAATGGTAGATCTACAACTATAAATTATAACTATCAAAACCTATGATAATTAGGAGAGAGAATCATAAGGCACCATTAGCTTTCCAGTTATTATTAGGACTTTGACCCATGATATACTTTGAAATGTGATGGATATTGAGTTGTCATATAATATGCTTCTAGGTAGGCCTTGGTTACTTGATATTCATGTAGTCCTATCAATGTTGCACCAATGTATTAAGTTTTCCCACTCAAGGATGAAAGTAAATATTCTAGGAGATTCACACCCATACGATCATTGAAAATATCTCAAGGCTAAGTTTAAAATCTATAATTACCAATACAACATGAATCTAAGTTCCAAGCAAGATAAATAAAAGGGCATACTTCTTGATTCTCTAGAGCATAATTGTATAGATCCTAATACCCTTGATTCCCTTTCATACATGTTTCCTCTTGAAGCTTCCAATCATTACTTCATTTTATATAATGACCCAAGAGAGTATTTAATACATGATACCTTTCATATTGTCAATCTTACTTAGAATCCAAAGATGTTTGGAAGACCTAAAGTTACCCCAAACATGCATTGGTAATGTAAAAGTAAAGATAAAATTCATAATCTAGGACCAGTCACACTCATAATGACATCTAGCCAAGAACAAGACCCTCTCAAAGGATATGAATCATGGTTATACAATGACAAGTTGGCCAATTATTACAAGTGCACAAAATATCCCATTCCCAATCGAATCATGAAATACCAAGATTATGAAGGAAGAGGCCTCAAAATGAATCAACATGGAACCATTAAGCCAATTCACATGACCAAGTACAAAAGACCCTATGAACTTGGATTTAAACCACATGGGGGTGGCCCCACATATCTTATTTTATTTCCATCACTGATGACTAATGATGATAGTGTTGGTAGTGAAGCATAGTCTGATCATAGCCTTATCTTTCATGGCTTAGTTGAAACCAACTTGTTTAATTCTCATTCCATTTTTACCCTTACCCTAATCATTCATAATAACCCATTGCCATTATAATATCCCCAACTGATAGATTAAGACCAATAAGAATCCAATTTATCAATTGATGAGTTTTAAAATGATGAGGCATTTTATGATTTCCTAGGCCTTAGAGACAATGTTTTATTAGGAGATCATAAATCAAGATTCTCAATCACATTAGATCTTGATGCCTATTTTGGGGATCACGTGAATACCCTTAGCCAAAAATAAATAAATAAAACACTGAGGTCCTAAAGTGGAAACCTCTTTTAGGTGCTTTCTGACTAGGGAAGAAGTAAAGATAAAGGCTAATCTAGTGGTGAAAACCTATTTTAGGCACCATTAGATAGGGGTGTTCATTCTTCTCCAAATTTAGACTAGGAGACCACTAACGATGAACTTGCCTATGGATCCAAGTTTAATTTTGAGGAACAAGTGTTTGAACCAATTATTCAATAATTTTTTACTATTTTTGTAACATGGCTAGATCTCCCATTGGGGGACTCAGATTCATCATGCCCAGGATAAGTTGAAGAGCAAGTCTTAACAAAGGACCTTGATATAGTCCAATAGTTCAAGTATTTGCCTACTATCCTAAAAGATAGCTTAAATATTATAGTTAAAGATACAATAGAGGTAAAATTAAAGACTCCATCAAACTTGAAATGGATAAAATTAGGCATGTCCCTCACTGAGGAGGAACATGAAGTCTTTACATCTCTATTGAGAGAATTTGTAGATATCTTTACATGGGTTTATTCTGGAATGCTAGGTTTGGACCCCACCTTGGTTCTACACCATCTATGGTCAATATTGATGCCAAATTAGTAAAGAAAATCTATATAATATGCATCCTCACATTGATATATTTGTAAAGAAATAGTTCGAAAAACTCTTAGAAGTAGGATGTATTTGATCCATTGACTACGTAGATTGGATATCTAATGTTGTATGTGTTAGTATAAAGCCTAAAGAAATCAAAATATATACTGATTTTTGAGACATCAATAAATATTACCCTAAGGAGGACTTAACATTGCCTAATTTTGGCATGATCATCAACTCCATAATGGGTTATGAAATGATTTCACTCATGGATGGTTTTTTAGGATAAAACCAGATCAAAATAACACTAGAAGATCAACACAAGACAATATTCACCACTCCATGGGGTACACTATATTATCAGGTAATGTCACTTGGTCTTAATAATTCTAGATATACATATTAAAAATCCATGACCATTATATTCCATGATATGATGCCTGATATTGTTGAATACTATATCAATGACATACTAGGCAAATCAAAAACTAGGGTTGACCATCCAACAGTGCTATATAGAATATTTGAAAGACTGCATGAGTACAAAGTATGATTGAATCCAAATAAATGTGTGTTTGAAGTAACATCAGGTAAATTAATTATCTTCATCATGTCTCCTAAGGGTATTAAATTTGATCCAGTTAAAGTCCAAACTATAATAGAGATGCCACCACCAACCAATTCCAAGTAGCTCCATAGTCTATAACATAAGATCCAATCAATTTGATGCTTCATATCTTAGTTATTAGATAAGTGTCATTAATTTACACATATTATAAATAATGGAGGTGAATTCCACTAGGATAATCACTACCAAACAACTTTTTAATAGTTAAAATATTACCTAGTAAATCTAACTATTTTGTTACCTCCTATGCCAAGAAAATGAAGTTTATTGTATTTATCAACTACCAATAATGCCCTGGGGGCACTTTTGGCTCAAAATAATGACAATGGAAATGAGCATGCAATATACTTCTTAATAAATACATTGGTCACAAATGAACACAACTATATGCCTATTGAAAAACCCTATTTAGCCATGGTCTTGATAGCTTAGAGACTATGCCATTACATGTTAAACAATAAGACCGTGGTCATTTAAAAAGTAGATCCACTCAAGTATCTACTATCTAAAATATATTTACAAGGTATAATGGCCAAGTGGATCATGTTTCTTAGTGAGTTTAACATAGAGTATGTTAATTAGAAGGCAATCAAAGGACAAATCCTTGTAGATCAACTTGTTGAAGCACCCTTTTCAGACAAAGAGCCACTCACATTCCACTTTCTATATGAATCCATAATAGCCATCATTGACATACCTCTTGAAGAGAAACATTGGATGCTATATTTTGATGGATCATTTACCACACATGGATCAGGGGCAAGCCTCTTATTTATTACACCATAGGGAGATCTAATTCCTAGGTCTTTCATAATCAATTTTACTTATAAATATAACATGGATAAGTATGAATAACTTATTTTAGGAATTTAATAGGCAATACAAGGGAACATATCTCATCTCAAGGTTTATGGTGATTCTTAGTTAATCATCAATCAAGTTATAGACCACTTTCAAACCAAAGATGACAAGTTAGTTCTATATAAGACCATGGTCAACACTCTCAAAAAATAGATTGCCTACATTTAGTCTAAACATATACCAAGGGAAAGTAACAAAACTATAGATGCTATGGCCACTATTGGATCTTTTTTTGATAAATGGACAAATCTATAGAGTATCAATTCCTCATCAAGAATTTGATTACACTAGCTTGTGAACCTTTATTTGTGGTAATGATTTATGATACTGTTGGTCCTAATTCTATTTCATATTTATAACTTTACAACTACCTTCATGACCAAGTTATACCACAAAACCTATCCCAAAAATAAACCAAGGCCTTCATCCACCAAACCACTCATTATAGCTTACTTGGATCAACCTTTTACTACCATAATTTTGATGGAACTCTGCTTCATTATTTAACTTCGATATAATATACACTAGCATTATGAGAAGTACACAAAGGAGTATGTGGATCCCACTCTATTAGGGCAATCTTATCTAAAAATATTTTACATACTGGTTATTATTGGCCCACAATAGATGTAGATGTCGCTGCATATGTAAAGAAGTGTGATAAATGTCAAAGGCATGCTAATTTGATTCATGTTCCAATAAAGCCTCTAAAACCATTGTTGACACCATGGCCATTTTCTACATGGGGACTTGACCTCATTGGGAAAATTAATCCTACATCTTTAGATGACCATAAACACATCCTTACCACCACCTACTATTTCATTATGTGGGTTGAAGCTATACCCCTCACTTATGTGACTAGAAAGTAAATTTCCAAGTTCATCTTCAACCATCTCATCTGTCACTATAGTATCTCTTTTGATATTCTATCTAATAATAGAGGATCATTCAAGAACAATAATGTTGACAAGTTATATGTTGAATACAATATCAACAACATTTTTGTGTAGCATATTACTCTTAAGGTAATGGTCAGGTTGAGGCATCCAACAAAATAATTATTAACATTCTCAAAAAGATTTTCAACAATGCTAGTTGTGATTATCATATTCAGATATCCCATGCCCTTTGGGAAAATTGTACCAATCAACATACCCCCATAGGAGCCACTCCATACTCACTTGTTTATGGTATTCAATCCATACTTCCCATAAAGGTTGAGTTACATTCACTGCACATATCTTTCGAGCATATCCTTGATTATGATGACTATCAAGTAGCTCACTTGTAAAAGCTAGACCTACTTGACAAAAAATGCATAGATATGCTCAATAATCTTTAAGTATATCAGAACTAACTCAAAGGTCACTACAATTAGTGTATCAAGTATAGAGAATTTGAACTTGGGGATCTTGTTCTTAAAGAAAACCAAAAGAATACCATGGTAAAAAAGAAGCATAAAGGTAAATTCAAACCCAACTACATAGGGCCTTTCATCATTACTAAAGATTATGGATCAAGAGCATATAGGCTCACCACACCAAATATAGATGAACTTCCTGAGCTGATGAATATTATTCACCTAAAGTGGTACTATGCTTGAGTGACTATGGTGTATTGTTTATAGGGACTATTTTAGTTGTGCCACTTTATCACTTTTCTTCTTTATACATATATTATTCTTATCATACCTTCCCCATCAACCAAGTACATTTTACCCTCCCTACTCAACCCCATGACCTTGGTTCTATTCCATTTGGTTCCATTACCATTCTCAATAGGAGGATTTAACTTTAGTTTTAGTAGTTATTTTTAGCATTTCAGATAGACATAATATTTTGGAGTAGTATAACAGAAGTTTTGGTAGTTTCATCCTTCATTTATTGTTCCTTTCTTATCACCAATCTTTTTATTAATTATAACTACCTCTAGGCAAATTAGTACCAATGATCTATGACATTGTGTCCTAGTTATAGCCACCTATGAGAAAACTAGGGGCAACACTTGTTTCTCATTCCTTGACCTATCATTTAGCCATTCTCTATGTTGTATTATGCCTTTATACCAACTATTCCTATTTTTTTTTAATTGACTACTACACTAGTCAGATTCCTCTACTCTAAGGTAGAACTAAAATGACTTGAGGTCCTACTTTAGGACTATGTAGGTAGTGATTGATACTTGTCAATTTCAGCTCTGTCACCCCTTTGCCATGCTCTCACCATTTTTTGAACAAACTAAACCACACTCTCACCATTTTGTGAGTAACCTAAGCCATGATCTCACCATTTTATGTGCAACGTAAGCCATGCTCTCACTATTTTATGAGAAACCTAAGAGATTCTCTCACTATTTTTTGATCTTGAACCATTTTTAGTATGTTATCATTCTTTATTGTGTTGAGATACTCCAAAATTCCAAAAATATTTGTAAAATCATAATAAAAACCCAAAAACACTAACCACTTCTTTGCCTTAAGGATTCTGTGCACCCTTAGTAAGTCATAAGCAAATCACTTGTTCCTTAGTTTCCCCATCCTTTTTGGCCATTTTATCCTATGAACTTATCATTTTTTAAGACCAATTCTATTCTTCTATTACATTCATTATGTTGTTTCCATCAGTTATCATTTTCTTCCCATTTCCTAGGATAACTACATTTGACCTAAAATTTTTGTTGGATATTACATCCATAGAACTATGTAGGCCACGTCCACTTGCCTAGTGCATATGGAGACAACTCATCCACCCCCTTCCTTTTCTTTTATTCCCCCATTTTGTTAGTTTGTTAAGTTGCATATTTTCTAGGGGCAATGTTCATATGTTTTAAATTAAATTTGTCTATTTCTTTGTTTATTTATTTATGTGTCTATTTATTTGTTTTTAGTACTATTGCATTGATTTAATATATTTACATTCATTGGGTGATTCCTTTCCTATAATTACACTTGAATTCATCCATATTCATGCATCTACATTGGCATCATGGTTTCTCTCATTGGTGCAGTATTTTTTCTTAAGTATTGGATTTTGAGAGTTAGTCCTTATGTATATTTCAACAAAGTCATCATGATGATATACCATGATGCCTACTGACACATGCTACAACAAAATTCAGCTTTAAGAAGTCTATTTAGTAAAGGCAACATTGATATCTCTTCAACATTATCATGCTAATCATATCCCACATAGAGTAATTAAACAATGTAATAGTTTTAACCTTTGTTTAGTTCAAACAAGCATCTCCCTAATAGTAGGTTGTCCCAATTCATCTTTATCCTCTATATCAGATTATCATCATCAGCCAAATCAATCTTGTTTTTCATAATCAAGGTCTAATGATTATAACTACCTATGGGTAAGTCATTGCACACTATCCCACCTGCATTTCTTAATGATTATAACCACCTTTAGGTAAATCATTGTGTTCTCACCAAATTTACTTTCTTTCGCCCAAACAAGGGAATGTTGTTATCTTATTTGTCTATACTAATTGGGGTAGCTCCATGTTCTCAATGATTATAACTGCCTCTAGATAAATCTTTATGTTTTCATGCCACGTTTCCACTATCAGGGTATAATGCTTATAACTACCTTTGGGAAAAAAATTATACACCATCCCACTTGAATTCTTAATTATTTTGACTAATTTTTCAATATCATTGTGTTCTTATCCCATAATTTTCCTTTATTTGGTCCCCTCTTCTCCATTCTTTCTTTCATGGGAGCACTTATTGATCTTTCTTTGTGCCAACCACTCCCTCGAGGAAGCATCATCCTAAGATTTCCAAACACTCTTTGGAGCTTTTTCTTTAGTCATCATCTTATTTTTGGCATACAAGCCTTTACTCATTATTTGAGAAGACATTATTGTGCCTATGGTTTGTAACATCTTCCCACATAGGGGAAAACTATAGACACCTAAATCTTGCCACTGATAACTTCTAGTCATGGTTTTGACCAATTTCCACCAAAATGCACAATTTATCCTAGAAACACTAAAACACATTAAATGATTTGAAATTGATATATTCAATTGTTGATTATGGCTAGAATATCATTAAATGAAGTAATTCATTTTATGGTCTAGCTAACTTCAATCTGATCATTTTGAGTCAAAATGCCAATTTTGAACCTGAGTGCCCTGGATTGCTCTTTTTTATCAAATCTCTTGCATGAGACATGTGCCTTTTTTATTTGGTTTTAACATCATCCTAAATGGGATAATGGATCTAATGCATATAATATCTCATCCTAATTTTAATCCAATCAAATTTTAGGCTAATAATAAGGTGTTCTGATTAATTTGTGTAATTTGTGCACAAAGAGCCAAGGTTTGCATCAAAATGCTTAATCATGCTTAAGAGATAATTAAACCAAATTAGAGACTAATTAATAATTCCATGGAAATTGTTAAATAATTTATTTTTGTAAATGAATATTCAATATCTACATCATTAGGTGACCTCATTTCTTTGGAAGACATCCCTAGGCCATAAATGACACAAATATCAAGATTCATGCTTCCCATGCCTCATAAAAGCCCTTCCATTCCTAGTTAATGCCCCTCTATCCAAAATATTAATGGGAATATTTGTATATTGAATTTCATAATTTGATTTATTCATGGCCACACATCTAAATCTTGAGATGGATGGTCATGGTTGATCCTAAAACCATTCCAAAAATCTATAGATAGAAAGCCTCAAATCCATGAATTTTAAGCTCTCATAAGCCAAAGTTATCATGCCAAAATGCATTTTAAAGCTTCATGAAACTAGTCTTATAATTCCTAAATATTGATCCAAGCCAAATCTAAGCCAAATCCGCACAAGGTGCCAAGGAGAGATGGAGGTAGCCAAGCTTCCATTGATGCAGATTTCATGGGCACAAACTGAGCAAGCCACTACAACAAGCATTTTGAAGCATCCAAAGAAGGTAAAAGAAGGATTATTTTGAATTTTAGTTGTGTTTTCCATTCATGTTTTATTAACTAAGCTCTTCTTAGTAACTAGGCCTAGATATGTTATGCTAGTGTGTTTATTTCAATTTTGATTTCATTTTTGAAACTAACACTAAACTAACCATCTTCTCTTGAGTCAAATTTCTAGTTCATATTTGGAACTATCACACCTACAACTATGTCATGTTTCCTTGTAGGAGGATTGGATGAGCCTATGGTCATGTTACTCTCACCTCCTATAACCTTCCTCTTGGCACTTGTTTTGTATGCAATAAAGGCTCCTTGATTTAGCACAAAAGCATCTTCAATCAAAAAATTGGTGAAGATATCTCTTTGAGGTTACCAATCATCATTAACTTGCATCATCACCTCATCCTCAATTGATAAGAAGGGAGTAAAAAATCCTTGAGCCACCAAATCTTGTTTTCCATTCTCATTGACATCCATGAATTGGTCTTGCTTCTAATCTGCTCCCTACACCAAATTATTATAAACTGGTAACATCTCTCTTGCATTGGTAGTAGAGTTAAGATTGTATACATTCATAGGACTTTTGGGATTAGGCTACCATTAGCCTCTTCCTCTTCCATATTGTTGACCATATAGTTGTTGATAAGGGTAAGTATTTTGATAGGCACCTTGTTGCATATTATCTTGTCTATTTTGAACCTCTAAGGCTAGGAACTTTTATTTATAATCAACATTATTTTATGCCTATCTAATAAAAACCTTTCTTTTGGTATTGGCATTAGGAACTTGAGCCACTTCTAGAGTGCTAGAAGAAGTATGAGATGAAGGAGACATAGACATATTAAGAGGCAATCTTCCATCTTGGATGAGAATATTATTATCTTTTATTAAAAAGATCATATGCTTCAAGAAGAGTGGTGTGGTGACCCTTCATGACCAAAAATGTCCTTCCCACTTTTGTCCTTATCTTTGGTGACTTTTTGTATTCCTTAAAGTGTCCCTTCATGAGAAATTTTGTCCTTACTCTTTTGTCTTCACTTGGTGACTCTTGGTATTCCCCAAGATGACTCTTCATGGGAAAATGCATCCCATCCTTCTTTTGTCTGTACCCCATGGCTCTTTCACTTCTCCATGGGCCCTTATTTTGTCTCATATGCAACCAAAAATATATTCATTAATATTAAATAAATATTAACTCACATTAGCCAAGATAAATAACATTAAATGCAATAGGGCCTATATCACCAATAATGCTAGACCTTTGACATCAATGACAATATTTCCAACAATCTCCCCCTTTGTCATTGATGGAAACCTCAATCTTGAAACTACCACAACCTATCACCTACACATATTGTCATCTGAAAACATACAGTAACTCCCCGTTACTATAACAACCTGTATCTGTTCCCTATACCTATTTTCTACACCTATAATTGTACCTATTATTCTCCCCCTTTGACATCAATGGCAAAGGAAATAGATGAAGCTAACACTTAGATCCCCCTCAACTGATGTTAAACATTAATGTTAAGAAGTAATAAAAATTACTCCCAACTCCTCTCACTGATCTTTGAATGTATCCTTTGATCGTGCCTTTGAGAAGATATCTGATAATACATATACATTGTTCCCTATCCTTTGAGCATCTGCAATCAACTCATTTGAATCTTTTCTTCTAATCTCACAACCTTTCACATGAAACTTTAAGGTGTATCCTTGAACACATATTTAACTTACACATAAAATATTATGCTTACAAAACATTCTTAGCTTTGGTTCTACTAATATCCAAACTTAAAATACCTTTTTCGTCTATCCTGGCAGTGGTTTTATCTTTGAATTTCACTATGCCACCATTGATCTTCTTAACTCTTATCTCCTATCATATGCTTCAAACATTTGCTAACAACAAACCATGACTGATCTTTATTTCTTACATGCAAAGTTGTTTACACCAACATAGAATCTTCATGTTTTTTCTTCTGCCATGAACATGTCTAAACCTTCTTCCTGATGAATGGAACTTTGAAACTTTGATCCTTCTTCATTGAATCTACATGAGTATCCTTTTCCTTCTTTCTAAAACTATTAGCTCTTTTTCAACAATCTAACTTATTATGACCATAATCATTTGAAACACTTTAAAAATTTTAAACACTGCATATGCAAGAATCATTCTAATAGCCTCAACCTTAACACTGGTGCAAAATTTTCTTCAAAAATCTATTCACTCAAAAGATATACAAATTAATCTGTCAACTCACCTTCTTGTCATGCAACATATCCAAGACCCAATAGCATCCACCATGCTTCAATTTTTCTTAAAAGTGTCTCCTTGAATCCTAGAAGAGACACCCCAGACAATAGGGTTCTAGAAATAAATCTCAGGAGATTCCCACATCTCCTCTATTTCTTCCTTGATCTTCTTGTGTTTTTCTTTTAGAATTTGTTTAAGCATGTCTAACCTTTTTAACTTACTAACCTTATCATTTATGATGTTTTTCTTTTTCTCAACTTTTGCAACTATCTTATATTGACAAAGGTCATGCTCAAATGTAACAAGAGATTTTGCACAATCCTTCTTATCTAATTCTTTATCTACTATAGCAAGTAATTCATTTTCATTCTTAAACTCAACCTGATCAACCTTACTATTTTAGGTCTCCAAACCTTAATTTGTCTTTTCTCATATTTTTTAGGGGCTCTATATCCTTTGACATACCTTGAATATCTCTTTACTTTATTTTGACAAAATTTAGCAATATGTCCAACCTCATGACAACAAAAACAAACAATATTTCTCATACCCTTTTATTGAATGTTACTAATATGTCCCTTTGAATGATGACTTCTCAAATAGTCTCTTGCCCTATGACCAACATGATGACAAACAAAACAACGGCCATGAAAAGAATTTGAAAAATTAATAGCATTGGGCTGCCTGATTGGCTTCTTTGATTTGCCTTCAAAACCTGCATCATTCTTTCCTTGGACCAATATTTCATGATCTTTCTCAACCTTGATTATAAGCTTCTCATGATTATTCTTTAAATAACCTAACTCATCCTTCAACTGATTACACTCTTCTTCTTTTGATGTTAAAATTGAATTTGTAACCTCTAACTGATTCTTAAGATTTTGAATAAATATCTTATTTTCTTTTACTTCTATAGCCAACTTAGAATCCAAGATACACAACTTTTCCTTAAGAGCCTCAACCATAGATTTCAACTCTTGATTCTCCTTCTTTAGCTGCTTGGCCATCTTATGCTTTTATTTGATCTACCTTCAAGCTGTAAAACTCTTCAAAAAGGAACTTGCTCTGATACCAATTATTAAGCATGGGATATACTGAGAGGGGGGGTGAATCAGTATATCATATATCTTATAAAACTTTCCCTTTATCAAATTCCACTTAATCAAATATTCAAGATATGCAATAAAACTCAAACAATAAACATCACACAAGATAGAGAGAGACACCAGATATAATGTGGAAACCCAATGTGGGAAAAACCATAGAGAACAATCTCAAGTATATTTGTGAGAACAAACCCATAGGAGCACCATACCCCTTTGCCGAGTACCAACCCAACTACAATTTGTGAGCACCAACCCATAAGAGCTTCAAACCCCTTTGCTGAGCACTAACCCATAGGAGCACCAACCCCTTTGCTGAGCACCAACCCAATAAAAATTCATGAGCACCAACCCATAGGAGCACTAACCCCTTTGTGTATACCACACACCTATCTCTCAATGTTGCTATCTCAAAAAGTGATAGTTTAATACATCTCTTTCCTCTCTCTCAGCTTTGCTCTTCTAAGTTAGATATAAAAAATACAAATCATATTCATCTCTCACAATTGCTCTTCTAAGATAGATATTACAATATCAAATCAACCCCTATCTTCCATGTTACAAATGGCTTCTTAAGCCTTTATTTATAGCATTCCAAATGACCTTTGGCCTTCCCCCTTTGTGACCCTTCAATCCTCATGGAAAATGGTGCCAAACTTGTATGGCCCTTCATATTCAAGCCTTTGAAAAGTCATGTGGTGACCCTTCATGACCAAAAACGTCCTTCCCACTTTTGTCCTTATCTTTGGTGACTTTTCATATTCCTTAAAGTGTCCCTTCATGAGAAATTGTGCCCTTACTCTTTTGTCTTCATTGGTGACTCTTGGTATTCCCCAAGATGACTCTTCATGGGAAAATGCATCCCATCCTTCTTTTGTCTTTACCCCGTGGCTCTTTGACTTCTCCATGGGCCCTTGTTTTGTCTCATATACAACCAAAAATATATTCGTTAATATTAAAAAAATATTAACTCACATTAGCCAAGATAAACAACATTAAATGCAATGGGGCCTATATCACCAATAATGCTAAACCTTTGACATCAATGACAATATTTCCAACAAGTGGATCCTCCCATAGATTTAAGCATGAAAATAATTTTATTCTCTATGGTTTTCAAGTAAGTAGGTAACATGAAGCTAGCAGGTGGTCTCGTGGGAGGAGGCAATCTATACCAATTTTTTTGAAACCTTTCATTTAAATCATGTATTTTTTCTTTGGGTCCCCTTTTTATCATGTTGAGATAATGTATAAGAGAGGCATGGTCGCTTCCATTTCCAAATCTAGAATTCAACAACACTCCAAACTCATCCCATGTTGTGATGAATCCACCTTCTAGAGTCTTATAAAAATCAAGAGCCTTACCTTTAAGGGACATGGAAAGGAATCTAATGGTAATGTTATCTCAGATAATATTTTGTAAGAAACAAAAGTTAGAAACATATATAATGTGCTCACTAGGTGTGACATGACTCTCACCATTAAAAGTGGGCATACCTTTCATGGTGTTAGGAGAATGACATCATATATCAAGATGATATGCTTCAAGAAGAGTGGATCCTCCCATAGATTGAAGAATGGTAATAATTTCAGTCCCAATGGATTTCAATTAAGTAGGGAACATGAATCTAGTAGGTGGTCTCATGGGAAGAGGCAATATATGCCAAGTTTTTTGAAACCTTGCATTGAAATCTTTGGGTCACCTTTTTATCATGTTGAGCTGATGTATAAGAGAGGCATGGTTATTCTAATGGTAATGTTATCTCAAAAAATATTTTGGAAAAAACAAAATTAAAAAACATATCTAATGTGCTTAGTAGGTGTGACATGACTCTCACCATTAAAACTAGGCATATCTTTCATGGCGTTAGGAGGAATGACATCATATACTAGAATTTGAATCAGATTTTTGGTATTGAAGGTAGTGAAAGCATGGGATCTATCTATGTCTTCTTCATCCTCTTCACTCTCTTCCTCACTAGCAAAATCTACTCATTCTTCAAAGGGCATATTAGGCTATGGATACTGACCTTCAATAAGAATTTCAAGTTGAATGGGCAAATTAATGGGATTAAATATTATAGAAAAGGATGACCTAGTGATAACAATGAATTATGAGGGAAATTTTATAATAGAATAATGGACTTGAACTAGATTTACCATGAAAGAGTCACCAAATTCTGAATAACACACTAATTTATAATTGATGTTATCAAGACCAACATTCACCTGATAAGTTATCTTAAATACAATGGGTCCCACCAAGCATGTCATAACTATTGTCACCAAATATTGAACCCTAGAAGAAGTTTTCCAAGCTTCTTCTAGACTTGGGTAACATGGGAACATTTCTAGGTATGTAGGTGTACCTATATTGGAAATGAGCCTTGAAGGGGCTATCTCATTATATGTATCTTGAAATGCTCTTTATTTATACTAAATAATTACTTAAAGGGGAAAAGAGTTAGAGAATGCATGAATCTGACCTAATATAAAGGAGGTGATACACTAATTTTTTAAATATCTACTCTCGAGATTGAACTCATTATCACACTAATAGACTATGAATATAACTAATATAACATCTACAATTGTTTCTAAGAAATAGTGTTTCACCTAGAGGTCAATTTGATTGACTTAGGCTAGAGGGAAATGAGGGTAAGGTTTGATTGAAATAAATTATAGTTAATAATACACTCTATACATGAGACATAAATATTAAGACATGTTAGATGACCTGCAAGAATAGTTTATCAACACTTAGGTTGAACTTGGACCTGAAAAGGGAAGATAACAACCACTTTTTCATATCAAATAAAAATAAAACACTAAGTATAGATTAGTAAAGAATTGTAAATGATCTATTCATTACTTCAAGTGGTGTAGAATATATTTTATGGTAGATTCTAGTCATACAAACTTGAGGGATCCTTAACAATAGTTCCAAAGCTATATTTACAGAATAAATGGAATTTAGAGAGAGATTTTGGTACCGAAAAAGGGATCATCTAGCTCAACTCCATTTTAACCATAGTTACAATTGCCTCTAAAAATTATGCTCATTCAAACCTTTTGATTGATCCATGTCACTTCAGCCCATTCCACATTTACAATATTCCCTTATTAATGCTCCTTGATGGTTGAAATGGTGAGATAAAGTTATTATGAGTTGATTTTCATCATTAATGTAGTTGAAATCATCAGATCAATCTATTAAAGTTTTATCCTAGTGCTAACTATTCTTTAGTGGTTCATCTTAGCATGCAAGAGTGGAGAAAAGGGTACTTTTCATGTAGTTGGTCCTAGAGATGAAATCATTGGGGTCTACATGTATACCTTCATGGTATACTTTAAAATTATAAATCTTATTTAAAATGGATCATGCTTGAACTCATCTTCATGTTTTTTGTTTACCTTGCCCTGCCAAAAATCACTTTATTGACTTTCATTAAAATGTCTTGGGCTCAATATTTTGTTTGATTGGACATTAAAAACTAACTCAAATCATTGACCTTTTGAATCATCTCACTCCATTCATCTCCTTGGTATGAATTAACATGGTCCATTGATTCACCTGGTTCCACTTTCTTTTTAGTTTCCTTTTGCCATTAGATCTCTATTCAAGTACCTGAGATCTCACCATTTGTCACCTTAGTGCTTAGTCACAGATCCCTTCAATTTTTTTTTAATGCAAACAACTAATTATAAGGGCTCAAATTTGAAATCTAAGTTAATGTATTGGATATCTACATGCCCATCACTATATATTTCAATTTTAATGGTTACTTTACATGGCATAAATTTGACACTTATGTGAATGTCTCCATCTACTTTCCAAACATTTTTCCCACATCAAATAATTCTTTTAGCTTTTATGTTTCAGACTTTTTCCCATAGACCTTTTGCCTTCAAAATTTATGTCCTTGGTTATTTTATTTAGGATTTTTGTTTGAGACACTTTCCCTAAAATAAATAGTATGTGGGCTTTGCTTTCAAATAAAATGTCTGAGAGAAATATGGTTTGTAATTTGCCTTTTCTATTGACAAAATGTCTGAGAGAATTTTACCTTCAATATTTTTGTGGCAAACAAAATGTCTAAGAGAATTTTTACTTAGCCTTTTTTATATGGAAAATTTCAAGAAAATAATAAGGTCTTTTGGAAATTTTGTAAGAAATAATTTCCCCAAGAGAAATATGTTCCTTTTCTTTAGGATTTTGTTTGAGACACTTTCCCTAAAATAAATAGTATGTGGGCTTTGCTTTCAAATAAAATGTCTGAGAGAAATATGGTTTGTAATTTGCCTTTTCTATTGACAAAATGTCTGAGAGAATTTTATCTTCAATATTTTTGTGGCAAACAAAATGTCTAAGAGAATTTATACTTAGCCTTTTTTTATGTGGAAAATTTCAAGAAAATAATGTCTTTTGGAAATTTTGTAAGAAATAATTTCCCCAAGAGAAATATGTTCTTTTTCTTTAGGATTTTGTTTGAGACACTTTCCGTAAAATAAATAGTATGTGGGCTTTCCTTTCAAATAAAATGTCTGAGAGAAATATGGTTTGTGATTTGCCTTTTCTATTGACAAAATGTCTGAGAGAATTTTATCTTCAATATTTTTGTGGCAAACAAAATGTCTAAAAGAATTTATACTTAGCCTTTTTTTATGTGGAAAATTTCAAGAAAATAATAAGCTCTTTTGGAAATTTTGTAATAAATAATTTCCCCAAGAGAAACATGTTCTTTTTCTTTTACCTTAGACAAAATATCTGAAAGAAATTGGGTCTTCGATAACTTTGTCTTGGACATTTTGTTCGAAAGAAATATGACACTTAACCACATACACAAAACAATTCTCTTGAAGGAAATATGTTATGAACATTTTACCTGAAAGAAATATGCCTTTAACATTTTACCCAAACATTTTCCCTGACTAATTAATCTTCAAACTTTTTGTAAAGATATGAAACCTGAATACCAAGAACAATTATAACACTCAGCCAAAAGTTAAAATATTTCTTAAGTGTAAGCTAAGATTTTTTGAACTTACTCTTGTAACTGCTCAAACACCATTAAAATCTACCAATTATATATAATACTCTAAAATAACTTGAAAGACACCAAATGACAAAAGGACTAAGCTAGACTATGACCAAAGCTAGGATGGCATATGAAATGACATCAAATGAGCTACAACATACCATATGACATTATAAAAATCCCATATATAAGATTTTGACTATAGGGGGTCCACACATTTTCGATTGAGGTAATAATGGTCAATAGGTTGGCAAGCCAACCCCTAAAATAATTTATATCCCTAAAATTTTAGATATCCAATCTCATCTACCAAAACCAAAATTATAAAATTGGAATATTCATGAATTAAAAAATATTCATGGCTAAAATTTACCCTACTATGGCTGAAATAGTTCATAACCTATTTAGTTTTTGCCAATTTCAATACTAGGTCAAACAAGTTGACCTTGTCAGCCTAAATTTTATAAAAGGTTTAGGGTTGGATTTTCCTATATAAACACATTTATTTTTTCATTTCTAAGAGAAGAGAAAAGATATATTGTGCATCTGCTTATCCACCATTCTACTTTAGGATCAAGCTTAGGGTTTCATACATTCTTTGGAGATATAGATCTTGTCTTGTGGAGAAGTCTTTTAGATGTATTGATAACTTATGTAGCCTAGAGATGATTTATCCTTGTCATCCTTACATAACACAACAACTTCTTATGAATCACCTTGGCCAAGGGAGATATTGAGTCTCGATGGGTTCATCTTCGAAGGTAATTATTCTTAACTTTGTTTCTCCTTTGTAAGAGTAGATAGCTATACATTTTCACTTCTCTTTCATACATTAGGATTATGTATACATTGATGTGAGTGTATGTCTTATATACATGTTTAATTTTAATTTTTATTACCACCACTTTGTGTCACAAGATTTGGTGATCACTAGATTATATTTTGTTTTACTTGTTATTAGTTTGAAAACATACGACCTAGTTAGAGTTATTACATCATTTTTAGTTATTAGAGGTTTTGAAACCCTCCTTAGTGATATTATTATGGTAAAAATTATGTTGGATAGGTCTAATAGACCCATATTGGTTATGACCCTCATTATCTAATGTTTCCCCAATCAGAAGTGTAAGTAGGATCTATCTTCTTGGAGCTAAGATTGATTTGTAGATCTATTATATTTTCCATTGCATATAAACATGAAATAGAATGATGTAGGTGAATGGAAATCCATAATATGGGTTCCCCTTATATATTAAATTTGAGTAATAAAATGAATTATGAGGAATGAAACCTTATATTTTTCCCACCCTAATATGTGAACTGAGTTTGAGAACTATCTGTAAATGTGGGGAAATAATCCCTGCTTTCCCCCACTCTAATGTGTGAATTGAGTCTAAGAAGTATCTATAAATGTGGAGAAATAATCCCTAATTGATCTCACTCTGATGCATAAACTGATTTTGATAAGTGAATCTAAGAAGTAATCTGATCAGAGGTCAAAACTATCACTTAGCCTTCTTAATCTAGGTCTAGTGACAACTATGGATCAACCATTGTAGATGGATATATGACCCAACATAGTGAAATCTTGGTGAATTTTTTTTTGTGATCTAATAGTCTACACATAGAGGATGGTATAATTTTCCATTCCATCTATATAACCTAGTGAAATCTATGGGCTCAAGGACATGTGCCCTACATTATGCCCCTAAACCTGATATCTAAGTAATGTAGATGTGTATCTAAACATCTAAGCCAATTCATGTATTTTATCCAATCTATATATCTAAGTATTTGAGCCAATCCATATATCTGATCCAATCTATGTATTTAGACTAATTTGTGTATATTATCTAATCTATGTATACGATCCAATATATGTATCTAAACCAATCTGCATGTCTGCGCCATTTTATGTATATGATCTAGTCTATGTATCTAAGTTTCTAAACCAATATATGTCTAAGTTTAACTATATCAATGTAAATAGTGTGTGTATGCCCCATTTTGGTAAGACATTTTAAAGTTAGGTAAGGGTATCAAACCAAAAGTGATATTAGTATGAATGTTAGTGATAAATAGTGTTGATATTAGGAATATAAGATCAATTATTTTAATGATTATAAAGGAATATTTTGTAAGATGAGTCAAGGATAGACTTGTGGACTATATTGAGTTTGTTCAGGAGATATGAGTTTTGTCATTTTCAAACTGAAATAAACTAGGATAGAAGTTTAATTATTATAATGCAGGGGATAGCATAATCAATCCCAACACATAAGAAATAAATCATAATTTTGAGCTATGATTTTTGAGATATTTGTGAATATGTTCAACCTTAGGTAGGTGGCATTATTGAAAAAATAGCCTAAAAATATTGATTGATTTATTTTGAAATTCATTTGAACCCTCTAACTTGATTCAATTATTAGTCTGAGTCTAACGAATATGTCAACAAGATGAGGAGTGAATGTGACCCACTATGAGGAGGTAAAGGCACTCATCCAAACTGGAGAGGAGGTTACCCTAGTAAGGAACCTATCATTTTCAATGTTTTTAAAATATATATTGGCTTTTTATCATTTTAGTGAAATTTAGGTAGTTTAAGACTCTTTTTAGGAGGGTTTTGGTAGTGTCCTAAGGACCGTACTAGTCTTTGGGCTATTACACTGCCATCTAGGGGTTGCACTACTATCCAATGCTAGTGTCCTAAAAATAATGATAGTTTTTTATGGAGGAAAATTTATAAATTTTGATTCTAATTTGTGTTTAATTATCATTTTTCGATGTTTATATGTCACTTGGAGATCATAATGTCAAATTTTATTGGTTTTGTAGGCAGATGTATGCATGAGGGAGTTTCATAATGGATAGATGATGGAGGATTATATGGACTACCCCTAATAGATGATGAGAGGGTAATGATTGATAGGGATAGTTTAGGTTATTTGGAATCACTTTCACTGACGTCTTAGGATGTCCATATGATGACCACCTTATGTGAGTAGAGAATGTTGATACTTGTACATTTTGGCTAACCATTAGGGAGATTACTATGACTCTAGAGGAGGTCTATAGGATATTGAGAGTTCCCATTACTAGTTAACATGTCATATTACATGAGAATATTGAATATAGTGCTATAGATTAGGTCTTTGCATATTTTGTGGGTATACCCATAGGGACCCATCATCGAGAAGTTATAATTATGCTTTATTATCGATGATCATTAATGCTAATATTACATATTTATGGAATTTTCTTATAGTGTTATTGGATTCATTTGTTGCTATAGATGGTAGTGGTGTATCTATTTTATATAGGATGCATGGGATTATATAAGATATATAGGGACATGGGACTGTATACTCATTGGATTCCACTATGCTATCCTATTTGTATCAAGATTTGTTCCATTTTACTCAGGAGTTGTGTAGTGGAGGTATTAGATATTCTACTTTGTTACTTCTATAACTAAAATTTTCACCCTTGAGAGGGTGTATTCAATCCCTATCACTTGAGATATATAGTGAAATTAGTATTAGGTTATGGGTGACCTATAATGAGACTAAACCTCTAGATTTTGGGCTAGCTCCCAAGTAAAACACATATATTAATAATTACACTATTGATCTACTTGGAAAAGGGATAGAAGAAATCATAAAACTAATAATAATTCTTGGAGGTAATGCTCCAAACATGACATCCTCTACTTGCTAAGGTTTGCATTATGAAACAATAAGTTACAATAAGATTCTACTACTCCAAGACAGTCCCTATCACACTAGTGATTCAATATGAAGGTTATGGAATTTACAAGGGGATTAAGATATACTTAAATAGGTATTAATATCATACACTATTAACATATCAGTTATCAAACTTGGAAAACCATGTATCACACTTCATATGACCTATGAAAGGAAGACAAACTCGAATAGAGGCATGAAAGAGAAGGATAAATGCAAGAAAGCTCACTCACCATCATAAAGCACTAATCAAACATTAATTATAGATCATTTTATGTAATTTGAAGATATAAATATTCAATTAGAATTGAATTTAATAGGCAATTATAAGTCTTAATTTTTTTATGGATTCACCATCACTAATATGGGAATGCTTATAATGCATCTCAATGATGCATTTTTAGAATAAAATGGAAGAAAAGAGAGAGAAAGGATAAGAAGAGAGTTAATTAACTACCCTTCTTGATCATATCAGTTAAAAAATATAATAAGGATAACACCAAGCCTTGGAAGAGTGTGTTTTCATCTTCCTCCTCATTTATAACAAGTGTTGATGAACCTCTTCACAAGAGTGGCATAAGAAAAAATGCTTGGTAGTTTGGATGATTTATTATAAATAATGTATCCTCAAATAATTACACATATACCTCTTGAGCACAATTTCAAACTTTCCAATTGACACTTGGTATGTTGAGGGTGTTCTATGCCAACTTTTACCTTTTACAAAACTTTTTCTTCATTAAGAGACTAATGTTGAACTTCATGATTCATTTTTTCTTTGTGATCAAGGTATAACCCCCAAAGGTAGTTCTAGTTTTATGTAATAGGAAAACTCCATTAGAACTTGTTACTTTAATGAATATGTATTTCAATTCATGAGGCTTTGAAACTTTAATAAAATTAATCTTGACGCTGGTTATGCCTTAACTAGCTAATAGAGTGAAGAAGGAGAAAGATTCTTTGCCATGAAGGTTCCAAGTAGTCTCGAGGACTAAGTTTGAGTTATATATTGACTTCATGACTCCAATTCTTTGATTTAATAAATTTTAGATGATTTTCAAGGTTTTCTAATGCACTTCTAGATTTATAAACTTTGAGATGGGCCTATGCATAGTGTAGACACCTAAAACTGATCACCAATGACCTCTAACTAGGATTTTGACTAATTTCTATCAAAATGCAAAATTTGACCTAATAACACTAAAATGAGTTAAATGGTTCAAATTTTTATATACAAGTGTTAATTTTTTATAATTTATCACTAAATGGGGCAAGACAATTCTTGAAGCAACTAACTTTGATCAGATCATTTTGAGTCAAAATGACATTTTTGCACCTGGGTTCTCTAGATTCTTCTTTTCTACCAAATTTATTACATGAAACATGTTCCTTTGTTATTTTGTGTTGGCATCATCCTAAATTTGATAATGGATCTAAAACATCTAACATCACATCCTAATTCTAATCTAGTCAAATTTTAGGCCAATAATATTAGATTCTGACCAATTTGATTAATTGAGCACCAATTACCAAGATTTGCACCAAAATTGGTAAATCATGTTTAAGGATAATCAATTTGAATCAAGATCATAATTAAAAATTCCATGGAACTTGTTGAATATTTCCTATTTGTAAATTTATTTTGAGTTTTTGCATCATCAAATGACATCATTTTTGGGGAAGACATCCCTAGGTAATAAATGCATAATCTATATGATTAAGACCTCCCACACCTCTTTAATGCCTCTCTATCCCAAATATTTACAAGGGAATTTATTAATTTTAACCTTAAAAATTGAATGGATTCTTGACCACACATATTCACCTTGAGATGGATGGTTTAGGTTCACTCTAATCATTTTCAAAAATCTATAAATACAAGGCCTCACACTTATAAAATTTGAAGCTGTCATAAGCCAAAGTTATCATGTAAAAATTATTTAAAATATTGGATAGTGTAAATTTACCATGCACAAATCATTCCAAAGCCTCATGCAATTAGTTTTATAATTTCTAATTGCTGAGCCAAGCCAAAGCCATCATAAAACCATTGGTGCCAAGGAGAGAGGGAGCAAAACAACTCCATTGATGAAGAATATTTGATGCACAAGCTGAGCAAGCCACTCTATGAACCATTTGAATGATCAAAGAAAGGTTAAGGAAGTTTTATTTCATGTTTTAGTTGTTGTTTTCACATGTATGTTTGTTATTAAGCTTCCCCCTTGAGATAGTCTTCGGATGTTAGCATTAGTGTGTTCTTTGTTTGGATTTTGCTTTCATTCACTAAAACCATAATAATATCCCCTTATTGCAATCCTATGTTCATAAATGGCATGCCCAGTGGGAACTAACACATCCTACATACCAAGAAGATCAATATACAAGTCATAAATTAAGATTTGAATGCTTAAAACTTGTTAAATTTGATTTTATAACTTTGTTTGGCTATATTTCATCTTCACAAGTTTACACAGAGGCCATCAACTGTATTTTATAACTAATGATGCTCACAAACTAACCTTATGTAGTCATATATAACCATAGGAGGCCATATATAACCATCAACAACCACTATGTGCATCCCATAACCATCGGTAATCACTATGCAGGGAATCAAGCTAATAAGTCATCTTTTGAAGCTTGTTTTGGGGTCATACAAACTCCATTTTTGATGATTTATTTCTTAAAACCACATGTTTTTTATTAAATTTTTAAAATATTATATCATTTAATCTCTAAGTTGCATATATGTTTCACAAAATCTTGAAATAGGAGTGTGATCCTTTTCAATATTTCCAATCATTCTTTCTTGGTTTTGATAAATTGTGTTTTCTTTGTCTAATCCTTGCCTTGCAAGTTTTATTGAGATTTATGCTAACCAAGTCTAATTTAATTAAATTCATTTCTTGAGTTTTTACCTTCATATTGATAGTCTTTATTTATCTGTAATGATTCTACTTAAATCCAAAACCTGAGAGCTCAAAACTAAATCGGATTTGCCAATCCACATAAGAGCTTCTAAGAAAGAAATCATAATCTTGTTTTTCAAGTTGAAAGGATGGTTTGGAAACCAATTTTATTGTTTTTTACTAAAAAAACATTTCAATTTCATTTTAAAATGAACATGTCCAATCTTGCACACTTCATTTTGGGCTTAAAACAAACATGCTAAAACATACACATTAAGAATTTTGGATTTAAAATGAACATGGTTATGTTATGTTTTGTCTTGTTTTGTTTATAAATAATATTTCAAATTTGATAATGGGACATGAACATAATCCAAACATTTCAATTGGTGTCCAAACAATGAACCTAATCAAATATGAATATTTTGTCAATCTTATTCAAATTATATATTTGGTGTCTAAAAAGAATTTAGTTTATTTTTTATGCCCTAAATGATTATCAAGTTTTTACAAGTTAAATAAATGCCAAAGAGGCTAAAATTCATAACACATTATTTTTGGTGTCTTAAAATGAACATAAAATCATGTAGTTTCATTACTTTTACAAATTTTTCTTTATCATGCCTTTTTTGTTTATTGCTTGTTTTTACAAAAAGAGAAATGTGTGTATTCTCTCCCCCCATACCCTTTAGGGAACTCAAGTGATCAAAATCACTTTCTCATCACATTTGAGCCTATTACAAGGTGTAAAAATAACATAACCTAAGCTCTCCCCAAGCTCACATAGTATTAGGTGATCTAAAAGTGACCATAAAGTCTTTTTGCTTGAATTTTATGGTTTATGCATCTTGGCTTATGAGGGGGACTTCATTACCTCCCATGAGTTCTTTAGGGAAGCCTTTGACCTATTAATTCACCTCTTAGAATTATATTATACCCTTCTCTATGAGGGGATATATAAATTGGTATCACCCCACTGGGATGATGGTTTGAGTGGTTAAACTATCTCCTATCACTAGAGCTATGCCCGAGACATTTGAGCACATTAGACATCACACTACACTGAGTTAGTGATTGATGTAGTAGCTGTAAAAAGAGAGACATTTTTATAAGGAGCCAAGTACCATAAACCCAATTTATGTGTTATTTTTCTTTCATTTTGATGTGAAAGTCTTGTACATCTAATCCATCTAGAATGATCAAAAACCAATTAGTTTTTGTCAACCCCACTTTGTCACACCCTTGATAGGAATTTGGATGATTTATTTATATTTTTTCATGTTATTGCTTAGTATTTTTAGACTAAACCTAATGTGTTTATTTATAGACATGTCCAAATAAAATTGTTTATACGCACTCTTTTGTGTAAAGAGGCATTATGCTAGCCATTTTACATCATATTTGTGCCATGCAGTTTTTTGTTAAAATTATTTATATGTGTGTTAAATGACTAATAAAGGTACCATTATGATGCCAAAAACGTTATCAATTTTATGCCTTTTGATTCTTTGAACAAAACATTGATCACATCATTAGAGAACACTAATGCCATTATTCTACTCAATTTGTTTCAAGACTAATTTTTTTTTATCAAAAACCATTGTTTTAAACCAATCACATATGCCATTTAGACGTTGTTTATGCACCATCATGCTTTCCAATCTTTTCTAGATTATTTTTTCAAATCCTTGTCTTCAACATTGAGTTTCCAATTAACCTTGCCAAGTTTGGATTCAAACATTGATTGATTTCTATTTATGCCTCAATTTGTGGGGATGATACATATATCTTTCTCTTTTAGGTTGCATAAGTTTAGTTAATTGATTAACCAAACTTGATGTATATTTATTGTTTATTTATTCAACACTAATCCTCATCATTGATTATGCCTTTATTTGGGAGAACACAACCTTTATCTAAGATCCTTTTGCCTTATGGATTATGCCAATTGATCATGTTTATGTTTGATTCCATGTGTCAAGTCTATGTCAAAGTTATTTTGAAACTTTTTAGATTAAATAAAATTCACATCAATACTTTTTTTCAATCCTATATTTTGATGTCATTTGGCTAAAATCCCTATCACAACCTGGTTGATACTAGCTTTTGATTCCATGTTTCGACAACACACCTAGCAAATCTTTTTCCTTTCCTAGTTTAGACCTTGTTTGGAACACATTGTCCTAGACCTTTGACATGCCAGTTTTTATTCAGATGCTTGATCTTTTGTGTGTACGACATTTAACATTAAACATTTAATGTTAGACTATTTTATGCCAAGTTTTAGAATAATTTTTTTTTAAATATGACTCCATGTATAGAACATTATTTGGAGATACAACTCCACACCTTTTGACCAAGTTAAACCAAGTTTGAACCATTTGTCCTTTGAACATAGTTTTTTAGAGTTTTGAGAAATCTAAGTATTTTATTTTGGAGCTTTCATAATTTATGCAAATATGTCTAGCTACACTTATAGTGGAGTCACATACAATCCATGTTCTGATAGAATGTTTTCATAAAATATGACTAGAAACCCCTGTAGAGATAGATTTTCTAAGGAGTTTTATTATTCTCCCTACAATACTCCATATGGGGAACAAATTAAAGAACCAACTTAAAATCCAACTCAAAATCCTAACTGGGATGATATGGTTTATGAGGAAGACTTGGATGCTTTGGCTTGGGTAGTTAATCACTCTCCACAACATCCCAAACTTATGCTTGTTTGAGCTACCAAGCTCCACAACAACCAAGGAATACCATTTATATTCTAGGACCACATCCTTTGGATTGTGTAAGAAATTAAGCTTCATGATGCCCCACCATTTCCAAACTAGGACTTCATTCTGTAGATCATGTAAGTAATCATTCTCCCTAATGCCCTTCCATTATCCAACCATAGGTCACTCCTCATCCAATACCAATCCCATAAAAACCTCAACCAATCCAATCATTTGAAGACCAAGTTATGTTTAAAGATAATATTTTACAACTCATTAAAAACCAAAGCCAAGAGAACCAACCAATCTAAGATAATTTTGTTGAAACAACCATTATGATAAGTTAACCTGTGATGAATCACCTATTATCCTATACTAGTTTTCAAAGGGTCTCACTCTAATGATCTAGTCTTTGTTGAGTCACTTCTTAATGATTATAACTACCTTTTGGAGAATCATTACCTCAACCATATTCCTATTTTTAAAGAGCCTCTCTTTGACAAGCTAGTCTTTGAGAAGTTATCTCTTGATCTATTTCTCATTATTAAGGAGACTCACGTTGACAAGCCAATCTCTATGGAGCTTGTTATGCCATCATAGGTTATTCCTTATCCAAAACCAAACATTCAACAAGAAATCATTGTAGTAGCATCCATGCCAGATGAATAATCAAAATTAGAGTTAGGTTCTATTCTTAAACCAACACATATTGAATATCAATAGCATAATCAACATTAGTCTTGACATTGGATTTAGAGTCTTTTGAGTCGGAATCAAATTTAGAAATAGAATAAATTCATGGCTATTAAAACATTGATTATGTATGCCTATTAGATTAATTTAAATACATTTATGATCCTTCCATGGTTTATGAGGATAAATACTTTATCATTGACATAATTTTTCCTAGTATACTCTATAAGGATTCTGTAACCTCTCCCCATTCCATTACCACTCCACATGCCATTACCACCAACCAACATACCCATGTTATTAACATCCCACCTCCCACAAGTGTTGATTGGGACTGATAGAATCACACCTTATTGAACTACATCCATGGTGACATATTAGTTAAAGAACAACAAGGAGTCCAAGACCAAATTAATGTAAAAGAACACTATCCTAATGAAACCTTTTCATAGGTACTATGTGACAATCAAATTTCAAACTTAACATATTTTAATGAAAAATTTTCAGAGGTACTAGAAGATAATCAAATCCAAAAGTCAACATTCTTTAGTGAAACCTTCTTGGAGATGCTATAGGACAATAAAGACAACTTCATTGGTAGAAACCTCATCAAGGTGCTAATAGTTAAGCATAAAAGTCCTTTATTTATTGATGAAGACATTATCAAAGAAAAAAATAAAATAGCTTCCAATCTATAGCATAATCAGATGGTAATTATTCTCAAGCCCAAATATTAGAAAAATCGAGGGATCTTATCAAGAGAATATTCACAAGTCTTTGGCCCTACCACATCTAGAGTTATGTTGAATCTAGAATCAACAACATTGTGTGTGCCTATAAATATCGATCTTCATTTGTTTCCCTATCATTACACATTCCATTATCCTCCATCATTCCTTTTCACAAACAAACCTATCATCCAACATTTATCCCTATTTCCCATCTATGAATGTAATTTCATTTATAGAGGATACAAATATATCTTGTCTCAAAGTTTGAAAGAAATAAAATGAAAAACCAATAAAGATCAAAAAAAAAAAATTGAAATCCAAATCTACATCTAATTCTTGATAGAGAAACTACTCAAATGAGGTATGGGTTAGTACTTAACATGATTGACTATTCTAGTTTTATCATTTTCTAATCAAGATGTGTATCTCCACATCAGTAGGAACACTAGAAACAATCACGTAGGTCAAAAAAATAAAAACCAACAACCATCATTGGCCAAAACCATTTACCATACTCGAGCCAAACACATCTAAAACCAACTTATCTTTAGCCAAACATAAACATGTACCATACCATTTCATTTACGATTCCTTTTACCATTGTTGTATACCAAGCTAGTCATTTTACCACTTGGGGGAAACCCTCTCAACATTCTTCTTTACCATTTTATCCAATATATCAAAACCCATGATTATCCTAAGTAAGACCATAACATCCTATCATAACATTCCTATCTAGACCCAAGCCTATTTTAAGCCATCCTATTTAATCCTATTTTGATCTTGGTTACTTTGGTTCTTTCCACACCTTTTTGTGAGGTGATTATGATCTAGTTTCACCAATCTATCAAATATATGTTTCAATGATAGTTTATGAATGTAGTGTGATATTTGATCTAGAAATATATCTTTCATTTTCCATCCTTTATCATGTTTGTTTATGTGAGCCTGATTATATCACCTACTGGGGTAAATCAGTGTTCATTGATCTTGCTACTAATTATGACCACCTATGGGCAAATTAGTATCATTGATATAATCTATTATATCCTAGTTATAATTTCCTATGGGTAAACTAGAGGCAACATTTGTTTATCATGCGTTGTTGCATCACATTTCCATTATTGTTTCCATTTGATTGGCTATTTACCAGATTTGAGAACTTATTGGGACTTGGTCAAGTTTGTCCCTAACTTTTGTGTCGATGGAATCAATGTGACTTGAGGTCATCTCGAGACTATGTAGGACATACTCAATTCATATTGAGGTCACTAAAGTCCCCCTTTCCATGTTCTCTCTCCATTTTTTAAGCAACCTAAGCCAACACTTTCACCATTTTATGAGTAGGTATCTTGTCATTGTCTAAGGAGTTAAGATACCTCAAGGTTCCAAAAACATTAAACTATTTCAAAATCCAAACACATTTTTCCTATCTAATCCTATTTAGTTATCCTTGATCTACCCTATTGGGGCAAAGTCATTGTTAGGATGCTTTCTTTTTCTTTTCCTTTCAAGATTTTTGTTTGTTTGATTATTTCAAATTGTTTGTTTATTTGTTTGTTTGTTTTTTGTTTTTTGTTTTTTGTCTACTTGCCTTTTTTTTGCTTTCGATACTATTTACTCGATTCAGTCTATATGTGCTCATTAGGTGATTCCTTGAGCACCTTATTCTTGATTCCATCCATATTAATATGTCAACATTATCATCATGGTTTTTATCATTAGTGCATTATTTTCAATTGAGTATTGGACCATGGGAGTCAGTCCTTATGCACATTTTAGGCTAGTTCTCAAGGTGTTCTATTATGATGTCTACCTTCATGTGCTATATAAAAAATTAGTTATAGGGAGTCTTACAAGAAATGGAGCCATATAAGTTTCTCCTTAGTACCTTGGTAAATCTTCCCACCCACCTTGCTCAAATAAACCCATTGACCATTCTATTTATATCATTGCTAATCAGGTGTGCATCTCCTCATTAGTAGGCACAACTAAATCATTTATAATGATTAATCTTATTCTTCTATTCATCACTTTCATTATTATAAGCATCCTTATATGCCTAGTTTTTTGTAGTTTCTTTATTCATTAGACCATTGCATCTATTTTTGCACTTGATCATTTTTAATCTATATTATAGGTTAGATCCTTGAATTATGTTTGTTAATCATCTCTAACTAGGGAAAAATCATCTTTATCAAATAATCTAGGTCATCTTAATGATTATAACCACCTATAAGAAAATCATTATTTTTTACTTTTATTTATGATTATAATCACCTTTGGGAAAATTAGTATCCTTTTTAAATCTATGTATGCAAGAATTATCTCATTTGGATTAATCTCAACCATGGGTTAATTCCACCTTTATTCTTGTTTCTTTTTAATGGACCATCCATCCACATATGTGACAGCCATTCCCTTCAGGGGGCATCATTATGGGCTTCCCCAACACCATTTGGAGCTTTTTTATTTAGTCACAATCTTCATTTTAGCATACAATCCATTTTTTATTATTTGAGAAGATATTATTGTTCCAACAATTTGTAACATATTCCCAAACAAGGGAAAACTATGGACACCTAAAAATCGCTACCAATGACCTTCAACTAGGCTTTTGACCAATTTATATCAAAATGCATTAAATGGTTTGAATTTGTTATATAAAAGTGTTAATTTTTTATAGAGTATCACTAAATGGGGCATTACAATTTATTAAGTAGTTAACTTTGATTAGATCATTTTAAGTCAAAATGACATTTTTGCACCTAGGTGCTCTCAATTGCTCTTTTCTACCAAATTTATTACATGAGATGCATGCCTTTGTTATTTTGTGTTGGAAACATCCTAAATAGGATAATGTATCCAATGCATATAACATCACATCATAATTCCAATCCAATCAAATTTTGAGATGATGATATGACACTTTGACCAATTTGAGCACCAATTGCCAAGATTTTCACCAAAATTGATGAATCATGTTTAAGGATAATTAATTTGAATCAAGATCCTGATTAAGAATTACATGGAACTTGTTGACTATTTATTTTTGGAAATTAATTATGAGTTTTTCCATCATCAAATTACATCATTTTTTGGGAAGGCATTCCTAGGCCATAAATGCATAAAATATCTGATTAAACCCTCCCATGCCTCTTTAATGCCTCTCTATCCCAAATATTTATGAGGCCATTTATTCATTTTAGCCTCTAAAATTAAATGGATTCTAAGCCACACATCATTATCTTGAAATATAAGGTTCGGTTTCATTTTGATCATTTTCAAAAATCTATAAATATAAGGCCTCACACTCATAATTTGAAGCTCTCATAAGCTAAAGTTATCATGCATAAATTATTTAAAAGCTTGGATAGTGTAAAGTTATCATAAATAAATCATTCCATAGCCTCATGAAATTAGTGTTATAATGCCTAATTATTAAGCCAATCCAAAGACATCACAAAACCATTGGTGTCAAGGAGAGAGGGAGCCAATAAAATCCATTGATGAAGATTCTTTGATGCACAACCTAAGAAATCCATTCTACAAACTATTTGGAATCTCTAAGGAAGGTGAAGGACATTTTCTTTCATGTTTTAGTTGTCGTTTTTACATGTGTGTTTGTTATTAAGATCCCCTCTTAAGATAGGCTTAGAGTGTTAGTATTAGTGTTTTCTTTGTTTGGATTTAACTTTCATTCACTAACACCATACCAATTTCCCCCTATTGAAATCCTATATTCACACATAGTTTTCTTGAAGTCATATAATCCATCCTTTTTCATTTATTTGTATTTGGTTACTTCTAGCCTTTATCAAGACTATGAAACCTTATGGAATGATTTTAATGTGGTAACATCATATTTATATTGGTCTAGGTAGCCTCTATATCTATTTAGAAGAGTTCATCTAGTTTAAAACCTTGAGAAATAGCTCAAGAAAGAGATTTTTAGGTCAAACTTCATACACATTCAGCTAAACATGCCAAAATTTCAGTCAATCATATCCTTGAGAGAGGTAAGAAGGTCATACAAGTGATTTGGAGGCCATCCCAATCCATTTTGAGTGTTTTAGAGAATTTTTCTCCAATTGGGTCATTTTAGGGGTTTAAACAAGGTTTAAAGGCTATTGGAGTCTTAAGGATTATTCATAGCCTATAGGTCTTCCATCCAAGAATTAATACCAAATGATGGAAGTAGGAATTCCTCCCCAACATATCTAAATGCCAATTTTCCCCATGCAAATAATCATATAATTTATGCACTTTAAAAATTGGTTTCTTGGGATCTTCACAAGGTAATACAGGGTTTTGAATGGATTATCTTCTAAGTGATTGGTCATATAAGTCAAAGACCTAATCAATGAACTTATGCCAATATTTTTGAGTAGGAGACCCTTGTTACCACATACAATGTCAATTTTTTAACATGCACATCCTCCATGAAGTTTTGAGCATCAAAAGTTAGTCTCACATGCAGACAGACTGAGTGTGAATATTGAGAAAGGTTTTTTAGGACTTAAGAGACTCAAAAATTCATTTCATTTACTAGAATGGTTTCCAATGACTCTCTAATAAACATACCATGTCTCTCAAAAAAATTTAAAAGGTGTTTTCTCTTAAATTTGTTCATAGGCCTGACTTACTTATACATAGGGTTTGTAGGTAGATTAGTTTTTTTTACCCTAACTATCTTAGAATGAATTCATGACCCCAACATAACAAGGATGTTGGTAGTAAGTAAAGCTCGACATCACAACCATGTAAATGTATGTCCTATATCTCACTTAAGTACCTCATGAAAAGTAATGTTTATTTGATAAAAATGTGTTATTTATGTAATATAAAATAAATATAATATGGATAGAAGTAAACTTGGCAATAATTGAAAATTCTCAATATGTCTTGATCTTGAATTTGTTGAAAAAAAATTAATTTTTTTAAAATTTTTGCAATATTTGAATGTTTTTAAATTTTTGGTTTTTGTAATACATTGGAGTTTTTTTTAAAAATATGGTAAGAAATTATTTGAAAATAGATTAATTTTTAGGGTTTTAAATAATCCGTAACAAATTGAAAAGGCACAATTTAAGCAATAGGAAAGGAAATAATTATTCCCCCAATGTATGTTGAAAAGTGAGATAGATTGATCATTTTATTTCAAACAAAAGCATTGGCATATGGATGTGCCATAAATAATAAGTATTGAAAGTGATTTATATTTTTATAATTTGTTTGTAAATCAAGAGATAAAATGCCTAAAATTTAAAATAAGAGACAAATACTTAATATAACATCCCCACTAAGATCTATCTATAAATACGAGATTTTTTACATTTAAACACATATAATATAATTAGATTATCCTAAAAGAATGTAACCCATGATGATATAAAAGACTATAATTGTGATAACTGTAATTAAGTATACTACATCATACATCATTGATCACTATCATCATAAGAAACACATCATAATACACATATAGAAAGTAATTACACTTAACCAGTCATGACTGATACATGCCTACAACCACTGCTATCAATGTCAAATAAATAAGTAATTGCATCTCTTCATAATATTTTTTTAATAATAATTACAATATATTACAATGTACATGTATAAGATACATGGCTCCCTGGAACATAGTTTTCTAAACTCTAGTATCTGTGGCAATCTCAAGTGTCATCTCCAAGTAAATAATGTTTTAGGGAGGGAGAACATCATCTAAGAGATTTTTCACATCAATAATGAAATAATGATCCCCCACACTAATCCAATCAAGTAATGTCCCTCCCTTCATATATGAGTAGATAGTGATGGGATGGGAATTCATAAAGACAAACTAGTACCCATGTGCTTTATGATTTTTAAAACTAAACATTCAGTATATCATAAAAAAATGTTTTATTGCAAGATATCACACAAACATGTAAATCATACTTATGAAATGACAATGTCTCACTAAACATTAATTTTTCCAAAGTTTTCAAATAATAAATGATCCATGGATCAATCAAAATTCATACACATCACTTGATCGGATTACCTTCATCTAGGATTGTGATGCTAATAAGATAGTGAAGTCTATCTCACTACTTACTCAATATCAGTAATGCAAGATTTCGTTAACATAATATAACCAATACATTCATATAATTTACATCCTACTATAAATCATATCATATATCGTTTTAAGCATAGGATAATATAACATCGTACATTTATTCTATCAAAATATGAATGAATCTCACATTATTATCTATTTGATAATAGAAATAATGACTACAGTTTATACCATCCGGGTATAATATACATCTAACTACTAATTATAAAAACTATAAATATTTTTCAACATACCAAAATCTATGATAACCCATATTATCATAGTCTAGTGTTCCTAATCATAACTACTAAATACCACAACTAGCTAAATAAAGAAGTTATAAATTAATAGAAGAATAAGTTTCTATTCAATCAACTAGACATAATGAGGAAAGTCTCAGTTCACAAGATAGATAGAATACTCAATTTTAACATTTATTATATTCTTAGGGGGTTATATGCATGCATTCACAATGTTCTATAATACATAGTTTTATAATATAGTTTATAACTCGTGGAACTAAAATTATAAGTACACACCACTATGTATATGTATATGCTAATAGGCACATGTATACCTATATTTAACATTAAACATACCATTATTAATTCATAAATACATAGCTTATTATAATTTTATATCCATACCATATGTTTTGATTCACAAGCTATAAATGATAAGTAAACTCATGCATATTATAATAAAGACTATGTTGAGTTCTTTATACTACACATTCCTTATTAAAATAATTGTAGGAATTTTGATATACTAAAACTACATATATACACCTACAATAATTAATATTTATAAATAAGGTTTTCAATAACATTTCAATAGCGTAAATCAACTATCAATTTTAATATTGGAATATAAACAAAACATCTAGGTCAAGTTGAGGTTATAGATCTTTCCTATCAAATCGTCATTTAGTCATGACTTCCAAACATCGATTACTTCCTATATCTGGCTAATTATTTTCACCTACAAGTTCAATCCATCTTTTATACTACATAAAATTTAATCCTATAGACATATGTTCATGTCAAAAATTCTATAATATAGACATACTATAAGTTCAACACCATGTAAAGTTTAATTGCCATTCTTCCACAGTATCAATTCAGATGAAAAGAGTATATTTATATGTAATCCTTAAAGGGATGATAGTGGTATCATTAATTGTACTTATCCCTATAATAAAATTTTTAATACCTTTCTTTTAAATATTGAGGCAATTGCAATTGCCATCAACTATTATAATATGGGTGATTAAAGTCTTATGAAAGTTAGGGAAAAATGACTTAGCCTTTTAATTAATTCCATTAACATACTATTTGACTACTTAAAGCCATTTTTTTATAGAACATTAACAAAGCCTCAACCATAAATATAAAAATATGATCATTGCATATTCCTAAAACTTAGCTCAGTCCTTGAATTAGATTTTTCGTGTATATCCATATGCAACCACATCAATTTAGGTAGTTATTTATTTAAATACTAAAAGTATTATTTTTGGTCAACTATAATTTTCCAAACTTATATACACTGTTATTATCTAACTATAAACTAGGAAATTGGAGATCTTCAAGTTGGATAAGTAGCTTAATAGTTACACCCTGTAGGTTAAGATAATCATCACACACTAAATATGAGTCTAGGTTTTTTCCATTATTTTTACTTAGGAATGCAAATTGCTACAAGTTCTAATAGTGTTGTATAAATCCCTCAAGTCACTTATTATTGATTGAACATGGTGATTTGTTATTTTGACTTAATTGGTATATATGTATGACTAAACCTCTATGGGAATACAAATTAATACTAGTTGCCCAAATTGCTAAGTAAAATTTGATATACTAATATGTATTAGTTTACATAGATCGATGTTTAATGCAGATTGACACTTCTACTATATATATAGTTTATTCAAATTTTTTATATAGCATACATGTATATTTTATAGTATACAGATATATCTATTTGGTTTTGGCTATATACAGATATGAAAATAGTTTATATATTTATTTGGTTTATATATATATATATATATATATATATAGTATATAAATATGTATTATTAAAATTATTTGGTTTTGGTTGTATATAAAAATCAAAAGGGGATATCCACTTACAAATTTCCTTCCATTCCTACAACTCAATACATATGTAATTTGTCATGTATATAAATATACTTTGGTGTATATAATTTTCTGATGGGTATGTAGATCAATCTAATATAACCATAAACTAATAAAAGTATGTAATTCATTGTATAAACATACACATACCAAACATACATATTTCTCAAGATATGAAACATAATTTTAATTACACTGCCTACATTGTCCTTTCCTTTTATCTTCAAATTTGTCTCCCTTTGTGTTTCCTTCTCTCCTTCTACCTCTCTACTGCACTCTGTTGCCTTTCTCCTTCTCTTATGTGGATATGCACCTCTCCTCTTTTCTTGTATATATTATATTTTTTAATTCTATATGAAAAGTATGAAATTTTTTATAAGATTTTTCCTTTCACTATTGTTTTTCTAATTATTTTAATGAATATATTTTTTTTGTTTTTCTTAAATTTAGACCATTTTATTTCTCTTAATTTATTTTTTATTTTTATTTTTTACTTTCTTTTCTTTTTCCCATTTTTTCCACTTTATTGGAAATTTCTAAATTTTATTTATTCTAACATTAATTAAATTAACGTCTCTTAATGCCATGGTAGATTAATGATAAATCAACTAATAAATTTGAATTTAAATTTAATTAGGAAAATTAAATGTCTAACATCATTTAATGATCACACACATAAATCATGTAAAAAGAGATCTGTAAAACTATTAAATAAGCTAGAAAACTATGTATAAATAACTATTTAATGAAAGTGATATCAAAACACATTATGTTAACCATTTATTATGCTTTCTAACATGTGCTAGCTAATGTGGTGTGTGTAGGGTTATAGCTAGTTTCTCTATCATCCTCTGACATATCCATCTACATCACTCTCTATGATGATGCTATCTCTCCATCATATTATGAGAGATGAGTTCTCCTACATCAACCTTACAACAAGTAGGTAGTTAGATCATAACATTATATTATGCATACACCATTAAATATAACTAAAATAATGAATCAACACGATCATAATGTAAAAATTCACACTATAGCTAACTCATAACAATGTAATATGTAACCTAAAGCAATAACCAATCCCATAATAGCATATATCTCAAGTTCAAATAAAAATAACCCAAATTAAATTTGACAACTATAAATATCCATAGATAATCAAATAGTTTTTTATCAAGAAATCGAGATGTAACATCTTCCCCTGCTAAATCTAGTCATCATCCTAGATGACTCTTATTCAAACATAAATTAGGAATCAAAAAAATTGTTCAATAGAAAAATAACATAGTATAATAGTATCTAATTAAGTAAATAAATGTTGAAATCTCTTATAGAACTCATCATAGATCTCCCAAGTAACACTATCCTTAGAGTATTGGTCCTACTGAACCTTGAAATATGATATCTTTATATTATTTAAATGAAGTTTATAAGTGTCAATTACCCTAATTAGTTCTACCATGACCACCCCAAGATCCAAAACCTAGAAATCATTCCAATCCAACATGTGTAGGATCATCTGTATACTTTATAAGATAATAAACATGAAAAATTTTATTTAATAGAGCTAGGGATGGTTGTAAAGCAAGACTATATGATATAGGATTGACCACTTATAACACCTTGATGGGTCTCACATATCTCAGTGATAGTTTTGTTGACTTCCCAAATATAATCAAGCTTTTTTGTGGCTTAACCTGCAAGAACACCTTATCACCTACTAAAAATTGTCTATCTATCCTCTTCAAGTTACCATAAATTTTCTACATCATTGGCCTCAACTAATATATTCATGATTAATATAACTTGCTCTTCTATTTTTGAAAGCATCTTAGGTCTGAAGATTACCCTATCCTCTAACTTGTCCCAACTAATTGGTGTCCCACATCTTCTTTTATATAGTTCCTCAAATGGTTTCATCTTCGAAGTTGATTGGTATGAGTTATTATATGTGAACTCAACCAATGAAATATAATCTTCCCACTTATACTGATGATCCATGTAGTACATATGAATAAGATCCTCTAACACTTGATTTACTCTCTTAGTCTCTGGGTGCTATGTAGTGCTAAAATTTAGTTGTGTACCCAAAGATGAATTTATAATTACCCAAAATATATAATTCATATTTATATCATGATTCAAAATTATCTTCTCTAAAAATTCATGCAATCTATACACTTATTTTATGAACCTCTTCACAAGGGTAGGTGCATCATCTATCAAATTTCCTAATATAAAATAAGCCACCTTGGTTAGTTTGTCAACTACTACCAAGATCATATCATACTTATTACATCGCATCGATAAACCTTGAATAAAGTCCATACTGACCACTTGCCACTTCCATTCTAGTATATCATGTAAATATAACAACCCAACTAGAAGCTCATGTTTAACTTTCACTCATTAACATTCCAGACAACATGACACATAATCTTCTACATCTTTCTTGAAAAATATAGTGATTTAATCTATAAAAATGAGATTGATTACTCTTGGATGTCTCGAATATTGGGAATTGTGTAGTTCCTTCTACACTATGCTCCACAAATTCTCTTGATTTAGAACATAAATACTTCCATTGTAACATAAAATTCCATTACTCTCTAATTTGAATATTTTATACCAAGGATTATGAGTATTCTTAGATAATACTTTTTGAATCTAATCATATAATTAATCTCCTAGAAAGAATTCAATTACTCGATACTTGAAAGTAATCCTAATAATAGATATGGCTGCTATGTACCTTTTTCAACTTAGGGAATACACTAATATACTTTCCTTGCCTTTGATATAGTTGATATCAAAATCATAATTAGATAATAACTCAAGCTAGCATCTCTAACAAGCATTCAAATTTGGTTGGGTGAAGATGTACTTGAGTCCCAATTTATCTATTTTGAGATCAAACAATTTTCCCAATAAGTAATGCCACCACACTTACAAAACATGCACAATTGATGAAATTTATATCTCATGAGGGGCATATTTCACCTCATATGAATTTATATTTCATGACTCATAAGCCACCATTACACCATCCTGCATAAGGAATCCTCCCAGTCCATCCCTTGATACATTCATGACCACTAAAAATTAACCATTGGGGTTAGAAAATATTAACACTTATGCTAATGAAAGCCTTCTTTTCAATTCTTAGAAATATACTTCACACTTTTTTGACCAAACAAAACCTTGGTTCTTACATTGCAAACAAGTAATTGGATTAGCTATCTTGGAAAAATTTAGAATGAACTTCTTGTAATAGCGTACTAATCTCATGAAACTTCTTACCTCATGCACATTCTTCAGCACCAGCCATTCCATGATGGCTCTTATCTTTCTCAGAGCTACTGAGATACTGTCTATAGAGATAACATGTGTGAGATATTGCAATCTCTCTTGGAAAAATGCATACATAGAAAACTTGCCATACAACTTGTGTTTATGCAACCATTATAGAACTAGTTCCATATGCTAAGGGTCCTCCTCTTCATTATTTGAGTATATAAGAATGTCATCAAAAACAAATGATCAAGGTAATCTCTAACTAATATTCAAGAGATTCATGAATGCTTCTAGAGCATTTGTCAACCCAAACAACAATACTATGAACTTATAGTGCTTATACCAAGTTCTAATTATTGTCTTCAAGATATCCTCATCCTATATCCTCAACTGATGGTATCCTACTCTAAGATCAATATTATAAAAGACAATTTATCCTTACATTTAATTGAAATTATCATCTATACGAGGTAATAAATACCTTTTTTTATATTTTCCTTATTCAACATTCTATGATTAATGCAAAGTTGAAGAGTAACATCCTTCTTGATAAAGACAACTAATGCACTCCATGGTGACACACTTGTCTTAATCAACCCCTTTTCTAACAATTCCTATAGTTGAGCCTTTAATTCAACCAACTTAATGGTTGTCATCTTGTATGGTGACTTAGACTATGGTTTTAAACTAGGTATGATGTTGATAGAAAAATTAAACTCACATCTGGGAGGAAATATTGATAACTATTATGGAAACACATCATGAAAACTCTAAGAAATGGGTAATCTTTGAGAGATGGTTCCTTAGATTACTCCATTTTATTTATCTTGATGATAAATGATTGGCACCTTTTTCCTTGGTCTCTCTTGAGTTGCATAGCATAAATCTACCTTAGCTTTAACTCTCTTTTCTCACCTTGAATTTGTGTCTGATTTCTAAAATCATGTAGAAACTCAACCTTATTCAAGTATCATTCAACTTTAGAATTATGTTTCAAAATCTAGTTGACTCCTAATATCACATCATATGACCCTAGTGGTGTTATATATAGATCCACTACTATTGTGAATTCAGGCAACCTAATCTCTACTTCAACTAAACAATTATCAACCATGACTTTTGAGTCATTCCCATACTATACTAACCATGCATTTTCCATTACTCTAGCTCTTCTAGTTAACTTATTAAGCATTCTAGGAGCTATAAAACATTATTTAGCCACTGTATCTATCAAAATGAAACTAGATGGTCAAATAAAGTACATAATAGCTCTATGGGTGATGATTAAAATTTGGCTTGTTGATTGTTGACTACTACATGAATTCACTGCTAAAAACTAACCTATTGAGGATTAGAACCTTTCCCCTTTGAATTGTCCTAAGTACAATCACAATCATAATGGTCATATCCACAAATGAAACAACCTCCGAGTGGCCCTTTCCTATTAGTTTATTGGTTTCACTTGAAACTAATTTTTAAACCATTACCTTATTTTTTATTGATTGAACTATTGTTAGAATTGACATTATAAATTTTGAACTACTTTTTGGAGTCTCCACTCCTCTATTTCAAATTTTTCTTCTTGAAATTTGACTTAGAAATTTAAAACTTTTTCTTGAACTTATCCGTGGCTTGTGAAAGAGGCTTCAACTTTTTCTCCTATTTGATTGCCTTATTGAATACCTAGTCCATGGTAGAAGGGCCATAAATATCCACCTCTCCATAGATCTAGGGTTTCAATCCCATGATAAAATTTTTGATCTTGAACCTCTCATCTCCTTGATAATAAGGTACATACTTTAAAAATTTCGGTGAACTACTACCAGTCCTCATTCACTGATAATTACCCTGATTTATATTCTATAAATTTGTGAGTTTTTAAAATAAAAATAAATTTTTGAGAGCCACATGACTTGATAATGCCACAAACTTATCCCAAGTAGTGGTGGTTGAGTTAAGATTCATTTCTAACCTCTTATTGGCCCATAATGTAGCTACCTCACCAACTAACTGGTATGTTCCCCATACTACCTTAGTGACCTTAGATTAATTTCTAATCTTAAAATAATTCTCCATCTTAGTTATCCATGCCTCAGATCCATCACCCAAAATAGTCCCATCAAACTTAGGTGGGTTTACCTTCTTCATATCTCTAGCCAACTCTACAGCTCCCTGAGCTCTAGTATCCTGAGGGTTTTCTTTCTCAGTGGGATGATATTTAGGTACATCTTATTATTATTCCTCTTTATGGACATGAAACACATGCTCTAGAGTTTTAATTTGGTCCCTAATTTCATTCATGGCTATAATAAACTAATCCATCTTTGTTGATTGCTCAACAATAAATTGGCTAGGATCAAACATAGGGTTATTGTCATTGACATTTGATGGACCCTCCCTATAAGATCTATCTTTCACCATCCTCCTTTATGTAAATATAAGACTATGAAAATGTTAGTGGACTCATTAGGTCCTAGATTTTGATCCATAGCTTTGATACCACATGTAATATCCCGACTGGGATATATCTAGAAATATAAGATCTTTTTTAAAATTTAAACATATATACTATAAATAGATTACACCACAAGAATATAACCAGTGATCATATAAAATAATCAAAATTTGATAATTGTAATGAAGTAAACTACATCATACATTACTGATCACTATCATTATAAGAAACACATCATAATACAAAAATAGAAAGTAATTACAATGAACTAGCTACAATGATACATGCCTATAGACACTATTGTCAATGTACAATAAATAAGTAATTATATCTCTTCATGATAATGTTTCAATAATAATTAAAATACAATACAATTTAAATATATAATATCATGGATCCTTGAAGCATAGTTTCTTGAACTCTAGTATTTATGGCAATCTTAAGTGTCATCTCTAAGTAAGTACTACTATGGGGATGGAGAATATTATCCAAGAACTTTTTCACACCAACCATGAATAAACAATCCCATAAAATAATACCATTAGGTAATGGTCCTCCCTTTATGGATGAGTAGATAGTGATGGTGCAAGAATTCAAAAAGATAAACTAGTACCTATGTGTTGTATGATTTCTAAAACTAAACATGCGATGTATGATACAACCCATTATATTTCAAGATATCACACAAACATTTAAATCATACTCATGAAATGACAATGTCTCACTAAACATTACTTTGGCCAAATTTTTCAAATAATAAATGATCTATGGATCAATCAAAATTCATACACACCATTTGATCGAATTACCTTCATCTAGCATTGTGATGTTAGTAACCTAGTGAAGTCAATCTCACTACTTACTCAGTATCAGCAATGTGGGATTTGGTTAACATAATATAAATAATAGACTCATACAATTTTCATAATACTATTAATCATATCACATAACATGTTAAGAATAAGATAATATAATATCATACATTTATTCTATCAACATATGAATGAATTTCACATTATTATCTATCTCATAATAGAAATAATGACTATAGTTTATACCATCTACGTATAATATACATATAACTACCAATTCTAATACTAAAAATAGTTTCCAACATACCACACCTTATGATAACCTATGTTATCATAGTCTAGTGTTCTTAAGCATAACTACTAAATACCACAACCAGTCAAATAAAGTAGTTATAAATTAACGAAAGCATAAGTTTTTATTCAAGAAAATAGACATAACAAGGAAAGTCTTAGTTCACATGATATATAGAATACTCCATTGTAACATTTGTTATATTCTAAGGGGATTGTATGCATGCATTCACAAAGTTCTAATATAGTTTATAACCACCTGTGGAACTATAATCATAATTACACACCCCTATGTACATATATATGGTAATAGGCACATGTATACATATATTTCACATTAAGCATACCATTATTAATTCATAAATACATATCTTATTATAATTTTATATCCACACCATGTTTTTTTATTCACAAGATATATATGATAAGTAAACTCATGCATTTCATAATGAAGACTACATTGAGTTCTTTATACTTCTCATGCCTTATTAAAATAATTGTAGGAATTTTGATGTACTAAAACCACATATATACACCTATAGTCATTAATATTTCCAAATAAGGTTTTCAACAACCTTTCTACATAATAATCAACTATCAATTTTAATATTAGAATATAAACAAAACATCTAGGTCAAGTTGAGGTTATATATCTTTCTTGTTAAATTGTCATTTAGTCATGACTTCTAAACATCCATTACTTCTTATATCTAGCTAAGTATTTTCACCTACAAGTTCAATCCATCTTTTCTTTTACATAAATTTTAATCATATGGACATATGTTCATGTCAAAAAAAAATTTATTATAGACACATTGTAAGTTTAGCACTATGTAAATACTAATTGTCATTATTCTATAATATCAATTTAGATGGAAAGTATATATTTATATATAATCTATAAAGGGATGATGGTAGTATCAATATTTATACTTAGCCCTATAATAACAATTTTAATAAATTTATTTTAAATATTGAGGCAATTACAATTCCCATCGACTATTATAATAGGGTAATTAAAGTCTTATGCAAGTTATGGAAAAGTGACTTAGCCTTCTAATTAATTCCATTGACATATTCTTTGACTACATAAAGCCATTTTCTTTCTTTTTTTAGAGAACATTAACAAATCTTCATCCATAAATATACAAATATGATCACTTCATATTCCTAAGACTCATCCCAAACCTTGAATTAGATTCACCATGTATATCTATATGCAACCAAGTCAATTCAGGTAGTTATTTATTTAAATACTAAAAGTATTATTTATGGTCAAATATAGTTTTTCAAACTTATATTGATCACTATTATCTATATTTAAAATAGGAAATTGGAGATAACTAAGTTGGATAAGTAGCTTAATGGTTACCCTCTACATGTTAAGATAATCATCACACACTAAATATGAGTCTAGGTTTTGTCCATTATATTTACTTAGGAATTTAGATTGCTACAAGTTATAATAGTGAAATATAAATCCATCGGGTCGCTTCTTATTTGTTGAACATGGTGATTTGGTATGTGATCTTAACTAGTATATATGTATGAATAAAACTTTATGGAAATACAAATTAATACCAGTTTCCTAAATTATTGAGTAAAATTTGATATACTAATATGTATTAGTTTACATAGATTGGCCATATGTTTAATGTATATTGATGCTTCTACTGTATAAATATAGTTTATTCAAACTATTTATTTAGTATACATATATATAGTATACAAATATATAATATTTAGGTATATTTTATATTAAATAGATATATCTATTTGGTTTTGACTATATATAGATATGAAAATAGTTTATATATCTATTTGGTTATGATTGTAATGTATATATGTAGTTTAATCAAACTGTTTAGTTTTGGTTGTATGTAAAAATCAAAATGGGATAGCCACTTGAAAATCACCTTCCATTCTTATGGCTCAATACATATGTAATTTGGCATGTATATAAATATAGTTTGGTGTATATAATTTTTTGATGGGTATGCAGATCGGTCTAATATAACCATCCAATAATAAAAGAATGCAATTCATTATATAAACATACAAATTCCAAACATACATATTTCTCAAAATATGAAACCCAATTTTATTTACACTGCATAATTGGTCCTTTATTTTCCTCTTCAAATATGTACCCCTCTATGTTGCCTTCTCTCTTTCTACCTCTCTACTGCGCTTTGTTGCCTTTATCACTCTCCTTTGTGTATATGTGCCTCTCCTCTTTTTTTGTATATATTATATTTTTTTGAAAAGGGTGAATGGTTTTTTCAGATTTTTCCTTTCACTATTTTTTTCTTTGTTTTTCTTGTTATTTTAATATCTTTTTTAACCTTTTTTAAATTTATACCATTCTATTTATCTTTGTTTTATTTTATTTTTTTGGCATTATTTTATTTTTCCCATTTTTTCCAATTTATTTTAAATTCCTAAAAATTATCATTAAATAAATTAGCATCTCCTAATGCCATGATAGATTAATGATAAATTTACCAATAAATCTAAATTTAAATTTAATTATGAAAATTAAATCTCTATCATCATTTAATGATCACACACATAAATTATGCAAAAAGAGTTCTATAAAACCATTAACTAAGCTATCAAACTATGTATAAATGACTATCTGATGTAAATGACATCAAAACACATTATGTTAACAATTTATTATGCATTTTAATATGTGCTAACTAAAGTGGTGTCTATAGGGTTCTAGCTGATTTCTCTATCATATTATGACATCTCCATCTACATCACTCTCTATAATGATGCTTTCCCTCCATCACACTTTGAGGGATGATTTTTCCTATGTCAACCTCACAATAAGCAGGTAGTTATATCATGACATCATGATATTTATACATCATAAAATATAACTAAAATAATGAATCAACATGATAATAATGTAAATATTTACACTACAACTAACTCATAAAAATGTAATTATGTAACCTAAGCAATATGCAACTATCCCATAATATCATATATCTAAAATCTTAGTTAAAAACAACCCAAATCAAATTTGTCAACTATAAATATCCACAGATAATCAAATAGTTTGCTTAGAAAAGAATCAAGATGTAACACTTAAGGAATGTTTGGATAAAGGATAGAAGAATTAGAAAGGATGTGAAATAAAATAAGTTATGTATAAATAGGGATGTGACTATAATCCCAAGATCTCATTAAGGAGATGCCTCTATATAGGCCATATATCATGTGTATTGTAACCTTAAATTATATTGTCATATTCATATTTGCATAATTGATATCATTGGGATCATACCATTCTTATGTATTATTAGGATCATAATCATCAATATAATAGTTATCTTAAGAAAAATTTAACTTCTAAGTTTGTTCTTGAAACTGACATTATGTTTTGATTATATTTTATATTTGTGTATGATAAATTCATGGAACCATAAATTGGAGTTGATTTTTGAATATGTGTATCATTATAAAGAGCTTTAATTTTATCCTGAAATGTAAAATGATCATGTATAATTGGTTGAAATTTAGGAAGAGGATTGATTTATGGTTTGACTTTAAATTTTTCTCTATGCATGAAGAATATATAATTATTGATTCTTTAGTAACCATATTTGTATCATTAGACTTTGTAGGGACATTTTGATTTGGACATTTGTTCATGAGAGAATTTTTAAAAATAATGTTATATTTCACATCTCAAATTTTTTATTGGAAACTTTCTATTGATAATTATTCTTTTTGAACTTTTATTCTTTTCATCTTGTTCTTTTTGTAATCTTGATTACAATAATTGTGATTTTTGAATATTTTCATGTTCTGAATTATTATTTTTTATCCATATTTTTTTTTGTATTTTTTTCATTTTTTATTTATGATATGAAATATAAGTGAGATACTTAATAGGTTTATATATTATATGATCAACACTATCAATGAGACTTTGTATTTTATTCTTTAAAGCATAATTATTTTATGTATGATGCCCATGAAAAATATGATATACATAATATTATTTTGATATTTTTAGAGGATGCATAAAAATTAATTTAAAAAAATCTACTTTGTATAAATCATATTATAAGATCACTTAGACTCTTATTATAATTTTGTATACTTTTTGAATCTTTAATTATATATGTTTATTGCTTATGAGGCACATGATAGATAGATAAAGATAATAATAAATACTAGCATAATTTGGATTCTTTATGAATTTGTAGAAAATATTTATGGACTATATAGTATCTCAATCTTGTACACTTGGAAAAATCAGACCTTGGTTGTTCCTCTAAGTTCTATATCTTTCATGCTTTCACAAGTCTGACATATATTCTATGTTATGCCCCTTGGCCTATATATCTTAGTATAACTAGTCTTATGTTGATGACACAAGTCTTGTATCTTTCTTAGAATTTTTAAAATATATTTATATTCCATATCTATAAGTTTTAAACATGTAATTTCTTTCCTGCTCCCTAGATACTAATGTCTAGGATAAACACTAGCTTAAAATTTAGTGTCCTAACTAGACACAATTGTTTAATGCCCTAAAGTCATTTAATTTTGCATATTAGAATGTATCCCAATGGTTAGCCTAAGTGATTTAATGTGATTTAATTCTTCAAAGGGATTGATATTAATACAATATCAAACCTCATTTATTCCTCACCTAGGGAAACCTACAAGACCTATCAAAAGATCAAAGATACCAAGGAAAATTATCAAAAGAACTCTATCAAGCATTTAATTGAATGAAGCTTCCCTACTTCCATACCAATCATAGGTATATCACATCTATATGGCTAAATTATTAAAATATCATCTTAATACCCTAATTTTCTAGGTTACAAGCTAGGTCATTTTTGAACTTGATTTCCACATATTACATGATTCACACACAAGATAACACATAGGAGATAAATACATAAGTTTTAGGCCTTTTTAACAGTATCATATATGTAGGAATATGTTCATTAATAGAGGGGTATTTAGGGTTAGATCAACACCATTTTCACAATAACATATTTTCACTAAGGTCACTATAAAGATGAAAAATTAAGGTTCTAAAAATTCTTAAGGAGTGGTAATCCATGACCCAAATATGAATGCCCAAAAATGAAGGTGAACTCAAACCTAGAAGTATCTAGGTGGTCACATCATTTTCTAGTAGGTATTATGTACAAGACACTTGTGTCAAACCTATAAAATAGAATTAATAAAACTATCCCAAGTTAAACTTAATGTATAAAGTTCTATAAGTGTTATATCTAGAATCTAACAACTATTCTAGAATCATATTCCAACCTGATTTTTGCCTATTCCATATCCAACACTATCTTAACATCAGAACTAGTTATTTATATTACTTATTTATTATTTCCATACATAGTTTAGTTTTAATTTCTATATTTATCCTATTCTCAACATAAAAAAATTTGTGTATGTTTATATCTGAGTTTAACATCCATTTGGCTTTTTGTAGATCTAATTATTACACTTTTGCATTATCATTTATATATTCTTACCCATATTTAATACCAAGTTAGGATTCTTACATATAATTTAGGGTTAAACATTTATATATAAGTTAGTATGAAAATTTTAACCCTAAAATGGATGTGAGAATTCTAACATGGTGTTAATAGGGTTAATGATATAGAAATAACAATGCAAAAGGGTGATAATCACACCTAAGTAGGCCAATTAGATTCTAAACTCATATATAAGTAGACATTAAATTTATCATTTTGAGAATAAGTTAAAGATAAAAATTAAAACTAAGATATGTATGGAAATAATGAAAAATTAATATACTTAGTTTTGATGCTAACATAGTGTTGGATTTGGAACAAGTAGAAAGCAGGCTGGAAGATGATTCTAGAATAGTCATCAGAGTCTATATTTGACACTTCTAAACACTAAAATTAGCATGAGATGATTACATTAAACTAAAGTGAGGGGACCTTATTAACCATACCTGATGATGATAAACCTTTCAAAATTTTCAAAATGATACATTAAAAAATGAAGGCACCCCTTTAGTGGTACCACCAAAATAATAAATCCTTTTTGAGAATATACATATGTATGAAATAGGTGATTCAAGTACAATGGATAATTTTTATCTATATACAAATAATACACTAAAATTTGAGGTGTAAATAGATAAGCATAAGGAGAAATAACCATTACCAAACAAGCCATTATAACTACAAGAGCCCTTAGTATTTGAGATTCCTTTATTAGTCAATACCAAGGAAAAATATGTCCATGTTTCAAACTACTATGAAAATGATGATGATATAACTTATGATATGATATATGATAAAATGAAAAACTTAAAATTTGATCCACTTGATCACCTATCATATAACCTATTTGAACCTACAAATCTTAGATCATATAACCTAAATCCACTTGCTAAAAATAAATAATTGAATCTTAATAAGGGAAAAAAAATAGTAGATGAACATGTAAATGTTTGTTACTCCATACACCCTCTTGGGTGAAAACTTAGAGTCAAAACTTACAAGGGTAAAATGCAGGTTCATCATATAAATAATGTAGATTCTTATCAAAAGGCTTCACAACAAATTTTATAGATCATGACATAATAAGATACTTGAAATACTATGTTATCATAGATGTTAATTGAGCATAGAATGATTTATTTACCTTATGATACACATGAAAAACATGAGAAGGAACATGTTATATACCTTTTTAACCTATCCAATCATGGTGGAAAAAATGTAAATGATAAAATTTAAGGTTTTCATGCATCGAGTGGAGGAGATAATTATGACCATCCATTGGATTAGATCATATCATAGTCTCTTTAAACATTCCAAAATACCAAAAAAATCAATATTTCAAAAATATATTCATCATCTACATTTACTATTAGCTTCTTGACATCTATGTGTTAGTTCCATGTTGATGGGTGGCATACTTAGTTACTTCTACATACACACGTGTGTCACACTTTTATTTGAGTGTGATACAAATAAACACAAATACATGATATATTCTTATTTTTGGAATTGGGCCTTCCCTCTACTCATGTCATTTGGACATTAGAGGCATTTGCTTCTTTGATCTTGATATGCATAGGTTATATGATTCAATGTTCACTTTACATAATCATATTTGAGGTTACATATGTACTTATGCATGCCCTTATTCATGATTATATCTTACATAAGGTACTTGATATGTTATACACTTGACATTATTTCCTAACATGTTTGATCCATGGGATACTATGACATATTTATGGTGGTTGCTTATGCTTTTCTTTATGCACTTCCTTGAATGTCTTTCCATACTATTGTATTCCTTGTTTGAGCATTTAAATATGTTCCTTTTCTTTCAACCCCCATGCCTATTTATGATTTCTTTAACATTTTCATATGTCATTATTTATTGTATGGATATTTTAATATGCCATTCTTGCCTTTGTGTATATTTTAATAAGTAATGCCCATTTGATTGTGTAGCATTTGAACATGCCCCTTATTTGTGGTCTCTTTGGACCATTGCCTTTTGGTTTGATTTTGATTACTCTTGTGTGTGTGTTTTTTTATTTTTTGAGATTGTATTATTAATATATACACATTTCTATGATACTTATCATGCATCTTAGGCCTTAATATGACCACATATTCTTTGTGGGATTCAATGTTATATCTACCTAGACATGTTCCATATATATGATACATGGTAAATTCATATATTATACACTTATCCTATCTTTTTGAGGTGAGGTAACTACCAATTCATATCCTTCCCTCACCTCAAAGGGGGGGCATATTAGTGGGGCCAAGTCATATATGAATGGTCTCCACACTTGGCATAGATTTCTAATTTAGTGGGAGTATGCCATATGGGCATGGATTCTACACATTCACGATTTTTAGATTAAGGAGGGGCATGCCATATGTGTATGGATTCCACACATTCATAGATTTTAGATTCAATTAGGGCATGGCATAAGGACATGGATTCCACACATTCAATTTTTTTAGATTTAGTGGGGGCATGTCATATGTACATGGCTTACACACATACATATTTTTAAATTCATTGGGGGCATGTTTTAGAAGCATGCTCTCTACACCTATTCATCATTTAACATCTCTAGATTATAGTGGGGGCATGTTTTGGAAGCATGTTCTCCACATTGGTACTTATATTAGTTTTTATAATTATCCATATATAGTGGGGAAATTATTTAGAAACATGTTCTCTACACTTATATAGTTTCCAAATTGGTCAAAGCTTATAACTATATGGTTTAGATTCACAATTATGGTATCATTTTATGCATTGGTACCAATTTTATACTTATTTTTAACATGAGACATATCTAAGGTGTATATGATATTCGATGTGTGTCTAATATTGTAAAATCTAAATCAGTTCTAGATTTCAATACATTTTTAGGGACTATCACAACCCACTAGTTGGACTTTTGTGAACTATATTGAGCCAATATACTATAGTAGTTGGTTAACCTTTTGGTATGATGGAGGTGATCAAATCACTTAATCTTTCCAATTTTTTAGGTTATACTTGATAGTATCATCTAACCTCACCAGTTTTACTATGTAGGTTACTTAGTTTACTCACACTTATCAGTTTGTAAATATCATTGGGTTACATGATTTCGAAACTAATCTCAACTGCTAGGTGGTAACTCACTTTTACTTCAAAGTTTGGGGCATGTGCCTGTGTGTGTGTGTGTATAGAGAGAGAGAAATATCATTACGTTGCATGATTTCAAAGCTAATCTCAACTACTAGGTGGTAACTCACTTTTACTCCAAAGTTTGGGGTATGTGCCTATCTCTCTCTCTCTCTATATATATATATATATATATATATATGGGGATATATGCACTTTCAAGATTTATCTAGTTTTCTTAATCTCAGTTTCAAATCCTTACAATGATATATCTTTTTCAATTTAACTTTTCAATAAGAAAGGTGGTTACTTAAACACATAGGTGTACTAATGAACCTTGATATTTCAATTTCAATCTATTTCAAGTAAATTCAATTCCAAATTATATGCAATAATTATATGATATAACATGCTCTTGGTTGTAGGTCATTCACCAACAAAGCACTCAAGTTGGACACACATAAATACAATGTGTGTTATACACACCTAGGTATGCATTCATTTCCTTTAAACTAGTAATTTAATTACTATATTAAATATGGGAAATTTAGATGATATTTATGGATTATATAGCACCTCAGTCTTATACACTTAAAAAACATAGACCTTGGTTATTCCTCTTTGTTCTTGACCTTTTACACTTCTGTAAATATCATATCTTGTCTATATTTTACCCCTTTACCTCTATCTCTTAGTATGACCCAAGCCTTATAATGTTCCTATAATTATTAAAATGTATTTGTCTTCTAGTTATGCAAGTTTTGAGCATGTACCTATTTTCCTACTCCCTGAACACTAACATCTAGGATAGACAATAGCATTGACATTAGTGTCTTGACCTGATACAAGTGTCTAGTTCCCTAAAGTCATCTAATTTTAAATTTAAATGTATCCTAATGGTCATCCTAATTGATTTAATTTGAGTTACTTTTCTAAGGATTTATTTAAATATGATATCAACCCTCATTCATTCCTCACTTGCAAAAACCTACAAGACCTAGCAAAAGACCAAAGAGACCAATGTAGATTATCAAAATCACTCTATCAAGCATTAAATTTAATACAAATTCCTTATTTTTATACCAATAATAGGTGTATCACATATACAAGTCTGAAGTAATAAAGGATCATCCAAGATCCCAATTTTCCAAGTTATAAGCTAGGTCATTATTGTACTTGCTTTGCACATATTGCATGATTCACACACAATCTAATAGGTAGGGGAGAAATAAATCAGCATAATTCCCTCTTAATAGTATTGTATATGTAGGAAATTCTCACTAATATATGGGCCTTTCGGATTAACTTTATGTCATGTGCCCACTAACCCATTTTCCCCCAAGGTCACTACGAAGATGAAGAACTAGGTTTTTACAATTTTATGAATGACAATACATAACCCATATTTGAATGAATTACAACAAAGGTGAATTAAAACCCAAAGGCATGCAGGTGGTTGGATCCTTTTCCAATAGGTTTTCATATATGACATTTACATCAAATGTAGAAATTAGCATCGACACAACCATCCCAAGCTGATATTAGTGTTCAAAGTTTTAGAAGTGTTAGATCCATAATCTGGTGACTATTTTAGAATCATCTTCCATCCTGATTTCTATGTGTTCTAGATATAGCACTATGTTATCATCAAAACTAGATAAGTATTTTATTTCTTCATTATTTATATACATATCTTAGTTTTAATTTCTATATTTAACCTATTATCAGCTTAAAAAAATATAGTGTATGTTTATTGATTTTAATTAATTTCATTGATTTTAATTATCTTCACATGATGTCACTCTTTCACCATAATGTCATAATATTAGCATATAGTTACTACATGATGAATCTATTAATATATAATAAGAATCTATCCTCTCTCGCACACCTCTTTTTGATAACTGAAGATAACTTTTGATGTGATAAGGGAAGAGGAAGGAAATTTATCGTCTCAGGTTGGCAAGGAAGAGCTATGACATGTAGGCTCAATATTCTTCTTTATTCACATATTATGTGAATTCAATTTAGAAGTGAAAATTACATACAATTTATTAGCAAAATTATTGGAAAAAATAGGTGTGTAATAATAGGGATCCTCTGTGGGAAGATTAGGTGTTAATCTAAGAGATGTTATATGGTCATATTTAGGAATATTCTACACTCTAATGGAATGTTCAAGTAGGATCATGAATAAATATTTTATGTAGATATTATGAAAGAAAGATCTACAGAGGATTCTAAAGGAGAATATAGAGGATGAATTATATATAAATCGAGAGAAGAAGCCATAGGAAAAATAAGAGATGTAATCAAATAGAAGTCTAAATAAGAAAAAAATAAAAACCCAAAGAGGAATCTAAGGGTATGACAAAGGTAAATCTAGAGGTATGACTAAAGGTAAATATAGAGGCATGACCAAATGTAAATACAAAGACGAAGCTAGAGATAAACCCATATATGATTATAAAGGTATGACCAAAGATAAATTTAGAGGTATGAGCAAGGGTAAATCTAAAGATGAATCTAGAGGAGATTACAATGTGGAATATAAATATTGACCAAAGAGGAATCTATATGATATTCCATGGTGGAAAATAAAGGGGAGTTTGATTTAATAAACATTTGTTTTGAAGGATTAAAAAAATCCATTTCATTCATTAAAACATTATCAAAATAAAAATCATCACTAAAATAATCTTATATAAGTTTTTGCTTTTGACTATTTGTATAATCATTATCATAACTAAAAGGCATATCATGAGTAGAGAATAATTTATACATAACTAACATATTATAGACTATATAGTAAATATATAATGAAAATAAATGTAACAAAGAAAATACTTGTAATGAACAAGTAATTGATCATGTATAAATAAGTTAATGATTATAAATACAATGAAAACAAAAACTCAAGGTATAAAGGTGATTTAGGCAAGGGTTTGAATGATTTTTAGGCTCTCAAATATTGTTTCTCATTTATTAATTTGTGTTGACCCAATGTTTCAAATCACTAACTAAATAGGTATAACCATGATTTTAGCCTAGTAACCCCATTTATGAGGGCATAGTGAGAGTAACTTCCCTAGGTGATTTGTTCTACTTATGTGTACCATAAATTAGATAGATAAAAAAAGGCTTCCTATGGTAAATACAAGGGGATATTAGGTATTTTTGATATGCTATGAGGCACATGGAAATTAAATTCAATGTTTAGTATTGTATAATGGCTATGAGTATTGGGGTGGAACCCCTTATGCCACAATGTCTGTAAAATAAAACATCATGTAACCCTTCACAAAAGTCACTAAGTAGTTTAAAACTATCGAAACATAGTTTTTAAAATAATAAAAATAAAGAAAAAATAAATAAAAATAAAAAAGAAAGATTTATATATATATAAATCATCAAATTTAAACCTATAGTTAAAATAAATATCTTTTATGTCAAATTTATCCAATCTGACAAGACAATCTATTTAGTATCTAATTACTCCAAAGTTGAATAAAATTGAATCATTGTGTGTCATATTTTATCCAAGGTTAAAATATGTTTTATTTTAGTGTTAGGAATTTATATAAATTAACTAAAGTCCTAGATCAAAAATAGTGATTTCACCAATTATTTTTAAGTGGGTTTAATTAGATACATCTAATTAAGCGATTTAAACTATTAAAATTAGAGTGTTGGAATATAAATATTTGATAAGGAAATGCATTATGATATATTAAAATACATAATTTTATAGAAATAAAATAATAATAATAATAATAATGATAATAATAAAAGATCCTAATAATTTGTAAACTTGCCTAAAATAGATTTTGTGTTGACTATGCAAGCTCACAAAGGCTAGGGAATGCTTATAAAGTGGTTAAAATAGAGTAGTACCTAAAAATAAAATTGTAACCTGTGTTGTCACAAGGTTGTAAGAGATGGATAGGGGTGAAGTGTGGCCATGTATATTTGCTATAATCATGTCCTAGTTTATTTTGTGATTGATTCCATGATGTAGGTCAATACGATAGTTTTGTAGGTTAATTATTTCTATGTAGGAGCTTAATAAATGTGTTGAAGACCTAAAAATATAAAACCTTGATCCTAAAAATTTACTAAATATTAATTATATAAAAAAGAGAAATAAAATGATATAATAGGTATGATTGAGTTTGCCTAAGAAACCCATTGTAGCTAAGTGCTTCCTACATAGCCCTTATGGGCCTTAGGTGGATATAGTTATCCCTCCTATGGTGATTGTTTGATTTTTGATTATGCATCTAGAATTACTATAGCTATAATATTTTATTAAACACTCAATAAATAAATACCTTTGACCTATATTAAACAATATGAAACTATTATAATGCATAAGAATTTAATTTGGAAGAAATAATGGTTTTTTTCTTAGTGTGTAGAGCTTTTGAAATCAACTTACTATGTCCTTTCAAGTTAACTCCTTAACATGATTTTATAGGGGAATATTTAGTATATTTTTTATAACCAAATTTTTAAGTGTGGGAGAGCCATCTTTATATGAATATAGGGAACAAGGCCACACTAGTGGTCAAGGCCATAGTGGGGCCTTATCTAACCTAGCATAGTCCTATCTCTAAAAGATAAAGACTGTTAAAAAAGGTCTAACATGTGCTAGTGGGTTAAATAGGGATGAATAGGTTTGAAATAGGTATGTACATGTCATGTTTTCTATTTTGGTAAGATAATATAGTATCTTTCATATATTGTAAGTTAGAGAAATAGAAAATATAGTAAGTAGAGGGAAAATGTCAAGGATAACCATTGTCAAGCATTTAATGATTAATTTTATGTTTCTATGATATGTTAGAGGTTTTAATTCAAGTGTTATTATTGTGATTCTCATGTTATATTATTTTATGGATGAGATATATACATGTTACACTTGATCATGGATTTAAATATGTTATGCAATTATATTACACACATGCATGATGTCATTCTCACATTGGAGGCACCCCCATACTAGGGTCATAGTTTTAGTGAGTCTAAGGTTCTATCCTTCTTAATTTCCTTTTTAATATATATATAATTATATCAATATTGCATATCTTGATTTATATTATATCTTACATATTGTTTTATAGGTATATATATTTAATAGTTACATGGATACATTATTTTTTAATTGCTTGACTTGTGATTACTTAGTTTTTTTATGTGTGTAATTTTAATTATATGTTTGTATATTTTGATCTATATTATCTTGTCAATTATTTTCCATGGAGTATAATCTATTAAGTTGTGTCATTATTTTTTTATGGATCATATTTATTGATTGATGGTTATATTTACTATGTGTTGTTACGTGATTGTGTATGACTGAATTTAATATACAATGATATACTATGTTTGGTTCCATGGTTCATATCATACTTGATACTACTTGTGGTATACTATGTTTTTTACCTACCTTGCCATCATATCTACCATGCATCTATTAGGGCATACTAATACTATTGTATGTGTAATTTATTTCTATATCTAGGCTTACTATATGCACACCATTATGTTGGATCATATTAATTATTCCTCTATATATTTACATCCAATAATGTCACTTTCCCCTCTCCTTATAAATATTATTACCTATATATTATCATTGGGGGCATCAGAACCACACATTCCTAAACCTTAATATCTATACATTATGTTTGGTAGTATCATACCCACATCTCCTATTTCCATTAGTTGAATAATACCCACCAAATATACATTTACACAAATTTAAATACTCATATGTGCCTATTAATGCTAGATTTCCTATATCAGAACATCAAATTGTCCTTCTTACACCTAGTCATGTGATAGTCACTATATTGGATACTATGTTGGTATATCTTGACCACATTTTGGCATAACATTTATCTATATTGTGATAAACTATCATGGAATATCAATATACCCTCTCTCATATTAATTCATCCTCACATCGAGCACATATTCCTAATAATAGTTACATGATGACATAATCATATGGTTACATTGATGTATATTGTATTTCTCTATTTTCTATTATTTCACCATCATATGGGTCACATATTCATATTAAGCCTTACATGAATATATATTTCTATATTTACACACTTATTATAAATGAAATTTCAATTATTATAATTTATATGCTTATTTTCTATGTTAAATGTTGTTTTAACCTTTTAGGGTTTATGGAATTTAAGACCTAGGTGGTTAAAGAGTTGAGTATATTAAATTAGGTTATAAATATGAAATAAATATAGCCACTGATCTGTAATAGAATTGACTAAGTTTGACCTTTCTAAAAATAACAATAAATAATGTAAATGAGAACTTGGCTAGAAAATGACAGATGAATTATCTAGAGGTTGAAAACTAAGTTAAAGGATGGTCTAAGTGTCACAAACAAGATATAGGCATTGAAATACATGCCATATAGTAACATCCTAATTGTAAAGTATTACCATGTGTCACTAGTGTCCTTATTTTGGTGGTAGTGTCCTTTATGTAGTATTATTCTCAACTTTTGGGTGCACCTAGTGTCTAGGTCTATCAATATTGTTCTTGTGCACATGAGTTTTAGCTATCTATATATGACCTATTTTGTATTATTTTATGATCAAACCCTAATCCTTCATGTTTCTATGGCATCTAGTTGATACAAACAATAAACTATGTTGTTAGTGGGGTAGGCTAGACATCCTCAACACCCTGTTGTGATGAGAGTTCCCTACATACAAATACTTTGAAGATAAATCAATCCCAATGTAGTTATCCCCACATAAGTGAGTGCAAGTGAAATTGAAGATAGTATTATTATATACTTGAGTGATTTAAATGTGATTGAGATTGAAAAACTGATTAATTTGAACTTAAGACTATTGTATATGGTTTAGGGTAGAATAGGGGTTGATAACCTTAATTGTGCATAACTTGTTCTAAGTTTTTATGTTTAAATTGTATTTCCTTTCCTCTAATGGTTAAATGGATAAAATTAATGTATATATTATTTTTTTTCTTGTGCATGTGTTAAAAGAGGTCTAGGCTAACCTTAGGTGTTCTTAGATTTAAAAATATATTTGTTGACAGAAAAAGGAGTGAAAGGAAAATAACACTAAATTTAGAACACTAGTGCCATGTGGTATTATAATTTGTATTGTGGATATGGTGTCTAGCTAGCATAACCTAAGGCATGAAGGGAAAATATGTCAAAATGAAGGTTTGGGACTATTTTAGGGATGTCTAGGGATGTCTATGGCCCATATAAAGGCTAGATAAGTGTGAAAATAGGCCCTAAGATAGGTCTAAGGATAAGTTAGGGATAAGTGGTCTCAAGTATAACTCTTATCACTCAAGTGTCATTTTTAGGTGATTACACACGTGGTACTTTTTATCATGTTATTTTGAGTTGAGTAATTTAGAAGAGCGTCCTTCACATTTAAAAAGGGCATCTATCTAGATATTATATCTATGTATGTTCATGCCTCCATACATTAAAATATATATGTTATAACCACATTGAATTGAGACCAATTATGTCTAATTATTTTACTGAGAAGTGGATTTAGTCCTACCATATTCCATTGAGATTAATGAGACCAAGTTATGTATATTTATTTGATCAAGAAGTATTTCTTTTATTTTATAACCAAAGTTAAAAGAGTGGTGATAGGTTTTAAGTTCTACTATGTGTATTAATTGATATGCTCATTTTTCATATTTTATTTCATTTATTTATAATTACAACAATTTATCAAGCCTTTGATATGTTTGTATGCAGTATTATTTTCTTCCAAATACACCTAAGTTTTTGGTATGAGACCTTAAGTGAGATAAACCAAAATGTATAATTTTCATCCTTCTATCCCTCTTACGTAATACTCATTTAATATCTTATTTATTTGTTTTAATTTCATACACATGAATGCATTTGTGTGAATAAATAAAACAAGGGAATTATTTAGACACCTATTTATTGTAAAATATCATTTTCCATTGTGCCTTTTCATGTTTTTTACACTTGATATCTTTGTGTATATTTAAATCTTATTTTAAAATTTCATTCCACATTAGATCCTTTATAGCCTTACTATATCCATATTTCCTCATAAACACCATAAGTCTCTCAAATGTCTACATTAGGATCCATTTAGTCATCCTTAAACCAACTAGATATAATTTTGAGCATTTTAGGTGATCTAGACATAACCATTAATCTCATAATTCTAGTTGAAAATAATCATGAGTCCCAAAATCATTTCCACCTAAATTTTTGGGTCCTTTTACCCCATGCTGATTTTCAATGCCTTGATTTACATTTCTCACTACTAATTATGGTATAAATATTTGTGGATTTTTCCTTACGGAGCCCATGTATAAAAATTTAGCCTAATTCATCTCATATTAATTATAATTAATCTACATATCATACAATCCAAGTATTTGGTGCACATTGATATATTATTCTCAAAGTTATACACAATATGATAATGAGCCTATATAATGAACCTGCATTTCCATTATAAAAAAATTCAAGTCTTTTCTCTCACATTATATACCAAAGCAGATTCAGAGTTAAATTTTATTATCTTAGATAATATATTAATCCATTATATCATTGGGTATGGATCACTCATGAAGTACTAAAAATATTGAGCACTAAGTTTTAAGTGTGATATACATAGTTTCAACCCTCTTTAGGGTACAACCCACTAAATTTTCACATATTTTATATTCTTATGACATTTTTGTGAAATATATCTAAGTAAAATAAAATTATATTTATAGTATAGAAAACATCAATATAGTGAAGTGAAGCTAAGAATGTCATAGTGGGCCACACTTGAGGATCAACTAGATAGGATCGAATGTACAAAGGTAAATCTGTATGGATTAGTGAAATCATGAACACATGAGAGGAATAAAGTTCACAATTTGTAAAGTCATTTAAATTTAATAACATTCCTTGTTGGTTATAGATTGATTATCCAAATAGCTTTAGGAAGGTATATTATATAGGTGGAAGATAGCCATGTCCTCACATCCTCATGAATGTGTGATTATCTTCCCCAGTGACCTTTATTAAACACATAAGTGACATATAAGCAAGATAACTAGACCATGTAGCTAAAACCAAATGGTGATAAAAATACTACACATACACCCCCCCTTAAGTGTAGCTCAGGTGGGTATAGGAATTGGGTCCCAACACAAAGTCTTGATGAGGTACCCAAGTACATAACAAATAGAGAATGCAAAATTCCCCATAGATATTACCAAATCTACCTATATTAAATCTCATAAATGACCAAGGTATATATTGATATCCTCTATGTAAATAATTAAGAATCTTCATCTACATCAAACAATGTTTAATGTGGATGAATCTTTAAGGTATATTAAAGTTCAGAAATGAGCAAGGCATATGGTGATATCCCATTGCAAAAGGAAGAACATGATAGGTGTAATCTCATAAAAAATAATAAATTCCTCTAAAGTACATATATATGATGGCTCTAGAAGAGATATCTTGAATAAGAATGGATGTATAATCTATAATAGGAAAACTAAGTCCTGGTAGAATCTCATCCACTAGTGGTGGATTGATAAAAGGAAGAGCATTGTCTATCTATAATGTGTCTTCATAAGAAATATAAGTAGGAAGAGAGATTAAAATAGTCTTTGAAGAGAAAATAAGAAGATTAGGAGTGATATAAATCTTAGTAAGATCTCTAAAAAGATAATGAAGAGTGCTCTAAATAGTGGAGGGACACTCTGTGCTCTTCACATGGTGGCATAGATTCCATGAAATGTGCATCAATAAGTGACCACAAACATAGTCATAAGAGTTACCATATCCATTATATCAAATTGGGTCAGTGGTAGGAGGAACTTGTCCATATATAAATAGAAGAAGGTCTAATTTTATAAGAAAATGTTCCATGTACATCTGCCATGAGGCATAGCTAGTATTTCTAAGAAGAACCATTGGAGTAGAATCAGCTATCCTCATCGAATATCTCCCAAGTGAAGATAGGTGAGTCAACATGGCCAAAATTAACCATGCATGCTCAATGTGGTGGACATCAAACTCAACTACAATATGTCCAAATTAAAAATATGTGCAATAGTCACCAAATTCCCTTGTTATTGCATAGGTTAGAACTTTAAAATTGAGTGTGTATATAATCATCACATTTAAGTGCATATACAATCAACACATATTCAAAAGTAACATAAGTATGCAAAATAGGAGACAAAATTAAACCCCATGAAACTATAGAGAATCAATTTTATAAGGCTCAATAATAAAATAAATGTGTAGAGCTAAAAAAAACTCATAATTTATAAAAACATTAAACCTAAAAAGGAGTTATAGGCTAAAAATTATGTGAGTTTGAAATTCTTTAAAAAAATCACCTTGAAAAATGATTTTTTTTGGTTTTCATATAACTTTACTCATATTTTCATTAAAAATGTAAGCCCCCTTGGGTTGGTTATGACCAAGGGCTTAATTTCCATGTGATCATGGGCTAATGGTGAGGATGAGTTCCCTTCCTTGATTTATTTGATGGGTCAATTATGTCAACCCAAAAATGGCTCTCCTTTACCCATGAATAGTGTTATACTTCAATAGTGTGTTTTTAAAATATTATAAGTCACATGGTCCAAGCCACATAGTTTTAGTTCATGGGGAGTTCATAAGAAGTCACTTCACTTTGTCATTGATAAGAACCATGCAGTAGAACTAGGTCACCATCAAGTACACCAAGTGTATTTGACAATTGATGAGAACCATGTAGTAAAACCAAGTCACCATCAGGTACACCAAGTGTATTTGCATGTCAAACACCATGAAATTGAAATAGGTCACTATTAGGTACAACTAGTTTTGGCACCTTTTCAATCCAAAAGCACTATCTATTTTTCATTTGGATATCTCAGTTGTATAACTACACACATATTTTACAAAAACCTCATTAGACCCTTCAAAATTAAAATCATGAAAAACACAAAGAGATAAAATGCAAGCAAGATCACTATAAAATCCATGGCATTCATCTAATAGAACCACTCTAATACCATGTCAGAGAGGGCCACACTTGAGAATCGATGGATAGGATCGAATGCATAAAGATGAATTTCTATGGAGTAGTGAAATTATGAACGCATGAGAGGAAAAAACTTTAAAATATACAAAATTATTTAATTCGATAAAATTCCTAGTTGGTTCTAGACTAATTATCTAAATAAATTTTGAAAGTTACATTATATAGGTAGAAGATAGGCATGTCTGCACATCCTCATGAATGTGGGATTATCTTCCCCAATGACATTTATTAAACACCTAAGTGACACCTAAGAAAGATAACTAGACCATGTAGGTAAAAAAACATGGTGGAAAAAATCCTACACCAATAAGGAACACATTCATCAATGAAGAAAAGCCAACAAAAAATTACAATCAATAGAAAAATACCATAATTGTTCATACTATTCCTATCATCCTTACTCATGGTTTCCATGATTATATTAATATTTTAGATTGTAATATGATTCTATGGTTTTAGTTTAGTCAGCCTTAAAATCCTATTGTTAATCTCAAAACTTAGTTATAGAGCCCAAGTGTGTTCATTTTAATCTTTTATCCCTTTATCACCATATCTTTCATTTTATCTTTTCATTATCAAATGTTCAAGATGGTTAGGAATAAGTCCTGATACTACATGTTAAATCAATGAACTATATCCTATACTGAAATTAAATATGGAAAAAAATTTACACAAAATAAAGACAATTAAGAGGACACATTAGTTAGAAATTACATGGAAACCTTGCAATGTTCAAGGAAAACCACAAGTAAAATGATAGCTTTTAGAGTTCATTAATTCATAGCATCAAACTCTCTTCTATAATAGCTCCTCCATAGCAACTCCTTCAATGATTACAAATAAAACACTCGATGCTTCTACCTAAATCATTTAGGTTGTGAACCAAGCTAAACTAGCCTACATGATCCAACCTCCATACATTCAATCCCAAGGCTTACATAGATCCACTAATTGGATGAATTTACCAAGGAGAGCTCATGCTATTAAATATAATTTACAACATAGAGGGAGAGGAGAAAATTTAACCATACTCCATGTGGGAGCACTATTAATGAATAGGGAATCATGTCCCTATATGTGCCAAGCCAAGCCTTTGAATAAAATCTCATCATGCCCACTTAACCACTCCATGTGCACATGATTGTGTTCTCCCATGTGCTATACCCCACTCCACATGTGATCTAAATCTATAATAATGCTCCTTGTCTCCTACTTTCCCATGTGCACACATATTTGAGTCAAAATATACCCACTTTTAACCTCTCCAACTATGATACCACAAACAACTATTCCCCACAAGCACATGCCTAAGTATAAACATGTGATCCACTATAATTTTGTCCTCACATGCTTTCCACAAGCTAACCCATGTGACTTAGTCGATAAATGTGCCCCACTTACTCTCTCTTCCTCTTTTTACCTTCATACATGCTTCATGGTCCATACCACCCACCGTGGGTCATGCCAAGCCATCACCTAGCCACATCACCAACCATCCACATTACCACCAGGCCACATCATCATGAATAGTGCTTATGAATAGTGATTCATGAATAGAGACTATGAATAATGACTTCACATCCTAACAAAGATTTCCCAATCTTATTTTTGTAAATTAAGGGGTTTTGACTTCTTATAGTTTATTTTATTTATTTTAATTCTCCTTTGGGTTAGTTAATTGATATATTATTTATAGTTTTATTATCTATAAACCAAAATTTCATCAAAACACTAACCCAACCTTTTAAAAAATTAAAATATTCAAGTTGGTAAGGGTCGTATAGAATTGAAATGGGTTGAAACCCTCCACATTTCCCTCATTTTATTTTAACTTAAATTCATTTATTTATAATAAAATAAAAGGGGAGGGGTTTGAAATCCTCTCATGCCTCATTTTCATTTCTTAAACATTAACCTCAAACCAAATAAAAAAATAAATGAGTTATAATAAAATATAAATTAATATTTTTTTAAAAAAATAAATAATAAAAAAATTGAGATTTTTACAAAAGAAACCTAAGTAAGGTTTAAAGTGAAGGCCATGGAATGGAGAAGAAGATATTGGAAGAATAGGAAATATTCTTAATGGGTGGATGTTCAATTTTCTTATAATTGATCCTTTCCTATTGTCTTTCCTCATTATGTGTCCAAACCACTAAGAATAGGGGTCATGACACTTTTAAATAACTCATAAGTGTATCTAAGGGTTTCTTTATGGTTTTTAAATATGTATAGCTATGATTTAAAATATACAAGGGCATAAAATTAACCTTACACTAATTTTACTCATTTAAAATTAGATGGAATTACTTTTTTATTTTATTATTTTATTTAGAGAAGAGTCACATATAAGGGGATATAATTTAAGTGACATCTCGAGTAAGTAGTTTTGTAACTTACAACCCACCCCATTGACAATTTTAAGTGGCATCCCTAGTAAAGTGACTTTATAACTTAAATACACACCTCCTCCACACTTTAAAGTGGCATCCCTATTCAAGTGAATTTATAACTTAAAAACACACCTCCTTAACACTTTAAAGTGACATCCCTATTCAAGTGACTTTATAACTTTAACACATACCTCCTTAACACTTTAAAGTGACATCCCTATTCAAGTGTATTAAAAAATTTAAACACCTCTTGAAAAATTTATTTATAAATTTGTTACTAAAGTATGTGTGCATATATTAAACACTTATGTGTATTATAATTATGTCTTAGAACCTTGAGAAACATTGAAATTTTGAGAACCCATGAATTGATTATAAATGAGCTAGATGAACTCAAAGTAATCATTGATGCTTGTATAAATTCATCCAAAGGCTAATGTATTGAAGGAAAACACCAACAATCCTTCAATAGATGAGGTAATTTGAGTTCTTGTCTCACCGAGCATGCCTAAAATTGTTATCACTTTGAGTTGTACCCTTTGATGAGGTGTTTCAGGTCTCCTTACTCCATTGACTTAATGAGAACTCTTAAAGGTTGTGGGTAGCCTATGACTAAAGATAACCTCCATAGAGGGTTGTCTCCCTTGATGGTACACCTAAATTAACACTATACCTACTCAAATTACAATGAAAAGGGAGACATAAATCATGAAATAAATAATTAAAATGGGTGATGCACCAAATTATAACCCTCCTCTACCTTATTATTGTTGTTATGATGAAATAAAACAAGATTAAAATATGATTTCACAACTCCCAAATAGTCCTTCCAACATAAATATTTAAATACTGAGGTTATAGCTAATGTAATAATCAAGAAGTCTAAAGAAGACACTAGTGAATATTTCCATGCTTAACCTTTAAAAAAAAATTAACACACACCATATGACTTGAAAGAAGATGGCTTAATCACAAACAGGCAAGAATGAAGAGGATAAATGCAAGGAAGTTGAACACAATCACTAACATTCATCAATAATTCATCATGAGAACACTAGATTGAAGATGGAGAAGGCATAAATAATCTTGTATTCACTTCAAAAGCAAGAATTAATATACAATTTGGAAAGGGTATGCCATAACCAGATAGAGGATGTTTTTAAAATGACTTAATAAAAAGTGTGTGTGTGTGTGTGTGTGTGTGTGTGTGTGTGTGTGTGTGTGTGTGTGTGTGTGTGTGTGTGTGTGTATATGAGGATAGAGATGAGAGAGAGAATTTAGATGTGTAGGAATCTTATGGTGGCTCTCATGCAATCATTAGAATAATTACAACATCAATGAAATACAAAAAAATAATCATATATTTATTTCCTAAATGAGTTGGCCTTGTGTGATGATACTATCTTGAAAGGTGGCATAGGAGTTCTCCATTATCTCAAATTTCTCATTATTGATCTCTTGAAACTTCTCTTTTTATCTATTGGGGAGTTATAAACCCACACTTAAATCTAACTATTTTTAAGTTTTTTGACATCTTGTCCACATTGGGAGTTTTCAAATAGTAAATAACCATTTTACCTATAATATTTATGACTTTGATGGTTTTCATGGTTGAATGGGTTTTTTAATTTAAGATGGTGTATTGATGATGTGGCACTTTCTGGGATAGATACATGGTGAAAGCTCATTTATTATGGGTCCCTAATCGAGCTCTATGTTATGGGACTATTAGTTGGGCCACATGGTGACTTCTCAAGATTTTTATCTTCATGCATATCACTCAGTTATAGGCCTTCATGACTTTTGTTTCTTCTTGGTCTTTTTAACTTTTGTTACTAAGCTCTTACACAAAAGTTTTGACATAATTCTTGTTAAAGTGTGAGCTTATATTCCCTTCTTCATAACTTTTGATTTGGACTATTTTCATTAATTTTATTATCATGATTTTTTTTTTGAAGACCCAAGCCTTTGCATTTTTTTGGTTATAAATTTTGTTCTAAACTTAGTCTTTATAAGTTTTATTGGGCCTTAGTTTTCGTAACCTTAATCTTTGAAAGATTTTTTCTCATAAGATTTCTGACTAGCCTTCACAAAACCTTTTTTGAAGACCAAAACACTTTAAAAAATTCTTGTGAAGATTTCTTTAGGATTTTTGTAAGCTTTGGAACTTTTGTTTGAAACTTTTTCCTACAACTTTTACACAAATTCTATGACATAATTCTTATGAAAATGAGTCTTTATCTCTTCTTCACAACTTTTTCTTTCACATATTTTATCTTTGATTTTATCAAAATAATTATTCTGAAGACCTTAATAATCCATAAAAAATTATCATCAAAATAATTAATTTGAAGACCTAAAGCATTCATAAAAAAATTCATCACAATAATTGTTTTGAAGACCTAAAGCCTTCATGAAAATTATAATTATAAAAGTTCTGACTAATCACAACATAGTTTTTTTGAGGATTAAAACACTTAGACAAATCTCACAAATTCTTCAAGTTTTGTGAATACTCTCCTTTGCACAAAATATCTAACTCATATTTTGACAAAAATGTGAGGGCTATTCTCCTTGCCAAAAAGTGCAAAGACTACCTTTTGAAAACACTCAAGTCTTTTTGCAATAAAACCTATAATGTCCACCCTATGCATTGAAAAATAATTGCATGTTCTTAGTTTTCTTTTCCCTACCTTTATCATCTTCATAATTAAAAACCTCTCCAAGACCCAATGGACTGTAACTCTACCATCTTTGCTTTGTTCTTGAAGACTACCTAGAGGATCTACAAACACAACCTATAGAAACCATGTTAACTCTTCTCATGCTCAAAAAAAAATTGAGCACACTTCTATGCCTACAATCTAAACACTATGAAGATGATTATAGGGGACTCTATCTAGCCAGTTCTATAAAAAAAAGTGTCCCTCTTTGTATACATATGCTTGTGGCCTCTTGGTGGCTAAAATAGCCAATAATAATCATTATCATCAGTAAATCAAAGTACTAAAAATTGATATCATACTTATAATTTTTAAATATGTGTACAAGGAGTTGACCCTAGTTTAAAACTATGTAATAGATTAGAAAAATAATATTTTTCAATCATAAATTACACATTTGGATGGTGCTCAAGATTTAGGGGTCACATGAGAAAATACGAGAATGTAATATCCTGATGATTGTAAGATGTGGGTCTAAAAATAACAAATATATATTTTATAATGTGAGTAAAATTTTATGGGATTAATAGTTGGAAGTTTTGATAAATATTAATATTAGATTGATTAATCATGGATTTGAAAGTTGAATAAAATTGGGTGGAAAATGTGAAAATGAGAAAATGGAGGGGAAAATATTTGAACAAGGAGAGGGATATATATAAGAGGGTTGATTTCAAAAATTATTTGTGAAAAATTGATTTTTAGAGTGATTTGTGAGTAGAGTTGATTTAGTGAATTTACTTTAGGGCTTTGGAGGAAAATGGATGGCATTCTAGTTCACTAACCCCATAGGGAGCGAGTGAGGAGATACAAAAGAACTAAGAGGAGTGGGAAATAGGTAAGTGCAATTTTTAGTTTTGTATTTTTTTAATTTTTGATCATTTGTTACACATAAAATTTGAGTGAAATGATTTTACAAATGGCTCACTTTCAAATTTAGCAATGAGAACATCGAATTCACTAACGAAAACTACAAAATCATTATTAAGGATAAAAAAATCATTTAAGAGATAAAATAGGTGGTGTAATGAATTCATTATTTTTTGTATTGAAATTGTTAAAAATCAATAGCTAAATTGTCATTAGGTGTCTAAAAAATGCTACAACATAGTGAAAAATGAGAAAATTATGAAATTGAAGAGATTCATGGAAAAATTATTGATTAGTGTAGCAAATTCATCTAATTTAGTGTCAAATAACTTATGTAGAGGAATTGTAAGGTGCAGAAGTGAAATCACTTATAGGTGTAGTGAAATCATCATTAGGTGTAGCAAAATCATTAGGGTTGAAAATGAATATAGTGAATTATAAAATAGACATTATTTACTTATTGATGAATAAATGATGGATGTTGTAAATGAGATTAATGAGTGTTTTATATTTTTTTAGATAGTTTTTGCTAATTTTTAGGATTAACAATGTGTTATTATGTGTATTGTTATAAGATGTCTTACTAGTATTGGTGACATAAGAGTAGAGCTCATGTGTACTTGTCATGGATTGAGAGATCTATAGAGTATGAGTTTGGGGTGTTAGACGTGACTATATTGTCATACATTATATATATATTATTGATATTAGATCTAATAAATTGTTGTTGGTAGTGTTAGCTTAGACATGGTAAGATGAGACAAGCATATTTCACCTACTTATAGGTAAGATGATTGTGACATTAAAATACATATGGAAGATCTTGAGGACTCTTATATAGGGTAGATATGTATATTGGGAAGATGGGTCACATGTGATGACACTATATAATATTTTTGGTGAGGAGTTCATTCTTGTTTTTAGAGGTGGTGTAGATGTTAGCACATACATAAACCTAGATATAGACACAATGATAGGTGTTCTTATGGCTATTGTTAGTGGCATTATGATACCTGACAAAAGTGGATGGTTATCCCCCATTAGACTACCAGATCTTATAGGTGACATGATGAATATGGGGGAGAGATTCATATGGGGGCCTTGCATTATGGTGTACAAAGACTTACATCATGTAGTTTATTTGAATGGGAAGGAGATAGGTCCTTTTACTCTATTATATGTATGGTGTTGGGAGTATATTATGGTTGATTTGCCTATATGACACATGAGAAATAGATAAATGGATGAGCTTATTCATTATGGATGGCATGTGATTATTAACACACAAAAACCACACTTAGGTGATTTAGAGTGGTACAATAGAATAGTGGATGAGCTAGGTGAAGATGAGATTACATGGAGACCATACAGAGAGATAGATTTCTAGTGGCCATGGGATGTATCATACATGGATTATATGATGACTTAGTGTTATATTATGGGTGTACATGATTACATAATTGAGATATATAGGCTAGATAGAGTGTAGTAGTAGTTTGGTATTAGACAACACATACCAATCGGTCCACATGTATTTGCATGGTCTATTATGGAGAGATAATAATGGGTACCAATTATTATCCCTTAGATTAGTGAGTTTAGATGGACACATGTACATATAGTGACATATGTAAATAGGATGGATGTTATTGATGCAGGTATAGTAGATGGATATGTTGAGTGGTGGGGTAGACAATGATTGATGAGACTTATTGTGTGATATGTTCCTACATGTAATTAGAGATAGATATTATAGTTATCTTATCTAGGAATCCACACATTATAGACCTTAGTGCATAGATTAGGAGAGTATTAATAGGTCAGAGAGGATGGAGAGATAATGAAGAGGTAGAGGGAAATAGGGATGATCTAAAGGCTAGTCAATGGATGATTAGATATTGAGGGAAGATGACACATAACTATAATATGTGGAGGTGATAGATATATGTGATGATAGAGTGATGATAACTTCTACATATGATCTAGTTAAGGAGATGAGACACATTTTTTAATTATTGACAATAATGAGGAGAGAGATAGACGGTATATAGATATGAAACCTATGATAGACACATAGGTAGAGGAGGGTGATAGAACAAGGCCATCAAGGATATATAGATATATAGAGGATCATAGATTGATAGATATGTTATACTAGGAGATTAATGTGTGGGATGTAGAGATTATAGGTTTATAGATATAAGTTACTAGATTATAGAGGGAGGTGTATAATATGTATGTGTAGTTAGGATAGAGAGTGGAAGATTTGAGATGATTTCAAGGGGAGGATGATGGGTTATAGGCTGAGGTTGATAGACTATAGAGTGAGGGTCTTTATAGATCAGTTATGTAACACACATAAGATGTAGAGACTCAAACTCTAGATGATCTAAACTAATATAGAGATACATGAGGGATAGGGATACACTATGGGTAGAGTTAGATGAGGTGAAAGCACTTATAACAAATCTTAGATAGCTAACAATCTTAAATAAGGACATGTGAGTGATGGAGTATTTGAATTATAATAGGAGTCTATATGAGGAGGTCATTAAAAAATCTTAGTAGGCACCATCCTTCAGAGAGTACTCTACTAGGATATCTAAATCAATGATATTTGTATAACTAGTGAACTAAAAGTGATCTATAAGTCAGGCCTCACACCATGTTATGGGTCCTCCTAGGATCATACCATGACATCATGATCTTGCATTCTACAGATGCCCCATTTAATATCTAGGGAGAGAATTGAGATGGCTTTAACTATGATGTATTTATGTATTAATGCAAAAGTAAGGCGATAAGTCTTCCACAACATCTCTACCTAGATTTAGTTTTAAATGATATCTCATTCACTTGCATGTTTACTCTTGATCAAACTTACTATACTCCATTCAAACATTTGAATTTTCAACTTCCATGTTTTGGAGGGAAAATACTTAGTGACTATTTGACACAACCTTATGAATCAAAATGAACTCCAAGGACTTAAATGGACCTCATAATTCCTTTAACACATATTGACACTCAATTTTCACCAATTTTAACAATTCAAAAATAGTGTTTTCTAGCTTGATTCTCCTACATCATACTCCTCAGGAGGGAGAAAACTTGATCCACCAATATTTTTCCATGCCTTCTAATTCAACATATGTGGGTCCTTCATGCTCAACATGTTGTTTCTCTTATGTTCTTGTTACTTTTTATTTGCTAAAATCTTGCTTATCTTCTTCTTAGCTTTGTCTATCCTTCTTATACATGCATCTTCTACCTTTATGAGATTTTCCAAATGTTATAACTCCTTACTTACTACATCTTCCACTTGTTCTAAGTCATTTTGAACCTCCTCATACTTAGTTATAAATAATTTGTGTTAAGTCTTATTTCTCATGCTTGTTTGATAGCTTATCTCCTCTTTGTTTTCACTTAATTCTTTCTTGTATAGAGATTTGTGCTTCTTGTTCATGATATTATCTTCTTCATTAGTGCTCTGTAAACCAAATTTACCCTTATAGATAAATCACATAGATTTTAAAATGGATACTAAAAAATATTAATTCCATAATGAAAATAGAATTGGCTACGGAATTCCCATTTCCCCAATTAAATAAAATAGGAAATGGATTTTTTTTTTAAATATATCAATTTCCAAAATTTATTTAAAAGAAATTGACTTATTAATTAGAATGTAAATCTCAACAATTTTGAATATGAGTGATTTGGTAAACTCATATAATCTACCATAAAGATTTTATCTTTATAAAATAATATCTTAATTCTTTTACAAAAATAATTAAAAATTGATCCAAAAATCCAAGCTTATTAAAAAAAATTATAGTCTGCTTGGATCAAATTTAAAATAAAATGGAATATTTTAATTTACAATTTCCCCTTTTAAATAAATCCAAAAAATAAATTATAAAACTCTCATAATTTTAATAAATGAATTGAAATGAATTATTATCACGTAGAGGAAATTAAAATTAAAATATAACATAGAAGATTAATTTATAGGGATCACCAAATGGCTACATCTCTGGGTCCACTCTATGAGTGTTTTGATCTTATTAAAAAATCTTTGAGATAGATTAAAATAAATATCTTTTATTAAATAATTATTTTCATACCATATATCTATTTATGCAACAAATTAAAACTCCAAGAGGTTCTACTACCTCTATATCCAAATATCTCTATCTATAATTTCCTCTGTGCAAATCCACTACTTCTCTACCAAAATCTTGTTACTAGTTCTATAAAATAACCTTGCACTTATATCTATATTCTCAATAATAATGTTGGCTAGACAATAAAAAATTTCCCTTGGTACTAACAATTTTATCAAATTGGGATTTTTCCCATTTTGACAGCATGGTGTTGGCTCTCTGACTACCTATATTCAGTTTTGTACTGCAACCAATCAAAATCAAAAATCCCAAAATAGAATTCAACATCATTGGTGTATATCTAAACATAGATAATGGTGTAGAATTAGTGCAAAAAATGATCCATGCTATCATAAATATTAAATAATTAATTTTTTCCACATAATATGTTGAATAATCTTTGCCAACTATAAACCCTTTGCCATCAATATTTTTACATACAACATCTATCAAAAATCTTCAAGAAGCTTCAAAGAATTAAATTACCACAAAATTTTTAATGATGATGATGATGATGATGATGATGATGATGATGATGATGATGATGATGATGATGATGATGATGATGATGATGATGATGATGATGATGATGATGATGATGATAATAATAATAATAATAACAATAATAATAATAATAATAATAATAATAATAATAATAATAATAATAATAATAATAATAATAATAATTCCCACTTGAATGTAGAAAAAATTCTTTAAAAAGATTCCATACCAAGATTAAATATATGCCAAGACTCCTTAAGCCAAGATCAAGATTTGCACTTTCTTGGTAAATAAAGATTACCATGCAATAAACTTGTCCAAATCAAATGCCATGTTGTATTTGAATAATATTGGAGTTAAAGACTTGGGATAATCTTTTAACAAAAGATTAATATGCATGTAAATCTCCATCAAAATAAAAACATAATCTCCCCACTAAAATAAATCAACAACCAAATATCTTTCCACCAACCATATGATTCTTTGCAAATGGAAAAATAAAGTGGAGTTTAACTCATGAGAGTAAGGAATTAAAATATTCCCATGTCTTTCTTTAACAAACCTCCAAGAAGTCAACCCCACATTTCTTTGATGGAATAAAACAAGGATTTAAAACAAAACATGCAACCATGATTATCTTAAATAACCTATGATTAAACTACCACATCAATTATTTAAAATAATCTTTGTCTTTTTTATAATATAAGAGTGGTAAGATTCTTTATTTATGGGTTAAAGAATTAAAAATACATCCATAGTATATTTTTTGGAATAAATCGTCTAATTATAGATTTAAAAACTAGTAAATAGGATATTTAATCAATTAAATATATTCCATGGTAAAATTTAAAAATATCATTAAATAGGATATTAATTAATTAAATATATATCCCATGGTAAAATAAAAATACCATTAAATAATATATTTAATTAATTAAATATATATTATGGTAAAATAAAAAACCATTTAAATAGGATATTAATTAATTAAATATATATCCCATGGTAAAATAAAAAATACCATTAAATAAGATATTAATTAATTATCTTAAACCATATGAAGAGTGAAAATCCTCCATATCAAAGCTTCCCACTAAGACCCTTTTTGGTCCCCAAAAGGTCAAATCACTCTCTAAAACTACAAACAGTTCTTCTATAAAATATCACTACAAAATATCATGGTAACGATTCAAAAATCAAACTAAATCCCTAAAATGCTAGTAAAATAAATATCTACCCAATACCAAATTATAGATAGAAGTAACTTACCTACTCAATATATATACTGAAATACAAATTTTCTAAAATAGACATAGTGATCATGCCCCATAAAATCTGCATATACTATTGTCAAGGTTTAAAAATAAAGTTTTTCCAAAACCCAAATGTGAGAAAATAATCCAAGTATGATAAACCTGTCCCTTGGATTTTCTCTATAGGTTACTCCAATAAACTAAATTCAAATCTTAAAATTATTTGAAAATATCTCTAAGTTTAAATATGAGTTAATTCCTTTACCAATGCCTCAGGAACTCAAAAACTTATTTAGGACAATAAATAAAGCTTAGCAAAACCATAAACATGAGAAAATAATCCAAGTATGATAAACCTATCCCTTGAATTTTCTTACAGCTGGTAGCTCCAAAAATTATGTTTAAAACTAAAATATATTCCTTTCAATGAAATCCCAAAAACTCCCTTTGAAAATTTATATACTAATAAACTATCATAGCTATGAAAACATGAAACTAAATAATTTAAATAATTACTTTCCAAACTACTTTCCTAGATTATCCTTATATTTTATTTGAGTTTCTATATGGGTTATATCTAAAACTATTGGTTTAACAATGCTTTGTTTTTAACAACTCACCAATGTTGTTTGGGATGAAGCTTCCAAAACCTATTAACCTCATGTCCTTTCCTATTACAATGAGTACAAAAATGTTTGTCTACTCTTTTGGAAAACATACTCTTACTAACATGCTTAGAACACTATCTAGGAGAGTGTTCTTTTAAATATTTCCTAACAAAGATTTAAGTTTCCAACATTTGGCTACATAGTGGTTAGACAAACCACAAAAAATGCATGGATAAATATAACATAAATTTTGTGTACCATAATCAAAAGGAACATTGGAATATTTACATTGTCTAGTAGAATTAGAATCAACATTATTGCAAGTGTAATAAAAAAATGTGTTTTACCTTTCATCCAAGATAGTTTACACTTCTCTGTAGCATCTTTTGCTTCTACTTTCTTAGATTATTCACCTATTTCATTCTAAATACCAGATTTGTATCCCAAACCTACACGATGAGGTATCCTCTATTTGAATGAGGTTAGTAATGCCTTGGCCATATTTTTAAAGGATTTTTCCATTAAATCTCATTTTAACAAGTAATTTTAAACCTATACCTCTAGTATGTTGTTCAAACTTATCAAAATAATTTTTATCATATTCATGATAGAAAGGAAAAGTAACTAGTGATTCACAATCACTTACAATGCTTAATGAATCTATTTGTGCACTTATGGGAGAGGAAGTTCCTATATGCATAATGGACTTGTTTTTCTCCTTCGTGCCCTCATCATTTTTCAAACTCAACAAGAGATCATCCTTGACTTGCAACTCTTTATTCAACCTTTCAATTTCATCTTCCAAGGAGTATAAATTTATTTTCTAGAAAGGATTCTCTTCTTAAATAGTCATATTAAATGCTTTGAGCTCATCAAGCTTATCTTGTTTGGTTAACTTGCCCATGGTTTCTTGTTTCTACAAACAACCTATACTTTCAACACTATAAATGGAGTAAACAACAATCTACAAAGAATCCAACCAATACTAAAATTGAATTCAAATTTCCACACAATCAGAAGCTAATCCCTGCATCTTAACTACTCTGATACCAAATTATAGATAAATCACATAGCTTTTCAAATAGATACTAAAATATCTTAATTCCATAATTAAAATATAATTGGCTATAGAATTCCTATTTTCCCAATTAAATAAAATAATAAATTGATTTTTTTTAAAATATATCGATTTTCAAAATTTATTTAAAATAAATTGACTTTTTAATCAGAACGTAAATCTCAACAATTTTGAATATGAGTGATTTAGTAAACTCATATAATCTATTATTCATCTAAACCATTCCATTAATATTTTATCTATGTAAAATAATCTCTTAATTATTTTATAAAAATAATTAAAAATTGATCCAAAAGTTCAAGCTTATAAAAAACTTTTACAATCTACTTGGATTAGATTTAAAATAAAATGGACTATTTTAATTTCCAATTCCCCCTTTTAAGTAAATCCAAAAATTAAATTATAAAACTCTCATAATTTTAATTAAAAAAATTGAAAATATTTTTGATCATAGAGAGGAAATTAAAAATAAAATATAAGATAGAAGATTTATTTTTAGGGTTCACCGAATGGCTTCATCCCCAGTTCCACTCTATGAGTGTTCCAATATTATTAAAAACTTTTTGAGATAGATTACAAAAAATATCTCTAAGTAAATAATTATTTCCATGTCATATATCTATCTGTACAAAAAAATAAACCTCGTGGAGGTTATGTTGCCTTTGTATCTAGATATTTCTATCTATAATTTCCTCTGTGCAAATCCACTACTTATCTACCAAAAGCTTATTACTACTTCTACAAAATAACCTTGTAGTTATATCTATATTCTCAACATTAATGTTGGTTGGGAATTAAAAATCTCCTTGGGGTACTAACAATTTCTCTAAATTGGGATTTTTTCCATTTTGATAGCATGGCATTAGTTATCTCGCTGCCTATATTCAGTTTTGCTCTACAACTGATCAAAACCAAAAATACAAAAATAGAATTTAACATCATTGGCATAAAGTTAAATGTGGATAATGGCATATAATTAGTGCCAAAATTGTTCCACACTATCATAAATAGCAAATAGTTAAACTTCCCCACATAATATGTTAAATAATCTTTGCCAGCTATAAACCATTTGTCGTCAATGTTTCCACATACATCTATCAAGAATATTCAAGAAGATTTAAATAATTAAATTACCACATAATTTTCAATGTAGTAATAATACTAATAATTCCCACTTAAATGTAGAAACAATTCTTTAAAAATATTCCATGCCAAGATTAAATGTATGCCAAGACTCCTTAAGCCAAGTTCAAAATTGGCAATTCAAGATCAAGATTTGCATTTTTTTTATAAATAAAAATTACCATGCAATAAATTTATCCAAATCAAATAACAAATTATATTTGAATAATCTTGGAGTTAAATACTTGGGATAATCTTTTAACAAAAGATTAATATGCATGTAAATCTCTACCAAAATAAAAGCATAATCTCCCCACTAAAATAAATCAAGAACCAAATATCTTCCCAATAACTTTTTGATTCTTTGCAAATGGGAAAATAAAGTGGAGTTTAGCTCATGAGATTAAAGACTTTAAATATTCCCATGAATTTATTTAACAAACTTCCAAGAAGTCAACCCCACATTTTTTTGATGGAATAAAGACTTGGATTTAAAACAAAACATGCAACCATGATTATCTTAAATAACCCATTATTAACTACCACATCAATTCTTTAAAAGAATCTATCTTTTTGATAATATAAGAGTGATGAGATTCTTGATTGATGAGATAAAGAATTATAAATATATCCCATGACTATTTTAAATAACTATCCACGTGGGAGTGAGAATAGTATATTTTTGGGAATAAAATATCCAATGGTAGATAAAAACCTATTAAATAGGATATTTAATTAATTAAATATATCTCATGGTAAAATTTAAAAAAATACCAATCAATAAGATATTAATTAATTAAATATATATCACATGGTCAAATAAAAATAACATTAAATAGGATATTTAATTAATTAAATATATCCCATGGTAAGATTTTAAAAAAATTATTTAAATATGATATTAATTAATTAAATATATATCCCATGGTAAAATAAAAAATAATGTTAAATAGGATATTAATTAATTATCCCAAACCATATGAAGAGTGAAAATTCTCTGAATTAATTAGGCTCTAATGGCCTCTCATGAATCTCACCCTTTTTCATTTGCTTCTTGGTACTTTATTTTTCTACCTTTTCTTCAAACTTCTTCATATGTTGATGTCTTTTCCTCTCATCTTGCTCATTATGCATGAGTAATTCTTGTTCCACTCATCCTCATCATAATAAAATTTCATTTGACCCATATTTAACCTTTCATATCCATGATTATCAAATGTAAACTCATCTTGAGCTTGACCGATTGAGTAACTCACCTTATTTGCTTGCTCATACTCCATTTGCTTACTAGCTAGATTGCTTGTTTGCATCTTTATTTGCACAATTTCTTATGCTTTCTTTTGTTGATCCTATTTTTATTTCTATTGGAGTTTGTACTTTAAATTTACCTACTATAATTCACCTTCTTTTAACCCCTTGGATGGACTAAATATCTCTTCAAACAATTCCAACTCTTCTTGTAACTTGAATGCATCCATTTCTTTAAAATCCTCATCAAACATTGGTTCACATTTCTCTTCACTTGCTTGGGTAACTTGTTCTTTATCTAATATTTGAAATACCTCATTTTTTAGAGTCACATAAACCTCCTCATTCTGTATACAATGATTTTCAATCACTCTTTGAGCTGCTTCATCCTAATCTTACTTTGTTACACACTCATCCATCAAGGCAATGGTTTCCATATATAATATGTCTTCATCATTGGAATTAAATTCACATATATCATCACATACCACATTTTATAATAAATTTATCAAACACTTATCTTACTTTATTCATTCATTTACTTTTTCAAATGGTTATACCTTCATCTTATTTTCTTGGTTTGCATACACCATCTCTTTTATTTGCTTTATGGGTTTGTCATCTTCCTCAATATTCATGAGTTCTTCAAATACATTTGAAATAGGATCCTCTTGTTCTCTTTTCATGATTTTTATCACTCATTTTCTACCTTGTACCTTCTTAGGCTTCCACTTTCTTCTCTTTGCATCACTCTCATGTTTCCTGCTTTGGTCATATATCATGCCAAGTTGGTGTTATTTGCCATTTGTTCTTTATTTCAATGTTTTTTCTTGTTTTCCACTTATACTTTTGCCTTTTTGACCTTTTTTTGTGGTTAAAATAATTATTCCCATCACCTATTTACTTTATCCACTTATGTCATACATATTCGTGCTCTTATTCTCTTTTTGAGGGCTGAAATTTGTCATTCTTCCTCCCAATCTGCATATCATCCTTTTCCTCTTCACATATGCAATCAAAATCAACACTTAGGCATTAATTTACCTCCAATGGTAACTAGTGCAAGATCATCTCTTGATTCATGTCTTCATGGGTAACCTTCATATGTTCTTTGCATTCTTCTTCTCTCGTTTTAGTTGATAGACTTGGAAATATATCATAATATTCCTATTTCTCTTTAATTTCAACATGTGGAATGCCTTCAATCTCCTTCACTATCTTCCTTAGGAGACTCCCTTTCTATGTCATCATCTTGTTACTTGATGGGTGATGTTCTTGGCTTATCCTTAATCAACTTTGAGGCATCATGCCTAGACTTCTCTAATTTCTTCTTCATACCTACACACATAAACTTGAAAACAATGTTATCATACAAAATGAGAGACCACATATTTTATTTGAATGTCTTTGGCATAGATACTCTCCATCTTCTCTTATTGTCATCATTTTCATGTGATATTCTTGGTGCTTGTATCTTCTTCTTGTTCTCTTTAATGATAACCCTCTTACCTATGTCTTTATATTGTTTCTCACTTGGAAACATCTCTCTTCTCATGCCTCTTTGGACTACTCTCTCTTTATTCTTCTCACTCTTCATGACACTCTTCTTTTGTTTTCTTTCTTTAACAAGTGACTCAAGTGGCCATTTTACCTTTCTTCTCACATTCTAACCAATTAATTATATTTATTTTTCTCTTATGAGCTCTTTCATGAGCTATATCCTCTCTATACCTTGCCCCAATTCTCTTCTTATGTCTTCCACTTCTCTTTTTATTTCTGTCTTCTCCATTCCTCTTTGTTTTCTAGGTCTATCTAGACCTTCATCTTAGCAAGCTTATCAATATTACCTCTTAGACCTCTATTGGGCCTTTTCTCTTATTTGAGTCCTCTATCTATGACCTCTTCTTATCCTTCTTAACTCTCTTTTGGAATCTTCTTTCTCTCTTGGAGCTCAAATGCTCTCCTTTCCTCTCTATCTTTTTTGGTCTTCTCTTGACTAGCTTCTAGTCCTTTCTCATGGGACTTTGGGGATATGGTTATCTCTCCTTAGTATGATATACCTATGTATTGATCTCAATGGATCAGACCTATAATCATACTCCTTCTCCCCCAATAACCTTAAAGTACCACCTTAAGCATTGTTCATAGCATGCTTTATCAATTTCAATTAGACAAGTTTTAAAAAACTTCAAAAAAATCAAATCAAATTCACCTTGATATGATACCAAAATGATGTAGATATAAGGGGAAAAAGTTTACAAAACTGCATTGTCTATCTTTGGTCTTGAAAAAGATCTCTCTGGCATGTCATGCTTACCTTAAATTCCTCTAGCTTTAATCTTCTCACTATAGTTTGATCACTATCCTTATTATATTCTCTCTCTTCCCTATGTTTTGTACTATTTGTATCACTCCTTGATGACATTTATTTCCCTCATGATAGTTAAATTCATTATTTTCCCTATTTAACTCATTCCCTTATCAAAATTGTTTCTATGCTTTCACTAGGTAACCCCCTTTTTTCTAAAAGGCCAAATCTTGATTTGTGTTTCAAATAATCAAACTCAATGATTAGATGGTCTTAAAATATCATATCATACTTGTCTAAACTCCTTTTAATATAGTGTTTTCTATCTTGATGTTCCTACAACTTTAGTTCATCCATATCTTCCAAATAAAATCAAGGAATAGTGGAGAGAAGACCAAAGATAGATAATGGAGTTTTGTAAGCTTCTCTTCCAAAACTCAAATCAAACTAACCTTGCTCTGATACCAGATGATGAAATGGTATAGTGGGAGGAGTATTATTATAGGTCTAATAAATTGAGATCAGTACATAGGTATATCAGTTTGAGGAAAGAGAAATAAAAACCCCAAAGTCCTTTGAGAAGGACAAGAATCTAGTTAAGAAAAGACTAGCAAAGATAGAGAGGAAAGGAAAGAATCAAAGCTCCAAGAGAGAAGAGATAAATAAGACTCCTAAAGAGAGATAAGGAGGATAAGAAGAGGTCCTAGATAAAGGATGCAAAGAAGAAGAAAGGCCTAATATAAATCTAAAAGGAAAGGTTAAAAAGCTTGCTAAGAGGAAGGTCTAAATAGGCCTATAAAACAAAGAATAATGTAGAATGTGGATTTATAAAGATAATTATAAGACATAAGAAAAGAATTGGGGCAAGTTATAAAGAGTATAGATCTCATGGTGAAGCTCGTGAGAGAATAAGAAAGTCACTGGATTGGCTTCAATGTGAGAAGAAAGGTAAAGTGACCACTAGAGTCACTTGTGAAAGGAAAAAGGCACAAGATGAATGTCAAGAAGAGTGGGAAGAAGAAAGAGAAATCAACTGAAAGAGGAATGATAAGTGAGATGTTTCCAAGTGAGCAACAAGATAGAGAGATAGAGAAGAGGGTTCTAATTGAAGATAACAAGAATAAGATAGAAGAGCCAAGAAGAGCACATGAGGGTTAAAATAAGAAGAGATGATGGACAATGTCTATGCCAAAGACATTCAAAGAGAATATATAGTCTCTCATTTTATATGCTAACATTTCTTTCAATTTTTTGTTTGTAGCTATGAAGACAAATGTGGTGAAGGCTAGATATGAGGCCTCAAAGTTGGTGAAAGATAGGCTAAGAATATCACCCATCAAGTGGAAAGAGGATGACAAATAAAAATAACCTCTTGAATTATCTAAAGTGTTGAAGACTGAGAATATTCCATATTTATAATATGAAGAGAAAGAGGAGTTATATGATACGTTGCCAAGTCTAGCACCTAAAACAAGACAAGAAGCATGCAAATAATACATGGAGCTTACCCATGAAGACATGAATGAAGAGATGAGCTTTAAAAATTTATTGTTGGAGATAATTGAATGCATAAATGTTTATTTTGATTTCATCTATGATGAATATAAATCTAATGTGAAGATTGGGAGAAAGAATGACAAATTACAACCCTCATAAAGAGAAGAAGGGCATGGATATGTATGGCCTAAGTTGATAAAACAAATAGTTAATAATAATAATGAGTTGAACCTCAAATAAGAGGTCAAACAAGACAAAGACATAAGTAAAAAACAATCACAAGTGTGAAATCAAAGCACTAAAGTCAAAGAACACCAAGTTGGCATGGTAGATAACAAACGTATGAAGCATGAAAGAGAAGAAACAAAAATCAAGTGGAAGCCAAAGAAGGTATGAGGAATAAATTGAATTGAAAAAATCATGATAAGAGAAAAAGAGAGTCCTATTGTAAGCGTACTCCAAGTAAACATGAAGATGAGGAAAATAGCAAGCCTACAAATCAAGCCAAAAAAACAATGCATGCAAACTAGGAAAATAAGATGAATGTACATATATGTGAACAAGAAAATGAATGCATAAAAAATATAAGTGTTTTCAATATGTTTTTTTAAATTTTTTATATGGTGATATATTTCAATTTGATTCCAATGATGAAGACATATTGTATATGGAAACCATTGCATTGATGAATGGGTGTGTATCAAATCTAAAAGAGGATGAAACACCTTTAAGATTGATTGAGAAGCATGGTATTAATCATTATTAGATTGATATAACCCTCAAAAATGAGGAAGTCAAAGGAAAAGACAAACAATAAGTTTTCCAAGCAAGTAAAGAGCAATATGAACCAAAGTTTGATGAGGATTTGAAAGAGATGGATGCAGTAAAGTTGCAAGAAGAGTTAGATATGATAGAATAAATTTTAACTACATATAAAGGGATGGAATAAGGTGACTTAAAACAAGTAAATGTCAAGAAAAAACTCCAAAAAAACTCAAAATAGGATTAAAAAATGAATGCAGAAAAACTTGTGCAAATAAAGATGCAAAAAAGCAAGCTAGTTAGCAAGCAAATGGAGTATGAACAAGAAAATAAGGTGATTTAATCAATGGTTCAAGCTAAATATTAGTATAAATTTGATAATAATTTATATTTAAGGTCAAAAATGGGTCCAATAACATTGTATTATGATGAGGATGAGTCGAACAAAAAATTACTCTTACATAGTGAGCAAGATGAGAGGAAAAGACATCAAAATGTGAATAAGTTTGAAGAAAAGGGAGAGAAATAAAGTATCATGAAGAAAATTAAAAAGGATGAGATTCATGAGAGGAAATTAAACCTAATGAATAATATAATAGAATGAACAAGAATCAATAGTCTCTAGACAAGTAAGAATCAAGTGAAAATAAAGAGGAGATAAGCTATCAAACAAGCATGAGAAAGAAGACTAAACATAAATTATTTTTAGATTATTATTATTAGGTTAAAATTGACTTTAAAAAAGTGGAATATGCATCAAATAAGTAGATATATAAGTTAGAACACCTCATATAGGTAGAAGATGCATGGATAAGAAGACTAGACAAATCCAAGGAGAGGACAAACAAGTTTAGAAAAAAAAACAAAAAAAAAACAAGAGTAGAATCATGTTGATCATGAAGGACCCAAAAATTTTTAGTTGGAAGGTAATTAAAAATATTTGTGGCTCAAGTTTTCTCCCTCCTGGGGAATGTGATGCAAGAACATCAAGCTAGAAAATACTATTTTTGTTTTTTTGTCAAAAAGAGGTCAAAATTGGTCAAAATTGAGTGTCAAGGTACATTAAGGGCATCATGAGGTCTATTTAAGTCCTTTGAGTTCATTATATTCATATGGTTATGTCAAATGGTCACTAGGTGTTTTCCCTCCAAAATAGAAAATTTAAAAATTCAAATGTTTGAATGGAGTCTAAGAAGGTTAAATGCATGAAAGGAGTGAAAAAATGAGTAAAGTGTCATTAAGGAGTCTAATGGATTCATATAAGGAGAAATTAAAATTCATATATGTTAACTCATAAATTTTAAGTCATGCTTTTGTATGCTCACCTTCACCCATGTGTTGGGTTAACAAGAAATAGGTAGTTTTTATAACTAATTTGATCATCAACATTGAAGCTGGTGAAAATAGAGAATGATACAAGAGTTTTGAGAGATAGGAGATGTGAGAGAAAAGATATAGATATTAAATAAGTTTTATGAGATCATGGTCATGAATAACTTATACAATACTCCTCGAGAATGATTACAGAGTCTTGAGATGGATAAAATCTTGTATGTTTTGATGAATATCATGAATAAATATGCAGAGTCTTGAGATGGAATTGGTTATGTAATTTTATGTTCTTGAAAATTTATTTATTTATTTTTAATGATATATTTTCCTTAATTCCTGCTAATCCATGTTCTTGTTCATCTTTATGTGGAATTACAGGTTGATTGACTAGTTGGTGGAGACATTCAATAGTGGGATGTAGGTTATAGTTTGGTAGGAACTTGGAATGACCTTTTCAAAGTTTAAATATGAAGGTTAAAATCTAATTATTACTTGAATTATTCTAGGATAAAATGGAGGCTATTATGACTTATGTAAATTTCCTAATACGGCCAACTCAGTGAATCAGGACACTCTGTCCTAGGAAGTAGTATACACTCATGGTAGTCATAGGTATGAATTTAAGTTTATGGTTTCCTTGAAGTATATAAGTTGTTATGGTGGAGTAAATGGAGTATGCACATATATATTCATGAAAATATGTTTCATGATAGGTTTTAATATAATAAGGTAATACTATTCATGATTAGATAGTATTTAGTTCAATACAAAGAACCCTTGTTACACTGTCACCTAAATTTTTGATCAAATGTCAAAGGATATAATGGGAGTTTAAGGAATTATTTAAATTTTATTTAAAAATTAATGTAAATATTTATATGTGTTTAATACACCAATATAAATCCCTAATGTAAGTTTAAATCTTGTTGATTATATACAGGCCTGAGTGTTACACAGTCCTAGATAAGGACTTGAAAACCATGTGTTAGATGATGTATAAACTTTCATAAGAGCAAGTAAGTTATGTTTGATAATTTTAAGGTTGATATAATGGTCATATATACCTACTAAAGATCTTGGTAACTTATGAGGGGACCTAATAACAAGGAAATGACAAATTGAAACCTATTCTACCCTATACAATCCATATTACTTCACAAAATTATGATTTTGTGGTAATTAACAACTAAAGAAGTATTGATAAGGAATATAATATATTTTTATAGTTTTGGGAAGTGAAAACAGAAAATTTTTAGGTGATTTGGTCATTTTAAATGCTCTAGAACTCAAGGAATGGAATTTTGAATTCCCACGGCTTGTGCAAGGTCAACGAAAACCTAGGATTAAGGTTTTAAGGTTTTTGAGGGTTATAACCATTGAAAAATCATGAAATTTTTTAATTTTAATTTTATTATATTTTTTAAAGATAAAAATATGGTTCTGGTATGATATTGTATGGATATGTATGGATTTTAGGATTGTGGTAAGGTTTGAGGGCTAATTAGGCCTAAAAGAGGGTTGATTTACAAAAGAAGTATTCTCTAGAAGATTAATTGCGTAATAAAACTTTATAAAAAAATTAAAGGTCATAAATTGAGCCTAAAATTTTAATTACATCTTGGTAAAGGTTCCTGGTTTGACTAAACCAAGATAAATTGATTAAAATAAGGCTATAAACCTTATGAGAGCATGGTGAACCTTGGGCATAGAATTGAAGGGTGAATTCTATTTGGATAATTGTAAGAGGATAATGGAGGTATTTTTTTATAAATTGATACCATAAAATAAATTAAAAAAAACTCCTTGATATTTATTTCAAAATTTGATATGTGAAACCCAAGAAGGTTACCTAGTGGAAAAGCTAGTGGAAGCATATGGAGTTTATGAAAGGAATGACTTGTATGAGATAAAGCATCAGCTATGAGAAATATTATGCGGGTTATATCCATAAATAAGTTATTAAAATATTATAATAAATAGTTACTTATGTCAGAGACACTATAGAGTCCAAGAGTCAAAGAGAAAGATTTTACTAAAGATGGAATCTTGAAGACCAAATCAAGCAAATCATTGTGACCAATTGGGTTTAGCATGAGATGGTGATGTATTATATAATTATCCCACTATATTTTATCATAATTTTGGTTAAATAAATAATATAAAATTATAGTTTCATGAAGAGTGAGAAGAAGAAAGAGAGAGTAGTCCAAAAAGGCATGAGAAGAGAGATGTTGTCAAGTGAACAACAAGATAAAGAGATAGAGAAGAGGGTTCTCATTGAAGAGAAAAAAAATAAGATCTAATTTCCAAGAATAGCATATTAAAATTAATATAAGAAGATAATATGGAGATTTTCTATGCCAAAGACATTCAAAGAGACTATGTGGTCTCTCATTTTGTATGCTAACATTGTTTTCAAGTTTTTGTATGTAGGTATGAAGAATAAATTTGAGAAGGCCAAGAATGAGGCCTCAAAG